>VDFB02353428.1:0-189811 GCA_007258455.2 Sequoia sempervirens
AAAAAAAATTATCTGAAATCATGTTCACAAATTGTTGAATAAAAAAGAGTACATTTGTTTGAGTTGGAGCATGGAAACTTATAAATTCACATCCACTTGAAACTGCATCTGTACATCATTGACTTTACTGAATGGCAAACATAATGCAGAAGCTGTATTCCATTACAGAAATACAAACATATTACGAAAGAAGTACTTTATTCAAACTTAAAGAAGCACATGCAGCTTCAGAGGATACCCAAGCAATATGATTGTGTTGCTCCCTTAGGTAATGCTATTCATTTAATATGAAGCTTGACACCCTTGCCCCATAAATTTACCACCGACATTTTATGCATAGTCAATTTTCACCTACAAAAGTTTTGGATTTACTTTCCTCTTTGTAATGAATGTTTGTTAGGATACAAAAGGGTCAAATCAATCTTGTGATTTTGAACTACAAGTGGTATTTTTTATCATCAAAATAGATTCCAAAGCTGATTAAAAAACACTTTCATTGATTATGATACAAGTTCAAGTTTGAAATACTTGAAAAAGCGAGAAAATAGCAAAACTTACATTCTCCACGATGATCTTTAACAGTGAAGGCTTCTGTTTTCGCTTCTCTAATCCTAATCCCATTGCAGGATCCCATTATTATCCTGGCACCAAGCTTAAATTTTCTGCTCCTTATCCAACTGGAATTATCAGTAAAAATCAATTCCCCAAGGACCCCAATACCTTCTTTTAAATTGATGATAAGCTCTCCAGCAAGAAGTGGGCGTTTTCCCTCCCTCTCTCGTACAACATGGTTATCAAAGTCTTCCTCAGTCCAACCCACCTCTTCATCCTCTTCAAAATCCCCTTCAAGAACAACAATTTCCACTTTCATGGAAGACTCAGGCCCTGAGGTGACAATTTGTCCTGTAGTTGCATCTATAAGTACTACTTGAATAAAATTGCACTGCTCCCCTTCTATTCTACTGCCTGTGAAAATAGGAAGGGATAGCCTGTTCCTGAACTGTAATTGCAAGTTCCTGGATGCATATCCACCTATTTGTCGTGTTGAAGATCTAAAAGAATGGCCATAGTTAATATACATGTAATTTTTTAAGCATTTGTTATCCTCAAAGCACAAAAACTAAACCATGTTTACAGACTTCATCTTTCTACCACTTGTAGTAAGTTTTACTTAATTTAAATATTTAAAGATAAGCATAAGATCTTACTGGGATTTAGCAGAGACATGTTTCTCTAATGCTCGCTCAACCTCCTCATTTACCTGAACAAGATCCCATAAAGACTTCACTGAGGGGTTGAAAAACATATAAAAACAAGAAGCGAGCAAGCAACCATGCCTAAAATTGTATCAGTATTGAACTTAACAAAACAAAACACCAAATAAACATAAAATGGTAAATGACATCTTTTAATATGAAAAAATGTGCATACTATATCCACATACATATAATTCTCAACAAACACAGTGGAGACATTCGGACTTACTGCTCACAAACTGCTGGATACACTAACATGGTGGGCAAAATATCCAGTTGCATGCCAACTATAGAGAAAAATATACACGTTTTCTCAGAATAGCCTGAAACTGCGAAGTTTTTGGCCATCAAACAAAGTTACTTTGGGACAGAAGATCACTAGAAAGTCAGGGACTGAATATTTTCAATTTAGTTATTGATGATATTTGGATTCCTCCAAATTGTCAACAACCAACTCATTATAGCCTTACAAAGCCATTGAATATAGGTACAAAGCAGTCAAATGCATATTTCAAATTACAGGAAGATAGACTGAGACTAGAGACTCAAAGGGATATCATCACTCATAATTTTTAACCTCATAAAGATATCATTCTTTTTATGATATCAGTATTGTCTTAATTATGAGATTTCTAAAATTTTGAATCTAAGCGTGCCAGTGTTCTCACTCCTGGTTGACCTGGAATTATATGCAGCATTTATTATGCCCTTACCGCTGACTAGTCCAACTAGTTCCACATTAGCCCTTCAAACACCATTAATTTCATACAGATATTAATAAATACCCCTAATCTTGTCTTATTTGAACAACATCGATTTTGAAACAATAAACATGCGCATAAAAAAAAAAGTGGTTCTGCTGATGTTGGCACACAATGAAGTGACATCAGTAAACTATAGGATAGTTGACAATGTACGCTTGACTGTTTTTACATCCTTCAAATTGATTTATTGGCCAAATTTACAACTTTGACCAATGCTTTGCAAAAGATCTATGGTGTTGACCAGAAATATCACAGTGCTGACCAGTTACTTGCAGTGTTGAGTTATCATATTACCGTTCAAGTATTGGAAAGAACAGATTTGTCTCCATTATAAAATCAATAAATAATTTTTTTATAGATAAACAGGGTTTTATAGGAAGCCCAACCCACCAGAATACCAAACCAGGCCAAATTACTGACCTGGTTTGAAACTAAGTGCCATAGTTAAATATGGTAAATTCAGACCAGATTAAACTGCACTGGATCTGATCGGAAACCACTTAACATAGAGTTGGTAACAAAAAACATAGAGTTTATGTGCATCCATATTGGAATGCATTAGCAAAATTGCAAACACCCTTAATCAAATGTACCTGAAATGTCTTAGGCCTTCAATATCAAAACACGAAAACTCTCTACCATTAGGACCAAATCAAGCCAGCTGGTCATATAACCAGCTTTTGCAGCATGATTTTATTTTCCCTTCCCAGCTTCTCCAGAAATCTATCCTACGATTTCCTTGATACAATCCCCTACAAATGATAAGTCACTATCTTTGAATCATTGTGACGAGGATATATAAGAATTGACTGTCTTTTTCTACTGTTAATTGTGACAACCACACCAGTTATTGAAGATGACTATTCTAAATGATGAGTTTTTGTCTTATAATTTCTACGGTAACCATTGAACTGATCAAGGCTCACTTGGGGTTCCTTGTCAGTCATTGACTTCCTTAGGGCCAGTTAAGTTTTCTCATGGACCCATCCCATTCTTGAGTTAAATTTTCCATCTGTCATTGACATCCTTAAGGCCAAGATAAGGTTTTTCATGGGTCATTAAAGTTGAATTTTTCCTTCTGTCATTGCCATGCATAAGGCAGAGTTGAGGTTTCTCATGGGTTACAGTACTGGTTGAGGACAATCGAGATTTTGCCTGTGGGCCACTAATTTTCTTCAGGCTTAATTGAGGTTTCTCTTGGGCGAATAGTTAATTAAGTAATGAAATTTAACTTAGATTGATCAAATAAGTATTGCAATTATCAGTAATACTTTGACTAGATAGAGAAGAAGCAGATGATTAGAATTCCAGTCAGCCATATCCCAACAAAATCAACAGCAGACTTCAGAGGATGCCTATCCTTCCAGATAAACATTTGGTGGTGTCTTACTCCATCCTAGACTTTTTGGGCTTTAATTACTGATTTTGTGGGATTTTAGGTGGAGGTAATAGCATATCCAAGATTGTGTTAACATCAAATGGCATTTGTGTTATTTGTGTGTGTTGAAACAGTCACTGCACCGATCCTTTAAAATGCAATCACAAAGCATGTAAAAAATTGTGTAGAAATAATATGATCACATATAATTGTTGCACAAATAACAAAAAGATTTATCCAAGATGTAATCACATTGACAATATACCTTTGATAATGTATCTTTCCTGAAAATCACATGAAAAGAATTTGATTATAGCATAATGCAATCACATATATGCCAAAAACTTGAATGAACAATAATATAAAAAAAAAGTAATAAACAAGAGTGAGATTTAATTTTGCAAAGTGTTTGGCAAGCATAGGAATTGATCTTTGAGAATTTTAGATAATGTAAGTTAAGCTTGAACTAAAAACTAACTTCCTTTTTACACTGAACCATAACTACCTATAACTCAAACCCAATCACCTTTAATTATTAATAAACTCGACTGGCCTAAAATACAGTGAGCTAACACATGGGCAATAGACTCCCAATAATAGAAGGCTTGTAAAATCAATTTTCCACATACAATAACAATATCATCTACTTTAGGAACTAAGGGCATAGTGCATTGGTAGAGGGTGGCATTGTTGTTGTGCTCATCTTGGTTCAAGTACTGGCCCAGTGGGCTTGGACTGTTGTTTGTTAGGGGATGGGATCCTGATTGTGATTGCACTAGCTAGGTTGGGTTAATGCCTAGATTCTTGAGAGAGAGCCCCTGTAGAACCCTCACTAAATTATTAAAGAGAAAATAATATCATCTACTTTAACTAATGAACTATATAGCTTTGAAAAGTTGAGGACCCACTTTGCCAACAAGGCCTTCTTACCTTGTACCTCACCTTTAATTTATTACTCGATAAATTAAAAGGTGATCAGCTCAACCAACTTTTAGAACATCAACTTTTTTGAGAGAAGCCCCTCTTGTAACATATATGTCCCATGAACACATCATGTTACAATTTGCTTTATTCTTTAGTTAAGCCAATTTAAAATATTTCTTCTTTAGTTGACCCAATTTGGAGGAACCAAATTTGGTTTAGCAGATTGTTGTTTGTATTTTGTTAACACGTGCAGAAATACACATGCTAAGGTCCATATCCTAACTACCGTACATTCTAAAACAAGCACTTTTTTGTTAGAGAAGCCAAAAGAATATGTCTCCATACTGTCTGGAAAAAATATTCAATTTATTTCTACCATCTTAAAATTTAGATCCACTTCCTTTACATTGAGGCTTTGAGCAATTCACTTGTCAGTGTTTTAGTCAAATGGTAAACCCGTGAAAATAACAAGACTTGTGGATTTATCTATCATTGCTTTCCAATGCCATTGTACACAAAACCCTTTTGTCAATGAATATAGTAGCCCTCTAAAACATCAGTCTTTGTTTAGCAATACAATAACAAATTCAAGTATAAAATTTTATTAAATTATCCCTATGGAATTGCTAATAAATTTGACCAACTATAAAACTGGACTGCTTCATCATGTACCACAGCATCAAAATTCCAATTGATTAGCTATCTCGTGACCAAATATCAACCAATGAAAACTTAATTGTTCAAGCATGTGGAAATCTGACATTAACTTGTCCTGTTCACTAGGGTCCACATTGCCCACAAACCTTCCACACACAAATTTGACAAAAATTCAAAAGATATTTGACACAAAATATAAAAAACTTATGACTGTTCCAAAGACACTACAATCTACCTCAATTATTGTGCTTAGAATATGAATGGAATAAAGGCGGAACTAGGAATAACAAACAGTCAAGACTCCAAAACAGAAAAGATTCCTCCAGTTAAACATAGTAAACTCAACTAGGAAGAAATCTGTGCAAATAGTTACTAAGGCCTGGGGTAAACTTAACAACCACTAACTAAACTTTATCTAAAGAGTAAGGTTTGATTGAAGATGCCAATTTTCATGGAATTATCCACATTTACATTATTTAGTTATATAATATGGAAATCAAACTTGGTAAAACAATTAAAACCTATGTCCTAATGTGTCTGGGTCCTTCACAGGACCTATAAACCAACATCACTTTTTAAGATTAACTTGGGTAACAGGTTACAAGGAGAGACTATAGACTATGTCTTCTTAAATGACAACTTCCTTTACCCATTTCATTGACCAAAGCTGAACATACTTGATGTTGGATAATGACTTAGTAAAGATGTTTGCAACCTGATCCTCAATGTGACATTACTGCAGATTTATCACATGATCCTGTATGAGCTAGCAGATGAAATGGATGTGGATCTCAATGTGTTTGGTGCAATGGTGTTCACAGGTTTGTGAGCTATGCGGGTGGCACTCTGATTATCACATTGAAGATAAGTGGACTGCTTCTGCTTAAGGTGAAACTTGGTCAATAGCTGACATATTTATAATCCTACTAGCTAGCAAGAAACGCTCCTCTGTACTCTGTTTCTGTCAAAAAGATAACACAACAGGTGACTATTTCTTGCATGACCAAGCGACAGGACCAGTCTACCAGAAACGAAATGAAAGATATATCCAGAAGTGGATTTGTAATCATCAACATCACCTGTCCAATCCCAGTTAGTGTAGCCCGTAAGCTAAATTGGCCCCCCTTAAAGTGCCTTATGCTGAACTAAACATTACTCCAGATATACTTAAGTGTGTGCTTTGCTACTTTCCAGTGGTTCTCACTCGTGTCCTGCATGAAGCAAGTGACAAGACCAATAACAAAAAAACAATTTGAGTAGCTGTGACTCAAATTTAGGAGATTGCCCACCAAGTAGGGTACAAAGGGGCATCAACTATTGATGTAGAACCTTTGGAAAATAGAGTGAATCAACACTCAAAAGGAATTCAGGTGACCTTATACAAAAGCATTTAGGATCAACAAAGCAGGTCCAAGGCATACCCCAACTATGAAAAAATGATCTTGGTCTCAAATAAATTGGGTCCCCTCAATAGAGAAAATAATGAAACGAACCAAAATCAGACATCTAAAACTACTCCACCAAGCTCAACTCAACATCCTAAATCAAAGAGGTGAAACTTCATGCCATGATCAATTCATGGACATAAAGCACAAGTATCAAGAGTTCATCATGCAACCTGTGTAAGTGTACACGTTTGGATCTAAATAGCACTTAGAATAACCTTAAGCGAGAAAAAAAATCCAATCTGTCATACCAATATTGAGGGATGTATTTGATTCCATAGAGAGATATCTAAACCCACAGACAATTTAAGTCTCCTAAACATAACCTTCTGACTGATCCATGTAAATTTCCTCCTAGGGGTCCCTGTGTAGAAAAGCAGCCTTCAAATCCATTTGCTGCATTGTCTAGTTGCATGATACAGCAAGGAAAAAGACAAGGTAAATAGAATTCATCTTTACAAAAGGTGCAAAGACCTCTTAATAACCAGTCCCTTCAACTTGGGAGAACCCCTTTGCAACTAAGTGTGCCTTACACTTACCAACCAGTTTATTTGTTGTGTACTTCATTAGATAGACCCACTTGTATCAAACCAACTTTCTTACTTTCAAAAGCAGAACCATAGTCACAAGCATTAATCTTCATCAAGGAAGAATACTCTTCTACCATCACATCATCCACTCATGTTTACCAACTTCATCTGTTGAATTTTTGTGGATCCTCTAAAAGTGAACATGCAACAATACCCAATCTAGTTGTTTGAATATTGTAACAAATGTCAATGGGATCACTTGACAAACTGCTTGCTCCCCTCCATGTAGTTCTAAGTTTCTAGCCCATAATGGCAGATTTTGTGCAATAGGTGCAGATACAATTCCCTTGAGTGTCCTCATCTTCACCATCCAATAAGCAAACATAATCAACAGAAAAAGTGGACAGCTGTAATAACCTGTGGCCAAGTTTGGAGGTTTTAACGATATAATCCGATAAGAGTTGACAATGTAACCATGTTTTCAATAATTCATAAACTTGTACTTTGCAAAGTTCCTTGTAGAATTACCTTAAACATTGTATTTATCAAAATATGCCAACACCACAAGTCTTTAAGAGATGATGAAAATGAATAACACTGATTGCTTAATATGATCCTTAAAATGAATATGAGTTAATAGGTATTTCAAGATTGAAAAATAGACACGATGACAAATTCACTGTTTCCGATTTTGCTCTTTAGTTCATGTGATTGTAGGTACAATAGATTAATGTGCTGATGAGTCACTATTTCTGATTTAAAACCTTTTATACATGTGAATTTATCTTTTATACATGTGAATTTATCTTGGAGCTTTCCCTGATTTATACTTGTATAATATATGCTTCCATGGTACTTTCTGCTCATATAGAGTGGTTCCCAACAGGAAATTCACTAATAAAAATAAATCTCCATCCGCCCTCATGCTCTCCTTGCTTACTTCATTTTATATCCTCGTCCTATGAAATGAGGCATCTATTGAAAGGTCGTGTTCCTTGAGTCATTCCCCTTTGTAAATAATCGTTGTCTTTTATTATACTTGTTAACTTTATTGACAAAGGCTTTACTAGTTAATTAGACCTTGATTGGTTCGATTATGTTTCCTTTTAAGCGGCAATAGTCTTACGGTGACCCTCACAGCTTCATTCAACCAGTCGACCACTATGAAATCTAAGCAAATATTATATTAATTGTTACTTGCTTGTGATGGACCATCATTATTGACGATGAAGGAAATTGTCTTGTTTGCCCGTGATATCGGTCAGCAATAAGGTGATATCGATCCAGCTTGATTTATCGATCAGCAACATTCTTAGTGCCTATTCTTTGTCATTCATGACTTTATTAAGGTCTGATGGTAATGAAACTCGACCATTGCCCGTTCATGTCCTCGTGTCAATTCCCAACTATATTCTATCCAAATGCCTAGCGATATCAATAGTCAGAACATCATCGACTACTATTGATTAAGTAAATGGCGGCTATGATGTCAATCACATAGCAAGCAGAAATAATAATCACTAGACCCATTTTATTATGTGAATTCCCCAATACAATACATCTCCATGAGCTAATAAGGATCGACATCAGGTTGTTATTACCAGGTACGATAGATAAAACTCAACAATAATGATATTCAGACTCCCTCAATACCATTCATTATAGGCCACGAATGAAACAAGATGGAATATGTATCAGGAATTGTCCACCATAAATCACCTCTGATAAATAATGCCAATACCGATACCTCAAACTGGAATTTGAACTCCATCAATATCCCATACAAGTCGTCCAGATGGATTTACATGATATAGCTCAATGAAATATCATCATCATATAAAATATATCATCCTTCTGATATATGTGATGATACTATGTCGTCCCCTTATGAAAAATGGGACATTACAACAGCATAGAAAAAGGAGGAGGAGAAATAGAAAATGTTGGCTTGCATGCTGATGAAAGTTCTTCAAGTTGAACATCTCACCTGAAATATACTTCTTGAGTACTTGAGTCTGAAAGACCATAGGCTTTGACATATTCGTAGTGGAAAACGAAGATCAAAGATTGGCTTCTCTTCACAATAACCTTGTGTTTTTCATTATGTTCAAGATCCACTACCAAAGAAGTGGAGAACATCAAGTCTCACTTTACTGCAAGTTGGTGAGAATTGCAATTCCAAATATAGTTCAAAATCTCGGCAGGGCTAAAATTTGACTTGGACTTGGGACTCAATAAAAACTCAGAAAATTTTCCAAACATTAAAAAACACATATTTGTAAATTAATCTTAACAAACATGCATAAAACGGAATTTACAGAGATCATAAGTAGATTTTCCTTCATTTATATATCAAAAACTGAGTTCAATTTGCATCATATGGACATATGATTATAAATTACCTAAGTTGCCGGTTCGGGTACGGGTTCGGGTTCAGGTTCGCCAGTTCGGCAATTTTTTTTTTCCTAGGGTACGGGTTTGGGTACGGCCGTACTATATATATATATATATTATAAATTTATAAACATAATGATAATGCCATAGACTCATAAGCATACTCAAAATTATAATCATATGATCATAATGCCATAATGCCATAGAATATTGAAACAATGAAATACGCCATACGGTAATACCTCATATAATCTGTAATCATATTCATAATTTGCAAAAAAGTAAATAGTAAATACTCAAGTCTTAAAATGTCATTACACATTGAAAATTCAAATTACAATCAAGACAATATTTAATTCAATATTACTATTCTTCAAATTCATCATCCTCATCATCCTCAATTGGTTCAATAACTTCAATTGAACTCCTTCGTAGCTCTTACGATCTCGCCTTCGAAAAAAAAGAGAAAACCTGCAAAAATCAACTATTTTAGCTTGGAGGCAAAAAAATGGTGTTTTTGCTCTTTTGAGTTTGCAAAATGAGTCTCATTTGGTCGGCCAAGTCAATATAAGGCAATCTGGGCACTTTTTAGGGTTTTTTTTTTTGTTTTTAGGTTGATTTTTTGCCTTTTTTAAGGTTGGACGGCGTGGGTCCTCCCGGGTCCTTCTAGGTTCTCCCCAAGTTTGGCCAAGGTTCTTCGTTTTCCACCTGTGTTCTCTGTGGGTCCTTCTGTGAAGGACCCACAGAGAACCCGGGTGGAAAACAAAGAACCCAGGAGAACCCAGAGCCGAACCGAACCCGAACTCGAACCCACACGTATTTTGGCGGGTTTAGGGGGCTAAACTGAAGGACCCGGTAACAGAGTAAATTACATATCCATATTAATATTTTACAATTTTCATCCATGGAAAATATGGAAAACATGGGCATCAAAATAAATGTTTTTGCTTGCACTAACCAAAGAGATTTCTTAAAAGGATCCATCATTGCTATTTGTAGAATTGATCATCCAAAGTAAGAAAGATAGTAAGGGAACTAGATTGATATACATCATTGAGTTTCCACATAAAATGTCTACCAAAAAGAAAATCGCATACTTCTAACGGTGCCATGTTGCAAAGAACTTCATCTCAAAACAAATTGATTGCAAATAGAAGGCACCACTATTGCTTGAAACATATACTTTAATTCACACAACCTAACCCCCAACTTGAAAAACTCAAAAACCCTCACATCATTGATAGAACAAAATCTTGCCCCTGGCAAATAGATCCCTTCTCGAGATCTTGAACTAGAAAAATGAAATGGGTATTCAAACCTGGAATTGGCATCACAGTGACATATGATTATAAATTACATATCCATATTAATATTTTACAATTTTCATCCATGGAAAACATGGGCCCAAAAAAAATTTCAAACATGGGTATTCAATCCAGTGAGCTTAAAAAACACTCAATTCTTTACCAAATAGATCGATTTTTGGCTCAACCGACTTGTTTTCTGATTGGGGATCCGGATATGTTGCCAGATCTATTGCGTCTGCATTCTCATTCCCTTTATTGATTGCTAGTTTGTCCCTCTATTATGTTTCTTGGTTTACCCAGCAAACTTTCTTTATAAACAGCTATTCAAATCTAGATGACTTTGAGTTTGTATATATTTTGATGAAGAAATTATAGTAAAATGCTTTCATCCAATAGCAATATAATGTGTAATATCTACCCCCAATGTAATAATCAAATTATACATCTTATTCTTCAACAACACAATTGCATCTCGCTTAACACTGCAAGGAACAACCTCAAATCTAACCACTTCAAACCCAAATTTCTTCTTAGAATTATCCTCATCTAGAGGAATCATTGCCCCATCATCACCAGTATCAATGAGAGAATTGAACACAGAATCCTCATATTTATGCACCAAAGCCTTGAATTTGAAATGATTAATAATGTAATGATCCTTTTCCAATTTAGATAAAAAGCCCACAAGAAACGCAATCCACTTTATCGAAATACTATTTTGCTAAGTATACCTCATTGCAAGAAGATTGTCAAGGATCACATTGACTTGGTATAGATCATCAATCCTCTGCTTCAAAGATCTTAACTCCATGCTCATTCAATGGCTTAGTTGTACAAAGATAAAAGGATTCATTCGTATTCATGTGAAAAATATAGGGTGAGGTTTCAATCTGGTCACCCATGAGAAGCTCACCTAGATTCTCTACACTTTTTTCAATTCCTTTTGGGGGTGTACAGTAGAGCAAGCTATAATAACTAAAGGGCAATTCACTTGCCTTTAGGGTAAGTATGCATATAACTTCCAAGTCAATAAAATGTATCAGAAATAGACCCAAATAGCAAAACAACAACAAATAGGACTATATGTTGTGACCTTTTCACACATCACCCCATTCAAAATGGGGACCCCCTAATTTTTGCTCCATTTGGGTCTTTTGGGCTTGGTTTCGGTTGGTTTTGCGTCTCTCTGTATTTCCAGGGATGTACCTAAGTTGAAATTTTGGCTAAGTATGAAATTAGGATTTGCATTCTTTAGACCAGTTTGAAGTTAATTTGAGTGAACAAATCGAGATCTGAGCTTGGCACTGTAATCAAAAGGCTTCCAGTAGGTTTCCAGCAAAATTTCATTAAATTTTGACAACTTGCTATTTTTAGTAAGTACTCAATTTGGGACCTTTTCTGCAGCACTTTTGAAATTCTGACTGCTACACTGCATTTGGAACACTTTAAGTTGTTTGCCTGCAAAATTTGAGCGCAAATGAACAACTTTCTAGTTTTAGTATTCCTGACTTCAAGAGCCATTTTTAGGGTTTGCATGCAGGATTTTTCAATGCATGTCGGGATATTCTTTATAGATTTTTCGAGAGCTTCGCAACGATGTGACATACAAGCCAAGTTAATCAATTTTCAAGAACTTACTATTTTTAGCCAGTGCTCACATGCGGGACCAATTTGCTGGGTTTTTTTGGGTTTTTTGAGATCTCCCAGGTAGTATGACTTCCAAACACATCCAACAATTGGTTGGTCACTCTTTCAGGCACTTACTATTTTTAGCAGGATCACTCCAGTAGCTACCCAGCACCTCAGTATCATAAACAGAGCAACATGCAACGGAAACAACATCAAATGGAGGCCATTTGAGGCGCATGCAAGTCATATTAGGGTTTCCAACTTCGGGACTCAAAATGAGGGGTAAAACTCAAGAAGATTGAAAAACCGATGTATCCCATCACGATCAGCATCCTTCAAGCAATCCACTGGTGAAATTTGAGCACAATCCGAGTACTTTTTATTTATACTAAGCCACCTCCAGAACTCGGCTATAAATAGCAGGTCAGCACGAAGCACCAATGTGAACAGGCCAAACAGGTTACGAGGATCCCATGGAACGAATTTCAAGTCAAACAGAGTTGCAGAAGTTTGAGAATCAAGCAGTTACTATAAATAGCAGGTCAGCACGAATAGCAGGTGTAAACAAGGGCAAGCAGGCATTAAAAGTTCCTAAGTCTGAAACCTCAAGCTCTAGCCTCAAAATGCGCCCAAGGTAGCTGGTGGTATGATGAAACTTACTTGACCACCCTCCAAATACGCCCATGAAGACTAAGGATGCAAGAAATTTGTCTAAGTCATGAAACTTACCTGACCACCCTCCATATGTGCCCTCAACTGGCAGGACTACACATGGAATGCGCCCAGCTTTGTGGAGAGGCATGAAGTTTGTCTAAGGCAGTTAAAATTTCCTGACACCTCACTAAATGCGCCCTCAAGAGAAGGAGGCTTAAAAAATATTCTAAGTGTTCTCAAATGGCATCACTACCCTTGAAATGCGCCCAAGTTGAGAAGGGAGTCATAGAAATTCCCAAGTCTTGGGAAACCGGCAGGAGATACCTTGAAATGCGCCCAATCTTAGCAAGGTGGTTTGAAAATATCCTAAGGCAAGCAAAGTGGAAGCTCACTACCTCAAATGCGCCCAAGTTGTGATGAGGAGTTGAAAATTCTCTAAGTCATGGAAAGTGGAAGCTCTCACCTCCAAATGCGCCCAAGGTGAGTTAGCTGATGAAAAAAAAATTCTAAGGCAACAAATGGAAGCTACACCCCCCAAATGCACCCTTAAAAAGATGGTGGCTAGAAATATTTCGAAGTATTGAAGAATGGAATGACAGGGGGTCAAATACGCCCTAGAAGAGAAGGGAGTTTGAAAAAGAGACTAAGGCAAGTGAAAGTGGAAGTACACCCATCAAAATGCGCCCAAGGTGGCAGGGTTGGAGAAAAATTTTCTAAGTGTTGAAAAACAGAAGCATCACCCCTTTAATGCGCCCTTGCCATCAAGAAGAAGTTGAAAACTTTCTAAGTGTTGGAAATGGAAGCAGGGGGTCCCAAATGCACCCAAGGTAGTTTGAGAGCTGGAAAAGTTGCTAAGGCGTCAAAACTTGAAGCTGGACCATTCATATGCACCCAAGATTGAGAAGAAGTTGGAAATTTTTCTAAGTATTGAAAATTGGAAGTAGCCCCCCTCAAATGCGCCCATCTAAGAAGGAGGCCTAGAAATTGTCTAAGACATCAAAAACAAAAGTATAAGGGTCATATTCGCCCAAGGGATGAGATGACATAAAAAATTTCTAAGGCGTAGTCATGAAAGTGGAAATAGACCCCTCTATATGTGCCCGAAAAGGAAACTAGAGCAAGAAATTTTCTAAGGTAAGAAGGAGATGAATAAGAAAACACCCCTCTAAATGTGCCCAAGGGGGGAATGGATAAAGATATGAAAATTTTCTAAAGCATGAAATGTCAAGTCAGAACCCCTAAATACGCCCAAGGGGGAATACATGAAAGGTGTTTCTAAGGCACTAATTCCATAACACAGGGTGGTGAATGTGCTCTAGAGAGGATGAAGTGAAAAACCAAGCACACAAGGTGGAAATACGCTTAACACTTGGGACCTCAAATACACCTAAGGAACAAGGCACCAGATGAATGAAGTTGCATGAAAGTCTCCAAGGCGTCGAAGATGAAGCATAAAACACAAAAGGTCATATACGCCCAAGGTGAACAGGATGCTTAAATATTTCTAAGGCATTGGTGGAGATACTCCAAACACAGACATCCAAATGCGCCCTAGCACACATGCGCCCGTGATGAAATGTTATGAAGAAAGCAGGGCTTGCTAGAGAAAAATGATGAACCCTATCTGATCCAGAGATCAATCAGACCTTGGAAGTCAAAACATGGAAATCAGGTAAGTGAATTGAATTTATATTGGAAAGTGTTTTGATACTCTTCTTTTTATTTGTTTTGCAGAATGAACGCCGGGACCAAAGCATGATGACTTGGGGTGATGGAGCAAGTACTCCAGGACAACATTGCAACCTTGGAAGTGGATGAAGTTACATGTCTGAAGCTCCTCCATGAAGTCTCATTTGTGCCCAAACCATGAAGGGAGATATGGCTAAGTGTTGGGATTTCTCCACAAAGACATAATATGCACCCAACTCAGGGAGGCAAGTGGCAAGCAAGAAGTGATCGAGTTCAGGACAAGAAAATCCTTCAAGATCAGGATGGAGAAATAATGAAAGCCCAGGCGTTAAAGATCATCCTCAAGCACTTCAAAGTTAAAGAACGACCGTAGGACGGATTGAAAGACAAAGTAGGGGAATTCTTCTCGAGTATGAAATCCTTCTCCGGCATTGACCCAGAGAGTGTTTTCCAGCATGCTTCACCCAATCTAAAATGCAATGGCGTCAAGGAGGAAAATCGTCATCAAGCAGGAGAAAGAAGTAGCCGTCTTGGAGCTTAGATTGAGAACGTGCCTGCCATATTAGTCCAAGAAGAGGAAGAAGTTGTGATGATTAGATCGATCCACGTTGCAGTCATGGAGTAGAACAGTGGGAATGCGTCCCTGAACGAGAATCTTTTAGAAGGATAGTGGGCATTAATTGCTCATAATGGTCAAAAGAAGAAAGTGGGAATCTCTGCTCATTTATCACCCCACTCTACTTTGTGGTAGTTTTTAAGGTTAGTGCTTATGTGGCTCAATCTGAGCCCTTCATTGTAATTGAATCCAAGTCGTCTGTTGGACTTGGCCATCTATAAAAGGGGCATCCCCCCTCATTTGTAATTCATTAGATTAGAAGATTAGAAAATAAAGAGACAGCTTAGCAATAGCATAGGTTGATAGCATAGTTTGAAGAGGAAGGAAAGCTTTCTCATTGAATGCTTTGTAAGAAGTTGTTGTGAACACTCTCATAATAAAAAGAGTTATCATTGATGGTGGTTTCATCTTTTGTTGTGAGTTGCTAGCGAGGCTTCTTCGTCCTTCTAATTCGCAATAGAATCTTAAAGTAGCTTAGAGTAAAGTAGAATTCATTTCATACAAATAGATGATAGTTGTGGAATGTGGTGTTTAATTTGAGCAAGCTTCGCTTATCCATACCACTAGCGGGCTCACTGATGGTGTGTTCACCTTGCGTGGTCAACTGGAACATTGTGGACTTAACTTCGATTATGGTTTATGTGTTGACATGCGTCGTTGTGATGGTGTCCTTATATTGAATTGTGACCTGAATACTTTTAGTTACTCCCCTTGAAGATTGCACCAGTTCTGTGGAAGTTGTCCGAAGCAAGGCAAAGCAGAGCTTGGTTGAGGTTTGCGAGAGTTGATTGCCATGTCCCACGCCTTAGAATAGAGTAGTACTTTCTTAGGCCCTGCAACCATTTAAATTCAGTACTTTTCTGGTTAGTTTAGGAAACTTGTGCTTCATTGCCAAATCTTTCGAAACTTGTAAAACCCCCCCCTTTCGATCTTCAGTTGAACAATTACGTAAGTCCCCCTTATGATTACCAGCAAATCACATCAAGCCAACTGAGACTATCCACTGCATGAAGGAACCTTGGAGTTAAATGCATGATCTTTCTCGCAATCTTAGCATGCAGGAGACTTTGTTCAAGAGAGGATAGAGTGACCATTGGGAAACTTTATTTTGTGTTGGTGCGGTCATAAAAAACACATCAACACTATAGTACTCATTTGTGATGCATATCTCAACACCAGTGGAGCCATGTAGCCCTACTGTTGATATCCCAAAAACCCTCACACCGATGGTAGAACAAAATCTTGCCCCTAGTAAATGGAACCCTTCTCCAAATCTTGAACCAGAAAAACAAAATGGGTACTCAAATCTTGAATTTCTAAGCTTGCCCAACTGATTTTTGTAGAATTTTCAAAAGCAGAAATTTGAGCTTAAAAACACTTAATTCTTTCCCATATAGATTGATTCTAGATCAACTGACTCTTTTTTTTAATTGGGGATCTGGATTTGTTACTAGATCTACCACCTCTATGTTCCCATTTCGTTTGTTGATTGTTGGCTTGTCCCACTATTATGTTTCTTGGTTTACCAAGCAAACTTTCTTTATAACCCACTCTTCAGAGTTGGATGACTTTGTATATTTGATGGAGAAATTACATAAAAATGCTCCTGTGCAATAGCGAAGAGTAACTATTTCATTTTATAGAGTAAAAAACAGCCATAGATAAAACCATAGAACCAATGCCTTCATTTAATAGAGAAAAAAAAATTGTTTTAGAATGAAATAAAACACAACAAAAAATGATCCACTCGTATATGGATTCCCCCCAAACAAAACTCATTGAAACCATGGCAAAGGACTCAAGATTGTGCTTTCAAGTTTCAACAATGCCGATGGGAAAAAATGGGCAAAGCTTGCAAGAAAAATATTACAAAACCCTACCAAAGCAGAGTTTTTTAAAAATGAGACAAACAATCTCCCTACAATTGTCACTTTATTATATTCATAATAAACAAAAAGTAGATCTTAAAATATTGAGGTTTTAGGACTCCTAGGTTCTTGAGCTTGAGACAAGATTTTTATAGCCATGTCCAATAGAACATAATTTCAACTGCTCAAAAAAAAAATTCAGGCATGAGGTGAGGAATGTTTCAACTTGTTTGTAATGTCCCCTTTTTAGGGTTTCCTTATTTGGCAGTTGGTGCTATCTTTCAAATCCGTTTCTACATGTGTAGAATATATTGATATTACCAATGAACCTTTTTGGGTTTTTTTGGGGTTTTTCTGGGCCTTGGTGGGTAGAATTGCTATTTTTAGCAATGTTTATTTTTAGTAACTTACTATTTTTAGTAAATTTCAGTGCATCTCAATTTGGGCCAATTTGGAGTTTGGACACATTTACTATTTTTAGCAACTTGCTATTTTTAGAAAGTGCTATTTTGGGCACTTAGTCTTGGCAGCAGTGCAATGCAGAGTTTCTACTTTTGGCAGTGGTGAGTTCTCTTGGTGATCAAAATTAATATTGGTTTATTTGCCTCTTAAGTTTATAAAGTTGTTATTTTAACTAAGTGAGAAGGGGCGTGGGTGTAAGAGGCCACTTGGCCACTTGGCCTAGTAAAGTAAAGTTGTTTTTAAAGAGGGGACAATGTTACCTCATGGGACACCTAGAAAGAAGGTTATATTTCATATTTTAAGGCTTAATATGTGCCTCAAAAGGTGGACGCCCTTGGTGGGGAAATTTCATGTGACTTTTAAAAGTAAAGTTAATCTTTGGAGAGCAAGGAGGGGAGTGGGCTTTTGGAGGGAAAAGGTGATTTAAAAAAAGAGTTGCCCTAATTCTTCCCTCTTTCTCTATTTAATTCTTTTGGGAGCTCTCATTTGGTTATGTGAACTTTGGCAACTTAAGGAGACTCTACAGGATTGTTTCCAGAATTCGTATACTGTTGGTTGAGGACGAAAACCCTCATCTCTAGTTGTTGGTTTCGGTGGTGAGAGATCCAACCTAGCTGGTTTGGTGTTTTCACATAGGAAACACACTGATACCAAATAGAGCAGCACCCTATTGGGATAGTGAAGTTTCAAAAGGGTACAAGAAAGCCTTCCAAATATTTTTCCCTTACCCAAAAGTAGAAGATAAATTCAAGTGAGTTTGAGATGTTTGTTGTCTCAAATGGCCATAGAGACACCTTGGAGCTGTTTTTGATAAATGTGAAGGATCATCATACATGGCAGTGCCTCCATGGCCAAGGCAGCAAGTACCTAAATCAGATTGCCATTAAAATTCTATCACAGGTGCATATTGAACCTCTTTAAGCTTCTTTTGACTTCTTTTTTAGTGCATGTCAACCCTCACAGAACATTCTTCTAATACAAAATACCATGTTTGCATTGAAAACACTAGAGTCTTAATAGTGCAAGAAAACTATTTCAAAAGGTGCTCGAGGGGAGCTGTTGAGATAAGTGAACACATGAACTTTCAATAGAGATATGATTAGGCTTAAGCCTCTCATGTAGAACCCAACTATCAATGATGGATCAACGGAATGTGATGCCAATCATTGATTTAAAAATCTCCTACATAGCTTTTCGCAAAATCTTTATCACATATTTCATGGACTGTGAAAACCTTATATTTTGAACTCATTTTACTTCTTTTTTCGATCAGATATTTGAATTTTCCATTCACTTATTAAGAACATTTCAAATCTAAATTCCTAAAAGGATTGCCTCCACAGGTTGCTATTTGTAAAAGGTGTCATCATGAGGAAATAGAACTAAATAACCACCCCATTGTACCTCATTACATGTTGCTTGAAATCAAAAAATGTTACAGCAATGAGCTACTTTTGATACCAAATAGATGGCACCCTACAACGAAAGTGAAATTTCAAAACAATATAAGATGGCATTCAGAAGAATTTTCCCTAAACCAAAGTAGAAGATGAAGTCTGCAATGATTTTGAGATGTTTGTAGCCTCATGGCCATGTAAGGAGACTCCTTACTGCCAAAGGGAGACTACTTGTTTGGAGCTTTTTCTAATAAGTATGTGAAATCTTTGACTGTCAATGTATTTTGAAGATATGATATAAATCATAGATTGCATACTCTACGATTAATCGCCGAGTGGTCGAGTACTCTCCCATTTTTTGCTTGGGGGAGTACTCTCTACTTTTACTCTTGGCTCCGGATGCAAAAAAAATTGCCATTTTTTTCCAGAAAACTCATGGAAAACCCTCGGAGTACTCGCAGAAAACCCTGGAACGGATGAAACGCACTTTTCATGCGCTTGTTTTTGCATGTTTTTGACACGTTTTTGGCGCATTTTGGATGTGCGTATGACACGACTTGGTGCTTATAAAAACCCCGTTTAGTGGGCGGCATTGCATCCTTTGATGCGATTTGGACTGGTTTTTTGGCGCGATTTGGACTAGTTTTACTGTTTACGCTGCAGTGTTACTGGTAACACATCAATATACACAAACCTATCGACTGATATTACACATTATCATACACAATCGACAAGTTTTTGTATATTGATAATGTGTAAATTTTTAAACATTAAACAGTTTAATGAACATTATCATAATGAATAATTTAAGTTTGTATATAGTTATACACAAATTTTAATGGTATTACCGTATTATTGATATGCTTATTTAATTGTTAAACAGTTAAACTTAATACTGATATGCATACATGATCGATGATAATATGATATCATGATACACCAATAAGTGAAACAAGAAACTGTGTGATTGTATGTGTATAGATATGTCTGTGTGCGTATATGCATGCAAACTTGACATCCTGTGTTTGTGTATAGATATGTATGTGTGCACAATGCAATGTGTATAGGTATGTTGTAACTGCATTTTGCAAAAAAAAAAGTGTTTTTATAAGAAATTTTACTACTTTTTAAGTTGATGAGTATTTTCGAAGTATTTGTCGAGTTTTTGCTGATTCAAAAATTTTGGGCTTGCCGAGTACTCTCCAAGTCCGAGTATGTAAACTATGATATAAATCATAATATATAGATCTATGATATTATCAGCTATGTGGTGTTTCATTTAATTTTTTGTGGTTATGCCAATTATGCACAAAACGTTGATATTATCTTAAGCTTTTTAATATTTTTATATTTATGTTACAAACATACCATATCCAAGCTCCCCAAAAGATGAGCATTTCTCGTACCTAACTATCTATCACCCCCATTTCTATTTCATCGTGACATAGCAAGCAACTATTCATATGCTCTAAATTGTGACATAACTCCATCAAAATCAATTGCCTTAAAAGTCTCACCATATCTCTTCAATTTATTACTGAAACCATTAACATACACACTGGCATCAAAGCCACAGAGTTACAAACCATCACCTAAAGTATTTTAGATTTGTCATGTTAATACTCAATAGTATCATGTAAGTTTTGCTATAAACTCCTCACCTTTATATAACATTCATGAATAATTGTTTGTCAAACCCCTCAAAAAAGATGAAAAAAATCCTACCATTAAGGACCTCATTCCTAAAAATATTGGACATCTAAATCATAAGGGTGCCACCAATCATATGCAATTCCCTCAATGCATAGCAACACAAAAAAGCTAAGTTACCAGTTTAGGTTTGGGTTCAATGCTTCAATTCGCGGGTTCGGGCAAAAAAATTTTGGGGGTTGGGTTCGTTTTGGGTTTGTTAATACAAAAACATATAAAAAGTAGAAATATATAAATATTTGCAGCAGTAATTAAGTTCAAAATACCACACATAGCATCATATATTGTATAATAAACAAAACCACCATGAAAATAAAAAACATTAGAATGTCAATTATCAAACTCAAATGTCATGATATATTATATATTAAAATTAACTACATTATTGCATTTCTCTTTGCAGGTAAGCATACAGGAAGATTGTCCAATTGGATGACAATATTATAGATGAAGACTTGTAGGCAAACTTGGAAACTTGGACTTGGAGAGTACATGGCAAATCAAATGAATTCAATGGGAATTTGGGGGTGTTGTGACCTTTTCACACATCACCCCATTCAAAATGGGGACCCCCTAATTTTTGCTCCGTTCCCGTCTTTTGGCTTTGGTTTTCCCGTTGTCTCTCTCTTTTTTGCTTGTCTTTCCGGGGATGTGCCCGTCTTTGAGCTTAAATTGAAATTTTGGCTAAGTCTATAAATTAGGGTTTTTGCTCTTTGGGCTAATTTGAGGTCAATTTGAGTTGGCTAATTGAATTCTGACTGCTACACTGTGCTTAGAACACTTTAAGTTACCTCTCTGCAAATTTTGAGCTAAATCTGACAACTTGTTATTTTTAGCACTCCGGGCTTCGAAGCCAATTGTTAGGGTTTGCATGTGTGCTTTTTCAAAGTATGTCTGGAGAATCTTTCTGGGTTTTTTGAGACCTTCGCAATGATATAACATGCAAGCTAAGATGATGACTTTTAACAATTTAGGCTTCGAAGGCTATTTTTAAGGTTTGCATGTGTGCTTTTTCAAAGTATGTCTGGAGAATCTTTCTGGGTTTTTTGAGACCTTCGCAATGATATAACATGCAAGCTGAGATGATGACTTTTAACAATTTAGGCTTTGAAGGCTATTTTTAGGGTTTGCATGCAGGATTTCCCAATGCATGTCAGGATATCCTTTATGGGTTTTTCAAGAGCTACGCAATAATGTGACATACAAGCAGAGTTGATCATTTTTCAGGGACTTGCTATTTTTAGCCAGTGCTCGCATGCAGACCAATTTGCTGGGTTTTTCTGGGTTTTTCGAGATCTCTCGGGCAGTGTGACATGCAAACTCACCCGACAGGCGTTTGGTCACTTTTTCAGACACTTACTATTTTTAGCAGGATCACTCCAACAACTCCCCAGCACTTCAGTATCACAAACAGGGTGACATGCAATAGAAACGGGGTCAAACGGAGGTCATTTGAGCCACATGCAAGTCAAATTAGGGTTTTCAGCTTCGGGACTCAAAATGAGGGGTAAAACGCCAGAACCTCTGAAAACTAATGTATCCCATTGCGATCAGTATCTTTCAAGGAATCCAAGGGTAAAATTTGAGCACAATCTAACAACTTACTATTTATAGTAAGTCACTTCTAAAACATAGCTATAAATAGCAGGTCAACACAAGGCGTTAGTGTGAACAGGTCAGTTAACCCATGAGGATCCTGTGGCGCAAATTTCAAGTCAATCCAAGTTGTAGAAGTATGAAAATCAAGGATTTACTAAAAATAGTAAACAGGGCAAGCAGGCTGAGAAATTGGCTAAGTAGTTAGATGGAAATTCTAAAGCATGCAAGTGAAAACTGGAAACAGCTACCTTGAAATGTGCCCATGCTCAATGAGGAAGGTTGGGAAACACCTAAGTCATATAAAATTCCTGTAGACCCCCTCATATGCGCCCAGCTGGTGAAGTTGACTTGGAAAAAGTTTCTAAGGCATAGAAAAATTCCTCCATCACCCCCCAAATGCGCCCAAGTATGTTGGAGGTGATGGCTAAAAGTTGCTAAGACATGAGAAAGTTCCTTGACCCCCTGTCAAATGCGCCCAACTTGGAGGAGCATGAGGGAAAGTTACTAAGTGTTGAAAAGTTCCTCCTCCAACCCCTAGATGCGCCCTCATCAAGGAAGTAATGTGAAATTGTTCTAAGTGCTTGAAATGGAAGCTAGGCACCTCAAATGCACCCTCAAGCTGGAGTGGAAGTAGGACCCCCCATATGCGCCACTAAGAAGATGGAGTTGAAAAAAATTCTATGGCAAGAAAACTCCTTCTCACCCCCCTAAATGCACCCTCCATGAGTGAGTTGGAATAAATGTTTTCTAAGACGTGGAGAATTCCTACAACACCCCTCATATGCACCCATCTAAGAAGGTGGCAAGGAAATTTTTCTAAGTAAGAAAAAATGGAAGTAGCCCCTTTGAAATGCACCCATGTTGATGAGGAGTTAATTTGCAAAATTGTCTAAGTGTGAAGAATGGCAGGAGGAAGGGTCAAATGTGCCCAAGCTATGAAGGAGAGGTGAAATATTCCTAAGGCGTTGGAAGTGTAAGAACATAGTGCCAAATGTGCTCGAGGTGGTGTGAGAGGTCTGAGAAAAGTTTTCTAAGGCAAATTTCCTAATACTCTCCCAAGTACGCCCAAAAGAGAAAGAGTAAGAATAAACTTTGGTGAGAAAATATTTTTCAAAGGTGGAAAATATTAAAAAATTAAAAGTACCCCTTTGCATGTATACACTTGAATACTACGTTTTCTGAAGGGAAATTTTTATTGGGTCTTGGATATTTTCAACGGGGAAATGGTTTTGAAATTTTCCACACCTCACTGGAGATTTTAAAGTGAAGATTTTAACCAGACGCCTGTTTGATGAAATTACGGCAAAGAATGAAATATTTTTGAAAATAAAACGCCTTGGCTTATGGATTGAAGCTGAATACCTTAGTAATTTCTAATGGAATTTCTGATGGGGGATAATTTTCCCAAGCCAGAGTAAGGGTGAAATGACAAGATGAACGGCTTGGCCAATTGAAATGAACTTCTTAAAGGGGACTTTTAAGTTAATATTTTCCCAAGGAAATTTTCAAAATGCAGATGAAGTAAAGAACGCCTTAGCCAGTTGAGATGAATTTTTCTTAAGGAGGCTTTTGAATTAATGATTTCAAAATGAAAATATGATGAAGTACGCCTATACCAGTGAGGGTGAAATTTTCAAAATTCTAGAAGGTCAAATATTCCATGTTTCAAATGCCAAGTGTTGCAGCTGCCAGAGGAGGGAAAATTCGAATTCCTGCAGTAGAGGAGTGGAAATTTAATGATTGAGCCTAAACTAGCATTCTTCTAGAATTCGACTTGGCTATATGAATTGTGAGTTTTGTTTATTTTCTTCATCAATTGCGAAGTGCAAATTTCAGCTCTGAAGAAGGAGAAATTTGAAGTTGAAAAGTTGTTGAAGTGAGCTAGTCTGAGCGAAATTCTTCTAAGTGCTAGAGGTTGTATTGTTGCAAGAGAAATTTTCTAAGTGTTGAAAATTCGAAGTTGCTCAAAGGGTGTTGAGGATGGCTGAAGCAAATAGAAGGGCGGTTGGCAAAGAGACTAATGTTGAATCCAGCAAAGCAAATGCATCAAGACAGGTTGTAATTAAGAAGTTGAGCAAGTCTTTCCTGTCGGAGTCAAAGTTTTCTTCGAAGCTAGGCAAATTGAGCGATACAAACCTTGGCTCCTTCAATTTGGAGGCTTCCAGAAGACGAATGATGGGAATAGGAGGCCATCATCCATTAGTCACATCACACAATATTGTCAGAAGAGGACTTTATGCAGCTGTTGGTTTTCCACCAGCAATTCAGTGCCCGGAGCTAATTATGGAATGTGCTAACTGCTACAACTCAAAGCGAAGGACTATCACTTCACCGAACAGCAAGTTGTTTGCCAACCTCACGCCTGAGGCTATTGGAAAAGCATTCAGAATTCTTGCCTATGAGAAGATGATTTACAAAACGAGAGAACGAGTTGAGCGAATGTATGCTTCTACATTTGAAAGGTGTGCTGATATGATAAATTCTCGTTGGATGAACAAGCCTAAGCCAACTCGTACAAAGCTGCCGAAGTAGATAATCTTCGATGACTTGAAGCAGGAGTATTGTGACTTAATTATGATGCTCAGCAGAGTTGGAGGGTGCCCCCAAAAGTTCATCTTTGAGCCTTGGATGTTTTACTACACCAACATTGTGCTAGAAGGCAAAGAGCATGTTGACTGGGCAATGATGATCAGCGACAATCTGCATGAACAACTTAGAAGTTTGAGGAGAACAAGGACATTTTATATGAGATCATATATCGTCTACATGTTGGCCCGAATGACAAAGTATAGAGGTATATCATACAAGGAGCCGATTGGGTGTGGCTCTCAGCAATTCAAGATTCATGAGGCTTGTCCACAGTTGCACTTGACGAGCACTTCTCACTACAAAAGAGTCAATGATGCCTTCACGATGCACATAACGAGGTCACTACAGCAAAGAACTCATCACAGAATATCAAAGGAGGCTCAGGAGTTGATTGAGAGGTACGGATGTTGGTTTATCTAATTTCCGAAGTTCACTTACATCAGGCTGCAGGGGTTTTCATCTTACCCATACAGATTGCCCTGATATCCCACAAATAGAATCTTGATGCTAGAAATATCTAGGCAGCTCATTGCCTACGATAAGATTCAGAAGAAGAAGAAGAAAGGAGGACTTGACTTCCCTATCATCATGGGAAATTCAAATGAAGTTTGGCCAACACTACAGGCAGCCAAGGAAGCGGAAAACGAGCTTCAATTTTTCCACCTCTCTTATCATACCAGCAGGCAGCATTATGATCCTCACAGGAATAGCAGATGGATACTGTCTGAGGAATTTAGACATAAGGCACACATTGAAGACTTCTGGGCAAGTGCGTTGGATGAAGCTGAAGTAAGAAGGATGTTTTTGAGGATACCATTGAGCATGATTAGAGAATGTGAGATTGTTCATGTGCTAGACCAGGTTGATGAGGATATCAACATTATTCACCCAGATTATGAGACAGTGAGGAATACACCACTCCCACTTCCGGATTGGTCGGAGCCAGAGATTACGGATTTGGATATGCTTTGCATACCAGTCTTGACATTCACAAGAGGATGGGTAGAGAGGCATGTGAACAGGCTTAAGAGTAGATCAATTCCTCTTACTTATAACTTAATGGGAGATCATAGGATGCCCACTATTAAACAGAAGAAGCAAGTTGCTCGAGTTGCGGAGCCACGAAGAAAAGAACCAGTCCATCCAGAGCCTCAAAGGATTGAGGAGGCATCACATACGCCATTGAGGACTCATTCTCCAAGTATACAGGAGGTCTCACTGTTTGCAGATAAAAGAGCGAGGTTGAATGAAGAACAAGAATTACAAGAGACAAATCGGCCACCTCGTAGGGAGTCAGTTGGCCAGAGCATCAATGTACCTAGAAGAGAAAACCAGCAGGAGATAGAGGAAGAAACGGCCACGGATACTCACTTAACGCGTGAGATTTAGGCAGCTCTGGAGGACGACACTACTACAGGGCAGGAGGCCCAAGGTTCAAGAGATACTCAACCTATAGAGATTGATGAGCCTCGTCAAGATGACGGTAGAGGAGAAGTTCGTGAAGAGGAAGCAAGGAATGAGCAGCCATTCATTATTTCTGACTTGCAGCAGGTGGTGCCAGATTGGCTCAGAGACAGGATGAGAAGGGACCCCATTGAAGAAACAAATCCAGCAATTGAGATGGAAGAATTTCTGAGCAGGATCAGTGCACCTCCAACAAAGAAGAAGGCTAGGAAGTTCTCGAAGATTTCAACAGATGAAGATGGCTCTCGCACGCTTCACGTGGTTGTACCTTGGGTTGAGTGAGATTGAGATGAGGCTATTCCGGAGAACTATGTGATCACTACCATGGAGTTAGGCCGCCCCATTGGAGCATAGATAATTGAAGAGTGCGATAATTCCTATCAGGCACTCAAAGACAGGCTGCTCCGAACTGAAGGCAAGTATAAAAGATTGAAGAAAGAGCACAAAACATCGATTGGTTATGTACAGCATTTGTTTCATCCTTGTGGGCAAGAGAATCCGACAATTGAGCTCCCAGCCGAGCTTCCCAGAGAATCAGTTAGCGGCTTGGAGGACTTGAGGAGGATGGTGTTGTGACCTTTTCACACATCGCCCCATTCTGGATGGGGACCCCTAATTTTTGCTCCATTTTGGTCTTTTGGCTTTGGTTTTTCTCTCTCTCTCTCTCTCTCTCTCTCTCTCTCTCTCTCTCTTTTCTGATGTCTGCCTTCTGGGGACGTTCCCGTCTATGAGCCTAAACGTGAAAATTTTGGCTAAGTCTAAAAATTAGGGTTTCCATCTTTCTAGCCAATTTGAGGTCAAGTGAGGTGAATAAATTGAAAATAAAGACTAACACTATTGTCAGTGTGCTTCCAGCAGGCTTCCATTGAAATTTCATCAGATTCCGACTACTTACTATTTTTAGTAAGTGTGAAGTTCAGGGCATTCCGTCAGCACTTTTGAAGTTTCGATCGTTATACCACATTCAGAGCACATCAGGCTACTCGCGTGCAAAATTTGAGCTGAAACGGACCACTTTCTATTTTTAGCAGTCCAGCTTCCGGGGCAAATTTCAGGGCTTAGATGCAGAGTTTTCCTTTGCATGTCTGAATATTCCTTCTGGGTTTTTCGAGACCTTCGCGACAGTATAACATGCAAAGTGAGACGACAACTTTCAGAGTTCAGCCTTCCGAGGCTATTTTTAGGGTTTGCATGTCAGGGTTTCTTTTGCATGTTGGATGATTCCTTATGGGTTTTTTGAGAGCTTCGCAGTGATATGACATGCAAACGGAGATAATCACTTATTAAGGAACTTACTATTTTTAGCAGGTGCGTCCCGACATCCACTTCAGAATCACAAGCGATCACAATGCAGCAGAAACGAGGACAAACAGAGATCATTTGATACGCATGCAGAGCAAATTAGGGTTTCCAGCCGGGGCCTGAAAAGAAGGGTAAAAAGTGAATTTTCGAACTGGTGTAGACCACTACGATCGGCATCCTTCAGGCTATCGCTAGTAAAATTTGAAGGCAAACGGAGCACTTACTATTTATAGTAAGTCATTTTGGAAGCTAGCTAAAAATAGAAAGTCACCGCATGCGCCAGTGTCAACAGGCGGTCAGTGGTGAGGAGCGCGTCATTCGAATTTCAAGTCAAACGGAGTTGTGGAAGTCAGAAGCAAGTTACTATAAATAGTAAGCCACCTCGAAACATGCTATAAATAGCAGTATATAAATCAAATAGCGATGAGGACCCGTGGTTAATTTCGGAAAAGCGACTCTGAGATTCGAAAATCAAGCACTTACTATTTTTAGCAGGCTTGGGCAGAGAAATTAGGGTTTCCTAAATTCAAGGGCAGAGCACAAAAGCCAGGCAGAAGCGACGTTCAGTCACAATCAACACCCTTCAAGCAATCAACACGCAAAATTTGAAGGCATTCCGAGCCATTGCTATTTTTAGTAAGTTGCTAAAAATAGCAGGTACAGACAGATATCAGGCATCGGTAGCACAAACACATCCCGAGGTTCAGAACAAAGCAAAATCCAGCCTTTTTGGAGCTTGGAATTAGCTTGAAGTGCAAAATTGAAAAACTTTCTAAAAATAGCAAATTAGGGTTAGCATGATCGAGTCACCCTAAATTAGGCAAGAAGCATAAAATTCACTGAAATTGATAAATTTTCAAGTCCAGCCGGTGAAGAACGCCTTTAAAAGCTGAAGATTTGTGGAAATTCTCTAAGCACTTGAAATTTGAAGCTCACAGGCCAAATCCGCCTAGAGAAGCTGAAGATGGGTAAAATCATTCTAAGTGTTTATAAATTGGAAGCAGCCCACATCAAATGCGCCCTTGAACTTGAAGCTGGTTGTAAAATAGTCAAAGTGTTACAAATCTGAAGTTGACCCCTCCACAGGCGCCCAAGGACTTGGAAGGTGAAATTTCATTAAATGCTCAAAATTAGATGCTCAGAGGGTCAAATGCGCCTCAAGCTTGAAAGATGGAGTTTAAACTTTTTCTAAGTCGTTTAAAATGGAAGTAGACCCCTCCAAGTGCGCCCTTGAGGTTAGAGTTGACAAATTAAAAGCATGAGGGGCTAAATGCGCCCAAGGTAAAGAAGACTCCAAAAAATTTCTAAGGCAAGAAAATTTGAAGAAGGACCCTCCAAATGCGCCCCTGAAGAGAAGATGGAGGGGATAAAATTCTAAGTGTAGAAACTCGAAGGAGACCACCTTAAATGCGCCCTTGGAGTGAAAGAAGTTGAAAAGGTTCAAAGTCCACAAACTGAAAGCTCCATGGGTGAAATGCGCCCCTCTTTGAAAAAGCTTCAGAAAATTTTCTAAGTGTCGAAACTAAAAAGCTCCTCCTGTGAAATGCGCCTTTGGGCTTAGAGTGATGAAATTAAAAGCTTGACATGCCATTTGCGCCCCACTTCAAATTGAAAGTTGACCCCTCCATGAGCGCCCAAAGACTTGGAAGATTGGATTTTAACCAGATGTTCAAAATTTGATGCTCAGACATGAAATGCGCCCTAGCTTGTGTGATCAATTCGAAATTTTGCCAAATTGGAAGCTCCATGTGTGGATTGCGCCCACCAAGTTGAAGAAAGAGCCTAAAATATTCTAAGTCTTTGAAATTAAAAGCTTGACATGCCATTTGCGCCCCACCTTGCCAAGGTAGTATGCTGGCTGAAAGTGTTCTAAAGTGTTGAGAATTGGAAGTGGATGAGCTGAAATGCGCCCTTGCCAAATAGAAGTCAAATGAAAGATGCTAAGTCTGGAAAATGGAAGTAAGAGGTCCCATATGCGCCCTTGAAGCTAAGTGGTGGTAAAGTTTTCTAAGTGTTCTAATTTAAAAATTGAAAGCTTAGGGTATGATATGCGCCTGGCTATGAAAAGGTTAGCCAAATATTCTAAGTTATAAAACTGGAAGCTCCCCCATCAAAATGCGCCCAGCAAGGAGTAAAGATGAGAAAATCTTTCCAAGTGTTGACAAAAATGGAAGTAGGCCATGGTAAATGTGCCCAAGAACTTAAATGAGGAGAGAGGACTTCAAAATCTTGGCTAAGTCATTAAAAGTGGAAGTACTACCTATGAAATGCGCCCATACCCCAAGGAAGGTGTTCAAAATATTCTAAGTGTTCAAGATTGGATGCTCACCCTTCAAAATGCGCCTAAAATGCATGAAGACAAAGTCAAAGCAATTGCATGCAAAGGAGGAAAAGGACAAAATACGCCCAATTAAAGACAAGAATACATGCATGAAGACAAAGAATCAAGGCGTCCAAATAAAGCATTGACATGCAAAATACAAGGCGTCCAAAGCATGAAATGGGTCCCTTTGAGAATATTTTAAGTGTTAACACTTGAAGCTTGACCCCTTGTTGGCACCCAAGGTGAGTAAGGAATCTAGGCGTGGGAGTTTGAAGTTAAATGCCTTGAACATTTTGACCAATTGAAAAAATTTCTAAGTGTGGGAAATTTGAAGTGGACTCCTCGATGGGCGCCTAGAAGTTATGTGAGGAATATTTCAAGGCGTTGGAAAATTCTGAAATTTAAAATACCTCCTATCAAATGCGCCCAAGGCATTCAAGGAGAAAATTTTCCTAAGTGAGTCAAAACAATAAAATTTTCTCATCACAGGAAAATGATTTGAAGATCAAATATAAAAATTTCCTAGGGCAATCTAAATATTTTTTTCTAAGTATTATCAAAATCACGCCTGGACTTGGAAGTATGAAATTTGGATGAAATTGGCAGGAATGAGTCAGATGATGCCAACTGCACGGGGTCAATAAAAAAATTTCAAGTCAGAGCAACAAGAAATGTTCACAGAGTTGAAGAAATGGATTAAATTTGCTAAAAAATTATTTTCTAAGGTTCAAAATTCAAAAAATAAAATGAACCCGTTCGTTGCATACCCATGAATCTGACGCGTTCTGAAGAAAATTTCCTTCTGGGTATTGAGGATCCTCGACAGGGAGTTGATTTTAGAGCCTTTCACACTTCGCCGAGGCTTTCAGGATTAGGATTTTGATAGGCACTGGATTGATGAGTTTTCCTAAGGGAAAATTTGAAAATTTTCTAAGGCAAAGTGAAGAAAATGTGTTTTCAAGGTAAAATACTCCAGACTATGAATTTGAAAGGAACTGCCTAGGTGAATTTGCTCAAGCTCTTCGTGAAGATAATTTTCCTAAGCCAGAGATGAATGAGATCAAAGTTGCTGGAAAAGTGAAGGGGAATACAGTTGAAGTCAAGATGTTGGAAAATCATGAAGAAAGCAAAGTTGTGCTAGAGGAAAACGATGAACTCTTGGAAGTTAAAGCGCGAAAATCCTGGTAAGTAAGTTAAATTTATATTATAAAGCGTTCTAATACCCTTCTCCTTGCTTGTTTTGCAGGAGGAACGTCGAGACCAGGCGGTGATGACTTAAGTGATGAAGAACATAATCCAAGATGACATTTCAACCTCGAAGGAAGAAAAGTTACAAGAAATTGGCTAAGTGTTGAGACTTAGTATAACTCAAGTGACAAAGAAGAAGTTGAAGAACAACGTCAAGAAGAAGATCGAGAACAGTGTGAACGCGTCTACAAACGGGAATCTTCTAGAAGATGGTGGTCATTAATTGCTCATTTATTGCCCCACTCTCCATTATGGCGGTTTTTAGGGCGAATCTTGTTTAGGGCTGAGGTGGCACAATCTGGGCCATCCAGCCAATTGTAATCTGAGCCGTCCGTTGGACTTGGCCATCTATATAAGGGGGAGTCCCCCTCATTTGTATCTCATTAGAAGGAGAAGTAGAAGCAGAGCTTAGAGATCAGAGTAGAGAGAAGAGCAAAGGCACTTTAGTTGTAATATCTTAGCATAGCGTAGTTTGAAGAAGAAGGAAAGTTTTCCTTTGAAAACTTTGTAAGAGATTGTTGCGAAAAACTATTGTAATAAAAGATCTTTCATTGAATGGTGAATTCATCTTTGTTATAAGTAGCTAGCAAGGTTTCTTCATCCCTTCGACTTCAAGTAGCGTAAAGTAGAGTAGTTTTCATTTTCATGCAAGTGAATGTTAGCTTTAGATTTGTGGCGTCAATTGAGACAACTTCATCTTATCCATACCACTAGCGGCTTGCTGACGGTAAGTTCGCCTTGTGTGGTCAACTGGAAATATTGCGAATTTAACTTCGATTGTGATTCATGTGCTTGTATGCATCGTTCTAATGGTACTTACATGTTGAGTCATAATTTGAAAACCTCTCGTCACTCCCTTGAAGATTGCACCGACTTTGTGTAAGTTGTCCAAAGTGAGGCGAAGCAGAGTCTGGTTGAAGTTTGTTGAGATTGACCCCACGTCCCGTCCTTAGGTAGAACATAAACTTCTTAGGCCCTACACTCTTTTAATTTCGGTCCATTTCTGGTTAGGATTAGAAAACTTGTACTCACTTGCCAAATCATTCGAATTACACGAAAGCCCTTAGTCCACTGTCTGCTGTCAACTGTCGAACAATTGTGTAAGTCCCCTTGAAATACCAACAAAATCACATCGAGCCAACTGAGTCTATTCGCATTAAAGGAACCTTGGAGTTAAATGTATGATCTATCTCGCAATCTTAGCATGCAGGAAACTTTGTTCAAGAGAGGATAGGGTATCCGTTGGGGAACTTTATTCTGTGTTGGTGCGGTCGTAAAAACCACGTCAACAGATGGCACAAGAGGCGGATAAATGGGTTACTAATGTTCACGTTGAGACAAAGAAGTTTATGGAGGATCTTGCTCATTCCTATCAACAGGCCTCTGGCATTATGGCGCGAATGGACATAGTTGATCAGGCTTGGGGTGATGCTCGTATCTATCAAACCAAGGTTGTTCTTCGTCTAGAGGCTTTAATGCATACACCATTGCAGACTTTGGTTGAGGGAAGCGTAGTTCAGGAAGGTGATAGATATGACTTCACCAATTGGTATTCCTTAGTGGTCACAGGCCAAGGATTGTTTGACGCAGCACAGGCAGATTCGGTCAAAGTCAGAAAGGTTATGGCGAATATTCTTGACGGAGTCCTGAACACGCTTGAAGCTATCTTTGCTAGGAGGATGACTTCTGTGGAGGTGACTGCAGATGGTTTGAAGAGTAGACTGGCGCCTTTCTTTTCGAAGGTGAAGACTTTTGTCCAGGATGACTTTGAAAACACCTCGACTTTCTCCAACATTATTCAGAACACTCAGGATGCTCTAGTTGCTTGGAGGAAATCTTGTACCCAGCATGGGCAAACAATTACGGTGTTGGAGTTTCAGCTTGATCACATCTCGCCTATTTCAGTTCAGGAGGTTGAAGCTGTGCTAACCAGATTCATTGACTTTGCAGTCAAGGAGAAAGAGAATGGAAATGCCCTTTTGGATGATGATCTTCTAGAAGATGATGGTGGGCATTAATTGCCCATGATGTTTCGGGTGTGAGTGGGAATCTTTTGGCTCATTTATTACCCCACTCTTCTTTATAGCAATTTTTAGGGTCAGGGTTGAGGTGGCACGTTTGGGCCATCCATCTGATTGTAATCTGAGTCGTCCATTGGACTTGGCCAGCTATAAAAGGGGCATCCCCCCTCATTTGTACCTCATTAGGAGATTAGAGATTAAAGAGATAGATCATAGAGCATAGAGAGACGGCTTAGAGTTAGCATAGTTTCATAGCATAGTATAGTTTGAAGAAGAAGGAAAGTTTTTCCATTGAAAGCTTTGTAAGAAATTGTTGTGAACACTCTCATAATAAAAAGAGTTTTCATTGATGATGGTCTCGTCTTTTGTTGTGAGCAGCTAGCAAGGTTTCTTCGTCCTTTTGATTCAAGTAGGATCTTAAAGTAGAATAAATTTCATTTCATGCAAGTATCTAGTAATTGTGGAATGCAGTGTTTGATTCAAGCAAGCTTCATCTAATCCATACCACTAGTGAGCCTACTGACGGTGGGTTTGCCTTGCATGGTCGACTGGAACATTTTGTGCTTAAACTTCAATTATGATTGGCATGTTTGTATGTGTTGTCGTGATGGTATTTACATGTTGAATTGTAATCTGAATATCCTTAGTCACTCCCTTGAAGATTGCACCAACTCTGTGGAAGCTATCCAACGCGAGGAAAAGCGAAGTCTGGTTGAAGTTTGCTTAAGCCAATCACCACGTCCTGCACTTAGAGTAGATTGTAACATCTCTTATCCCTGCACTCATTTAAATTCAGCATTTTCTAGTTAGTATTAGGAAACTTGCACTTACTTGACAAATCCTTCGAACCGCATAAAACCCCTTCTGCTTTTTAGTCTGTTGTCTGCTGTCAACTGTCAAACAATTGCGTAAGTCTCCTCATGATACTAGCAAATCACAACGAACCAACTGAAACTACTCCACTGCATAAAGGAACCTTGGAGTTGAACACATGAACTTTCTCGCAATCTTAGCATGTGGAATACTTTGATCAAGAGAGAATAGGGTAGCCGTTGGACACTTTATTCTGCTATCTAGTGTAGGTCACAAAACAGACGCCAACAGGAATTGGCGCTACAAGGAGGGTTGAACGCGAACAACTGAGCAGTTGAACTCCAGATCCTATCAAGTTTTATTATCTATGGAGACGATCTTAGAGAATCTTTTACCCTCCTCCAACACGCCAACAGGAATTGGCGCTACAAGGAGGGCCTTGAAGAAGGAAAACAGCTACAGTACACAAGTAGGAAGGGTTTTGTTACAAAAAATTATGTTGGAGAAGAGTATATCATGAATCAAGATGGTGCTACCGCATAGAGAGATATTTCCAGTGTTGCAGCCAAATTTGGGATTCAACGACGATCAAGAGGACATTCTTTCAAGATTGAACAATCTCGCGTGGAGAATGAAGAGGAGCTACGCTGAGTATATGCGAACCTGCTTTGTGTTGGAGGAAGAAGAAGAAAAAGCTATTCGAATTCAAGTTGCTATTGAAAGAGATTTGCTAAATCAAAGACAGCCACTCGCTCCCGCGCCCTGCCAATAGAAGAAGCAGCTACATCCTAGATCATATCAGTTTGTTTTCGCCAGACAAGCTTAAAAGAATCCTGAGGTCTACACCCAGTTCATCTAAAGATCTTGTGGAGTTGAACACATGAACTTTCTCGCAATCTTAGCATGTGGAATACTTTGATCAAGAGAGAATAGGGTAGCCGTTGGACACTTTATTCTACTGTCTGGTGTAGGTCACAAAACACACATCAACAGGGGGCAATGCCCTAAATGGGATCGAGGGGCAGTGCCTCTCGCAGAGGCCTCAGGTCAGTGCCCCCAGCGGGGTCGAGGGGCAGCGCCCCTGGTGGGGGTTTGGGGGCAATGCCCCCAACAGGGTCAAGGGGCAGCGCCGTGGAGCTATGTCATGTTATGCTTTTTATATCAGTCTCAGCATTTATCATTTGCTCTAAATTACTGTTATGTTAGTCTTCTTGAACACATTTTACAATATCAGAAGTTAATATTTTGCACAAGTTCTATATTTAAAGGCTTATGATTGCACTTTTTATAGACATTGTTATGAAACTTCAAGTTTACATGCCTCTTCTCCAACAGGGCCAGACTGGTTTCTGAAGCTGTACTCTGTTTTGAAGTGGGTAGACGCTGCTCTAGAAGCTTAACATTTAACTATCAAAGAAGATTCTTCCAAAACAGTTCTACTAAGGGTGAAAACTGTTAGATGCTAATAGAGGCACATCTGCCCTTATATAATCTCTGACAAAAGATTATATTTAGGCATGTCTATTCACACTAGAATACTTTTCATTATAGGTGCACCTTATCAAAAAAAATTAGTCCTTGCAGAAGTAAAAACTGAAACTAAAGAAGCCTGTCTCCTGAAAATCACTCAAAATATTACGACAGTGATTATAGATATTATTTTCTACAGGCAATTCATTAAGCATTTTGAACTTAAAATGCACTCTCCATCATGGAAGGCCACCAAATCAAGCCATATGTATTGTCTTTTTTTTGTAGGTTTATAATTGTTTAATATTTATCTTATGTCTTCCCATTTTCACTGATTAGTGCATGATTAAGGTTAGTTATGAAGGGGAGAGGTTGTTATCAGAATTTGGGAACAGCAACTTCAAACATTTTAAGATTTAAAGATGAATGGAAGGAGTAGCTTGCCCAGATTCAAATCTTATCATTGTGTGCAGGATGTGACTCCCCAAGAATGATACCCAGTCCCACGGTTTCAGGCCTTCCCAACCAAAGAAAGCCATGTTTGCATGAAAAGAAAACAAAAAGAAATGCAAGGGGTAGCATGACAATAGCAGCAGAGCATGTTCAGAGATTTCATATATTTTTGCAGACAAGCAAAGATTTTGATTGATAAGTGGGAGGTATTTTCCACAGAGTGTCAAATTATGATGTTGCTATCAGGATTCAACCATGTAGGTTTTTGAGATGGGTCAATGAGCTGGACTCGAAAAACTAGTTGAATCCTGATAGCAATATCATACAGATCGATTTTTTAAGGGCGAGAGGTACAGTGCCTGGCAACAACAACATAACATTATACATGGGTCAATGGGTTTGACTTGAAAAACTACATGATTGAATCCTGATAGCAATATCATAAAGATTGATTTTTTTAAGGGCAAGAGGTACAGTGCCTGGCAACGACAACATAACATTATACCATCTACAACTTAGATCACTTTTACAAAAAGGTCATCTTACCACTCTCCGAAGCAAAGGCTCCAAAATTGAGCAGAACTTTTGCAAAGTATTCACCTTCACAGCTTCAGCTATTGTCCTGTAATAACATGATAACACAAAAAGTAACCATCAAAAACCAACCTCTGTTACTCAGAAACAAAAGTATATCCACAAATGATCAAATTAGTTAATTTGACTGTAAAAGTGCGGCTACTTTAGAATGGACAAAACGAGAGTTTAATATGTCTCCAAAGAAAAATAAAGTGTTGGATAAACATGCAAAGAAAGCTGGCCAAAAGATTACAACTTAATGTTGATCAATCACCAACCGAATTAAAAGCATCAGGCCACACTTCAAGAAAGAGTCAAAGAATGTTCTTAAGAGAAATTGTGTGTATGTCTGCTGAAACAAAAGATCCATTGTGTCTACAAATTTATCTACAGGAAATTTGAATAGAGGCCAAGTCTACTGACCCCAATATATCCACATATGATCAAATTGGTCAAATGTGACTCTAAAATTACAGCTAATTTAGAGTTGACATTAGGAGCGTTCAACATGTCTAAAGAAAAATAGAGGTGTAGGCTAAACATGGTAAAAAGCTAGCTAAAAGATTTTAAGATTATAACTCAATATTGATCAATCACCAGCAGAATCAGCAGTATCACTCAATAATCTTCAAGAAAAAGTCAAAGAATGTCATTAAGAGAATTTGTGTGTATGTTTGCTGAAACAAAACATCCATTCTGTCTTCAAACGTACAAGAATTTCGAATAGGAGGCAGATCTGCTGACCCTAATATATCCACCAATTATCAAGTAGGCCAATGTGATTGTAAAAGTACAGCTAGAGTATTAGTGTTCAACATGTCTCCGAAGCAAAATAGATAAGTGTGGCTAAACATGTAAAAAATCTATCTAAGAGATTACAAATCAAAATTGATCAATCAACAGCAGCATCAGAAGCATCACTCCACACTCTTCAAGAAAGAGTCGAGAAAGTCATTAAGAGAATTTGTATATACGTTTTCCAAACCAAAACATCCACTCTGTCTTCAAACTTATCGATAAGAATTAACAGCAGAATCAGATGCATCATTCCACACTCTTCAAGAAAGAGTCAAAGAATGTCATTAAAGAGAATTTGTATGCATATTTGCCAAAACAAAACATCCATTTTGTCTTCAAATTTATCAACGTGAATTAACAGCAGAACCAGAGGCATCAATCCACAGTCTTCAAGAAAAATTCGAAGAACGTCATTCAGAGAATTCGTGCGTGTGTTTGCGGAAACAAAGCATCCATCATGTCTTCAAATTCTTCAAATTTGTCGATGAGAATTAATAGCAGAAGCAGAAGCATCGCTCCACACTCGTCAACAGGGAGTCAAAGAATACAATGAAGACAATTAGTGTGTATGCTTGATGAAACGAAACGCCCATTCTGTCTTCGAATTTATCAATGAGAATTAACATCAGAATCAGAAGCATCACTCCACACTCTTCAATAAAGAGTCGATGAAAGGCACTAAGAGAGTTTGTGTGTATGTTTGCCGAAAGAAAACAAAAAAGAAAATCGACTCCGTCTTCAAATTTATATATTAGAACTTCCAATAGGAGCCAAATATACTGGCCCTAATATTCCCAACACATTTCCATACAAATGGTAAAAACTTAAAACAAAAGCAACGTGGCTAAGCAAAGACTTACGCTGCAAATGAAGGAAGGCGAGGGCGCTTTTCATCGGGCGAGGGATCATCGTCCTCCTTCTGACCTCGCTTCTGAGCCATGTTATTTTCTCCCTTGTAATTCTTCAAACCCTACTTAAACATAAACCCATTACAGCAACAAAAGTAGAGGCAAAAGAAGGAATCCGGCAATTATGTCACACAGAGAAGATATTGTTATGACGTGCGAGTTACGAGACAGAAGATATCCGGGGACGAAATAAACAATGCGCTGCGCAGTAGTGGGTGGCTAGACTCTAACTAGTTACAAAATGCTGCGGCCAGAGACTTCACTGTGTCACCTAAGCAGTACATAGGCAATTCAAGGTAGCATTGTTTTGCCTTTGGCAGTACAATTTTGTTGCCGAGCTGCCCGGTGGGTCTGTAATCCCGCGTGGGCCCTCTAAAAACGCGTGAAGAATTCAACATTTATCCGCATACCTGCGTACAATTTGATATAACATTTAAATGGCTTAAACCCAACGGAGAATCTTCCCTCAGTCAACTCTCGGGGGCGCTAGCAACTTATTATTCCTTCCTCTCATATGGAATGTGTTCATTTTGCACAAGGGAGTATGCATTATATTAAAGAGTCCACATTTTGATGAGAATATTTATATTGATTTTTTTTTAAAAATAATGTAGAGAATCTAATCTTTTTTAAGAAGGTGAGGTAAGAGAAAATAATAATTTTTTTATCAAAATTTATAGTGAAAGATCTGATATTATAAAAAACAAAAATCAAAATGTTTTTAAAAAAATATTGTATCTTAATTATATGACATGATGTTTCTTTGTTGCAACACTTCATGCTTGATCTTGTGGATGTTAATAAAAACTTTCATTCCATTCATCCATTCTCATTCCAATAAATTATGGAATTTTAGATTTGGAAAAAAAAAATTAAAAGTGAAATATTGTTAGAAAAATAGCATAGAACAATAAGGTCCTAATTTGAATCTCTTTAATTTGTTCACTTTTAAAGCTTTGTTTTCCTACTATGATTTTGATCAAAAGTTCTCCTTTTTTTCCAACATTTTCCTCTTAAAAAATGGTGACATTGACCTCTATTGCAAGTTATCCAAATAATTATTCCAAACATCATCATACATAGAACATTCCATGATATAGTATCATTCCATTTCAACCTTACCCAAATTTCAAAGAATGCATATTGTCTCTTTCCAACTTTCTTTGGGACCTTCCACCTGCTCATCTCACATTTAACTTAGTGTGAACAAGCGCTTAATTGAGTTGTGCACATCTTCATTTTTGTATTTCATTTTTGTCCCTAAGTAGATTTTTTAGTTATATTCATCAATGTGATTAAGTTGAATCAATAATATCAAAGTACCCTCTAAATAGCTTTGTCTACATGATTAATTTAAACCATTCCCTCACATAGTTTATAATATCTCGATTGATATCCAAACATTATTGTATGAAGAAATAAAGAGAGAGGAACTAATACTATTACCAATCAAGTACAGTAAAAGAGGATATGAGGTTAGGTAGCTACACTGTTATAAAGGAAAATAAATTTCTCCTAAGGTTAATTTAGGCCAATGTAATCAAATGTATGCACATAAGTACATTTAATCTAGATTAATAAATGAATGTGTTGTAGGCATATGTATTATGAATTTAATGTTAAAGCATGAAAATAAATGTACTTAGTTATGTGACCAAAGAATGAGTGATCTTTATGAAGATTCTAGAATTTGCAATGTTATGAAACTAGAAACAAGATTCATTTATTTGTGTCACCTCTACTTGTATTCTATAATTGTGTTTTGTCCTCAATCAAGCGCACAAATCAAATTTTTTTCCACATCCATGGATTTATCCTCTCCATATGGATCTAATACTACTCAATGTGTACTTCTATTATATGGTTCATTTGATTTGTTTTGGTATGCTTTGTTTTTTCTTAGATCTAAGGACTAGCAGTATTGTACTTTTAAGGGATTGCCACTATGTTGCATGGGACATGTTCTCCTATGTCAACCCATAAATTAGTTAGTTAATTGATCAAAGATAATCAATGTCCTAATGTTCCTAAGATATGTAGATTGAGATTTATTTTAGTGCAATAACTAAAGTGTTTTTTTCCCTAAATGCAAATGGTATTCGAATAATGTTCTTTGATTCTTAAAATGGGGGTAAATAAATGTTTTTAAATACAATACATAGCAATAATAATGAAAATATGTGTTTAGTCGATTTAGGGTCAAAAAATAATGGGTGACAATTGAATAGAATTTGAATTTGAATTTTAGAAAATCTGAACGTCAAATTCACATTCAACCCTATGACTTCAAAAAGACGAGTACATGATTGTGACTATACAATATATAAATATATGTGAAGTTATTAATATTATGATAAATGAATTATGGTCGATGTGCAAATAAATATGTATGAATCTATCAAGATCATCAAAAGCAACAAAATGGACCTAACTTTACAAAAAATATGTCACTTATTAATATATAATATATTTGAAAGTCAAATCCACAGCTATACGGTGAACTCTATGACTACAAAAAGATAGGGAAATGATTGTGACTATATAAATAATAATAATAATATCTAAATATATGTGAAGTTATAAATATCATGATAAATGAATGGTGTATCAATGTATATACATATGTAAATAAATATATAAGAATATAGAGAGATAAATAAAGACAACAAAATAGACCTAATTCTATGCAAAATTACATCATTTATTAATATAGACTAATATATCAATAAAATAAACTTGACTTACACAAAATTACATCATTTAATACATATAATATATCAACAAAACAAATCTAACTTTACACATAATTACATCATTTTTAATATATAATATATTAACAAAATAAATCTAATTTTACACCAAATGGCATTAACTTATATAAATTATATCATTTTATATCATTTATTAATATATAATATATCAAATAAACATAAAACTAAATTAAAAAATTACATAAATCAATCACTACCATCCCTTCGGTCATTTCACTTGACGGTCAATAAACATCTAAGGGGAGTTTATAATATTTTATAATATTTGGTGGAGGAAAGTAATTAGTATGTATTTGCACTGTAGGTGAGAGAAGAAACTAGTTAATGTGGACCCCACGCATGCTTTAAAATTTAAACGCTGCACGCCCTAACATTCAGCATTAGGTACAGCAAATTTCCAAATCCGTGACTTGTATGAGAAATTGTAGGCAGTGGCAGCCAATGTACTTACAAATATGAATTGTGTGACTCTGCTTCCGTCCCATTTGGCAGGTTTCTTAAAAGTTATTCTGTTTTATTTTCTATCTTTTTCGTCATTGACATGTCACAAGCCAACACGCACGTTAAAGCACTCTTACAAAAATATTTATCAAATATAATAAAAATTAAAGTCTATAATTTAAAAATTTATTATAGATTTTTAATCAATTTCTAGTTTAATTAGACTTCTGACATATTTTTTATAATAAATTTTAAGTCTTCGAATTTAAAAATTAATTAAAAGTCTATTAAAGGTTGGTTGAGTATAATTAGTAAGAGTTTTGGTGTATTTTTTTTCTTTGTGTCATCCATCAAGTTTCAATTTTTAGAGATGTGATAAATAAAAAATAAATTTGTGATTCTACTTTAGATTAATTTGGTGAAGTAGATAACCCTTAATGTTAATGCAGATATTAAATGAAGAAATTAATTATGTTTATACACTTAATACAATCAATCATATAGATATAGATAATTATTGTCATTATAAAAATATTTGAATTGATGAAATAGATATTCCTTAATGTTAATCTAGATTTTAAATGAAAAACTAATTATTAATAGAACTTAAGCTTATACTCTTAATACAATCATATATAAAAATAATTATTATTATTATTATAAAAATATTTAAATACACATAATACAATCATTAAATTAATAAAATTAACTTTTTATTATAACATATTTAAATATATATTATAACAATCCAAAAAATATATTATTAAAAACAAGCTAACAAAATCAAATTTTATCTTATAATTTTATTTTTTAAATGCATACCATGTACAATTCCATAAAGTTTTTTAATTTTATAGAATGTTAAAAAATGAACTAACAAAATCAAATTTTACTATTATAAAAATAATTTAAGTGCATGTCATGCCTCATACAATCCCACAAAGTATCACAATCTTATTAATGTTAAAAAAATAAACCAACAAAGTTAAATATATATCACCACTTTCTTTTAAATATTTTATATAACTAGCATATATATATATATATATATATATATATATATATATATATATAATTTTAATAATAATATATATAAAATCTGTGAGGATATCCTTCTCGAGAGCCTATAAAATTTGATTAAAAATGAAGCCTAGAGAGGGATATCTCTGAAAATTATATATATATTATTATTAAAATAATATATATATATGCTAGTAGCAGTCGCAGCGCAACATGCCATATCTTAAATAAAAAGTAAATTAATTTATATTTATATTTATTATTATTATATATTTTATTTTAAAATTATTATAATAATTATAATATTCTAATTTTTTATTTATATTTATTATATATTTCATTAGAAAATTATTTTATTATGAAATTATTATAATAATTAAAATATTCTAATTATTTATTATATATTTTATTATAAAATTACTTTATTATAAAATTATTATAATAATTAAAATATTATAATATGGTCAGGGTTAGGATTAGGTTCAGGGTTGGGGTTAGTATTAGGGTACGGGAAAAGATCAAGGTTAGGGTTAGGGTTTAGGGCGAGGGTTAGGGTGAGGGTTAGGGTTAGGGTTAGGATGAGGGTTAGGGTTAGGGTTAGGGTTAGGATTATGATTAGGGTTAGGATTAGGTTTATGGTTGGGGTTAGTATTAGGGTACGGGAAAAGATTAGGGTTAGGGTTAGGGTTTAGGGCGAGGGTGAGGGTTAGGGTCAAGGTTAGGATGAGGGTTAGGGTTAGGGTTAAGGTTAGGATTACGATTAGGGTTAGGATTAGGTTTATAATAATTAAAATATTCTAATATGATCAGGGTTAGGATTAGGTTCAGGGTTGGGGTTAGTATTAGGGTACGGGAAAAGATCAGGGTTAGGGTTAGGGTTTAGGGTGAGGGTTAGGGTGAGGGTTAGGGTTAGGGTTAGGGTTAGGGTTAGGGTTAGGGTTAGCGTTAGGATGAGGGTTAGGGTTAGGGTTAGGGTTAGGGTTAGGGTTAGGGTTAGGGTTAGGGTTAGGGTTAGGGTTAGGATTACGATTAGGGTTAGGATTAGGTTTAGGCTTATTAATTTTTGTTTAGGATTAGGTTTAGGGTTAGGGTTACGTTTAGGATTAGGATTAGGGTTAAGGTTAGATTTAGAATTAGGGTTAGGGTTAGGGTTTAATTAGGTTAGGTTTAAGCATAGGGTTAGGGTTAGGATTAGGGTTAAGATTGGGATTAGGGTTAGGGTGAGAGTTAGAGTTAGGGTTAGGGTTTAATTAGGTTAGGGTTAGGGTTAGGATTGAGATTAGGGTTAGGGTTAGGGTCAGGGTTAGGATTTAATTAGGGTAGAGTTAGGTTAGAGTTAGGGTTAGAGTTAGAACTTTAGGGTTAGGGTTAAATAATAATATTTTTGTATATTTTAGTATAGTTTTAGAATTAGGGTTACGTTAAGATTGATTTGCAAAAAATTATTAAATAATTTTTTAAAAATTTAAATATAAATCTTAAATTTGAATTTATATAAAGTGTGTGGATATTTATAAGGCATTCAACTTTTTCAATTTTATAGATCAAATCAAATTTCATATATATATAATTGCAATTAGGGTTTTATTAGGGCTAGGATTACGATTAGGGTTAGGATTAGGTTTAGGGATAGGGATAGGGTTACGATTAGGATTAGGGTTAGGGTTAAGGTTAGATTTAGGATTAGGGTTAGGGTTAGGGTTTAATTAGGTTAGGTTTAAGCGTAGGGTTAGGGTTAGGATTAGGGTTAGGATTGGGATTAGGGTTAGGATTAGGGTTAGGGTTAGGGTTTAATTAGGTTAGGGTTAGGGTTAGGGTTAGGGTTAGGGTTAGGGTTAGGGTTTAATTAGGTTAGGGTTAGGGTTAGGATTGGGATTAGGGTTAGGGTTAGTATTTAATTAGGGTAGAGTTAGGTTAGAGTTAGGGTTAGATTTAGAGTTAGGGTTAGGGTTATATAATAATATTATTATATAATAATATTTTAGTATATTTTAATATACTTTTAGAATTAAGGTTAGGTTAAGATTGATTTGCAAACATTTATTAAATTTTTTTTTTTAAATTTAAATATAAATCTTAAATTTGAATTTATATATATTTAATTGCAATTATCATTTGTATAACATTGATTTTTTAAAATCATTTAAAAATTGAAACTAACATTGGATAAAATGTGTAAAAATAATTTAAACATTTGCTTATTATTTAAAATATATTTGAGGCACCATTTAATATTTCATATAGATTTTGCACACATCCACTTTAAAAGTATATTTAATACCACACATTTTAAAAAACCACATACATTACAAATAATGAGTAGCACAAAATATGTTATCAAAAGAAAAAAAATAGAAATGGAAGTGTAAGTGTTATATGTTGCCACACATCCTCTTCAATTTTTTTTTAAAAACTCTTTTTTTATATTATAATATAAGTTAAACAAAATTAATAAACCTTTCCTACAATGTGTACAAATTTTGTAAATATAAGAAGCATTTAAGGTCAAATAAGAAGTGATTATACTAATAACATCTCATTGTAATCGTGCAAATACATTACAAATTCTTCAGCAATGAGATTGGTATTATGACCTTTATTTTGATAGTGATCTTCATATACTTCTTTGAGCATATTTGGAAATGCGGCTACTATAGTATATGCCTTATGAAATTTTTTTGCAACAACTTTCATTGTCATTATTTCTAGTTCATTGACATCATCATCGATCATTAAGCTTGTATTTTCAATTTCTTTGACAATCTTATTACAACACTCTAAAATTGTTCTTGCACATTTGTCGACAGGGGTTTCAACAAAATCATTTGACCTTACAGAGACAGTTGGGCTTTCAACTACGATTTCTGATTCATTATGTGAATCTTCCATGTTAGGATTAGGGTTAGGGTTTAATTAGGTTAGGATTGCGATTAGGATTAGGATTAGGGTTAGGTTTAGGATTATGATTAGGGTTAGGGTTAGGTTTAGGGTTAGGGCTAAGATTAGGGTTAGGGTTAGGATTAGGGTCAAGGTTAGGGTTAGGGTTAGGGTTAGAGTTAGGGTTAGGGTTAAGGTTAGGGTTAGGATTATGATTAGGGTTAGGATTAGGGCTAGGGTTATGATTAGGGTTAGATTTAGGGTTAGGGCTAAGATTAGGGTTAGGGTTAGGGTTAGGGTTAGGGTTAGGGTTGGGGTTGGGGTTAGGGTTAGGATTAGGGTTAGGGTTAGGGTTAGAATTAGGGTTAGGATTAGGGTTAGGTTTTTAATTTTGTTTAGAGTTAGGATTCAGGGTTAGGAGTTAAGGTTAGGATTGGGATTAGAGTTAGGGTTTAATTAGGTTAGGGTTACGGTTAGGGTTTAATTAGGTTAGGATTAGGATGAGGGTTAGGGTTTAATTAGGGTTAGGGTTTGGGTTAGGGTTAGGGTTAGGATTAGGATTAGGGTTAGGAGTAGGGTTAGGTTTATTAATTTTGTTTAGGGTTAGGGTTAGGATTAGGTTTATTAATTTTGTTTATCATCACGAAAAGGATTAGGGTTAGGGTTTAATTAGGTTAGGATTCTAGGATTAGGGTGAGGCTTAGGCTTAGGATTAGGGTTAGGATTGGGATTAGGGTGATGGTTATGGTTAGGTCCTAATCCTAATCTTAATCTTAATCCTAACCCCAACCCTAATCCTAATCCTAATCCTAACCCTAACACTAACCCTAAACCTAATTCTAACCCTAACCCTAACCCTAAAACCCTAACCCTTTAATCCCTATTCATGATGATACCCCTAACCCTAATCCTAACCCTAACCCTAACCCTAACCCTAATCCTATCCCTAATATTATTCATGATGATAATCCTATATGTGATGATGATAACCCTAACTATAACTATAGCCATAACCATAACCCTAACCCTAAGCATAACCATAATCCTAACCCTTACACTAACCCTAAACCCTAACCCTGACCCTAACCCTATTCGTGATGATAACCCCAACCCTAGTCCTAATTTTAACTCTAACCCTAACCAAATTACTATATCTATCATTTATAAACATATCCCTAACCATAATCATAACCCTAACCTTAACCCTAACCCTAACCATAATCCTAACCCTAACCCTAACCCTAACCCTAATCCCTATTTGTGATGATAAACCTATTCAAGATTATAACCCTAACCCTAGCCCTAATCCTAACCCTAACCCTAATCCTTTTCATGATGATAAACCTAACCCTAATTCTAACTCTAATCCTAACCCTAACACTAACCCTAACCCTAATCCTATTCATGATGATAACCCTAACTCTAACCATAACCATAGCCCTAACCCTAACTCTAACCCCAATCCTAACCCTAACCCTAATCATATTCGTGATGATAAACCTAACCTAATTCTAACCCTAACAATATCCCTAACCCTAATGCTAACCCTAACCAAAATCCCTATTCATGATGATAACCCTAACCCTAACCCCTATTCATGATGATAAACCTATTTGTGATGATAACCCCAACCCTAATCCCAATTTTAACTCTAACCTATCCCTAACATTAACCCTAACCCTAACCCTAATCCCTATTCATGATGATAAACCTACTCGTGATGATAACTCGAACCCTACTACTAACCAAGTAACCCTAACCCTAACCCTAATTATAAACCCTAAATGAATTATAAACCCTAAAGTAACCCTAATTAAACAATAATTTCAATCATAAGTGTAATCAAACCTTAAAGATAACCTTGAATCCTAATTGAATCATAATTCTATTTCAACCCTAAACCTAACCCTAACACTAACCATAACCTTAATTGAACCTTAATCGAAACCCTAATCATAAGTGAACCCTAAGTGTAACCCTAATTAAAATAACCTTGATTGAACCCTAACCCTAACCATAATTAAACCCTAACACTAATTGAACCCTAATGTAACCATAACCATAATTAAACTCTAATCAAGATCACTAAGCCTAACATAACCTTAACCCTAATTGAACCCTAAAATAAACTTAACCTTGATTGAACCCTAACCCTAACCATAATTGAACCCTAACACTAAGTATAACCCTAATTAAAATAACTATAGTTGAACCCTAACCATAACCCTAAGTGAACACTAACCCTAATCAAACCTTAACCCTAACCCTAATGAAAATTTAGCCCTGATTGAGCTGCAACGCTAACTCAAACTCTATTTGCTCCTAACCCTAGTCAAGTCCTAACCCTAACCCCAATCCTAACCATAACCTTTACCCTACTTAGGCTATATCGTATAACCCTAATGTTAACCCTAACCCTAACTGAAACTTAACTTAACCCTAACCATAATTAGACTCTAATCAAGAACTCTAACCCTATCATAACTCTATCCCTAATTGAACCCTAAGCTTAATTAAACTCTAGCTCCAATTAAACCCTAGCTCTAACACAAACCCTAGTTGAGTCCTAACTCTAACCATAGCCTTTACCCCAAGCTATATCATATAACCCTAACCTAACCCTAACCATAATTAAATCTTAATCAATAATCCTAACCCTAACATAACCTTAACCCTAATTGAACCCCAATTCTAATTAATATATATTAATTTGGAGGTTGGTGGGTGTGTACTTTCCCCAAGATTTATGATAAGTCATGTTGAGCCTTATTTATTCTTTTTTGAATCATTATAAGGGTATGACCCCTTGTCTAGATGAATATGTAGATATTGTTTTTTATCAAAGTTATTTATTTTAGTTACTTAAAAAATATTATTTAATTATGATCTAAATGAATATTGCTTACCATTCAATAATATTGTTTTTGATGGTTAATAAATTAATAATGTATTAATTTTGATTCACAAGTAAAAGTGTCATTTAATTATTGACACTTGTCTCTTAAATAGGCCCATTCCATGAATTATAAATCAAAATTTATGTGCTATACTTTAACTTGAAATAAAACATAAAAATTTAATCATATATCAAATAATATATATATTTTTATTTATGATTACTTATTCCAATAATTTTTTTCTTGCATAAGATTTGATTAGGGTCCATTAAATGATGTACAATTTGTCAAATAATGGACTTTATCAACCAAAAAAATTGCCAAATAATTTAAATCTTATCATTTAGCATACAATATTTCTATCAACCACATTATGATTTTTTGAAAACTACTAATTTTTTTTAAGTACTTTATCTAATTTATTAAATACATTTATAATTGACCAAATAACTTATTATATGTTTTCAAATATATCTATAATTTACTAAGTACTTTGTATTATTATTTTTACTATATCTATAATTTACCAATATAAACCTAAAATTTATAAAAAATATATATATAAATATAAGTACATTGGCCATAATTTAATTTTTGCAAAAGATATACATTTGTTACAAAAAATTATTAGAGGGGGCATCTTAAAGTTATCTTAATATGTGCCTCAGTTGTTTGAGTGGACCGTTTTATTGGCATATTTGTCTCACCAGTCATAACTTAGTGGGTTGTGTTTTGGAATCATGTTTAATGGAAGAAGGCAGAAACATATTTACTGCTTTAGTAATGTTTTCTAGGTGTATATATCAATTTACAATAGCTATGGTCTTACTTAAATAATTTTCTCAATTTGCATTAGATGTATTCATAATTTTTGAAGATATTTAGCTATTACTTTTCTTTTCTTTTTAAAAAAACATAAAAAATTTCCAGAAATAAAATATAAGTAGATGATGACTATAGGAAATCAAAACTATATTCACCATTGGTAACAACGAAATAAATATAAGCTTGCATAAAAGCTTAAAAAAAGAGTGAAAGTATCAAGTGAATCAAAGCAACCCATCTATCTCTCTGCCTTTCTTTCTAATTCCCCTTTATCGAATAACATTGCCACGTGGATGTTAACTTGAATCATGGACTGCCATGGCACAGTCATCAGGTAGTGTTTCAAATTGAATAGTTAAAGTTAAAAAAAAATTAGACAAAAATGGTTACAGTTACAAAGAAACAAGAGTAATGAATAGTTATAAGTTTTCAAATAAAATAAAATATACTGAGAGTTAATTATTTTTAAATAATCATTTAAAAAAATATATATTTTGATTATCTTATACTCGGCTGTAACAGTCAGCAATGTTCTTCGATTGAATGCTTTATCTGAGCTACAAAAGTGACCATGATTCCTCAAATTCACAAACATTGAAAAGACAAAGGAAATTATTACACAAGCAACACAGAGTCAAATTCACAATGGATCGAAGGATGAAGGATGAATTGAGATCATATACATTCAATGAATGAATGAGGGTATGGACAAATGTTACCATCATTGGAAGTTTCTTCATGGAAGGTAATCCAGAGTCATCAAAAGTAACACACAGTGAATCTGCATAAGGATGAATAAGCCAGTTAGTATCCTGGTAAGATCAAGTAATATACCTGAATGTTGCAATCTCTATAATTACAAAGGCTGGTATATTTGGTCTTTCTTTCACAACACATGCTTCGCTCTGGGTAGCAGTGATCTCAGATATGGGAGAGTAAGAAATACTCTTTCACTCAATTGATAGAGATTTGCGCCAACTATAACATATCTCTAAATAACTGCAAACAGCAAAAGCATGGGCTATAAATTAGAAGGGTGCGCTGGCGTGAGAAAAGCCAGGCAAGAAAGAAGATAAGTGCAGGTTAATAGGATAGAAGAGCCCGCACGAGAACAGGATACAGTGCACAGCTGAGAAAGGTAAATGGGCAACAGAGAGGAGAAGGGGGTGAATCTATAAGGGAAACCGATTGGCTTGTGAAGAAAAAGCCAACTAAAGACCAAAAGGTGGGTGGAAAAATAGAAGTCTATTCGCAACCATTAACAAAACACAGAAAAAAATATTTTGCGTTGTAAATAATGTTCAAAAGTATACCTTATACTAATAGAATGCTTCAAAGAGATTTTAATACTTTCCAAATAGCTTTCTAAAATGTTCTAGATAGCTGTGAATTTAGAATCCATGAAAATTTGCAGACGCTCGAAAATGACTTGCGTTGCCTCCAAAACTATGCATCTTGCTTCCTCAAACAATGGAGATCTTGCTTTGGGCGATGACCGTCTAGCGAATGGCATCAACGGAGTCATGACTCCCTTCCGCTAGGTTACGCATTCTCAGATCAAAGGCAAATGAAATACCAGGAAGGGCTCAGATGGATTTTATGCAGCTGTGGTTTGTAATGTCGGCACAAAAATATTCATGTGCATTGGCCAAGTTATGGTTTGGAAAAAAATAGTCGAACCATTTACTATTCCTCTCATCAGTTACAAATGCCAGGCCCTCATGGGCTACTCATAGTCATTAATCAGCACAGGATCTTCGAATTCCAACTCCACAAATAGGCCCTCATCCAACTACAAACGCAACAAAACCGTATTAGAAAAAAAATTGAACCCAACATAATGATACAAACCAATAGCAAAAGCATACACGCTGTGGGACAACGGAGGATATGATGCATAGGAGATCACAGGGAATAGCGTTGCAACAAGTGTGAAATGGACATTATAATAACACGTTGGTCGATCTAAAACATAAACACAATATAAGTTTCCTTTCCTGGTTATTAGAATTACAACACAGTATTGATGTAAAAAGATTGTACCGTACTTATCGCAATGCATGATGCATGCCTATCTATGCAAATATGGAATCTTTGACAACTAACACTGGACCTCTATTCATGGATTATATGAATATATTCAAGTATAGTGATGATATGAAACAATAAAAAAACTTCTATAGGGGTTCGAAGCATACCGTGAAACGTATGGGAGACCTTCACGCAAGCAGATTTCAGGCTTTGAATCCAAATAAAATTTTGGAGGACACAAGAACCTAACACCATCCAGACAACAATGGAGAAAGAAGTGCAATTGAAGATCATGTCAGTTACAAATTCACAATAGCCATAGAAAGTACGACAAACAAAATTTGGCATATACAGGAATTGCAGTGAAAACGAATGTGACCTTGACTTGGGATGAAATGGTGAGTGATTTAGAAAGAACTCTCCTGTGTACGCTACAGGTTGAAATTCGAGGACCTACGACAGAGGGAGTTCCTGTGGCTGAGAAAGGTGCTCTTCACTTTTGGAATGGAGGAGTGCTATCCGCATTGACCACTTTCAGAATTCTTGAGGAGCCTATCAATAATTATGAGAAATGCGCCGAGCAAACCAAGCGTACAGATCCATTTGAAAGTGATTTTGTAGCCATGATTTGAAATGCCCGCCTCTTCGACTTCCACCTTCTCCGTTACAATCTCCTGCACTTCCATTCCTATCTGGTCTGTTACAATATCCTCTGCTTCTCGTTGACTGCCAACAATGTACATCAATTTAAATCTGACTGGGTTTTGTAACTGCCATCGGTTTGTAATGGTAGAGCTTTCTTTTTTATGTACTCAAGTCTTTTCCACCCCTGCTGTGACTGTAGAATGCCTCTCGGCGTAATAATTTTTTGTCATTGATAATTTGAGAGTTATGTAGTGAATAGTTCTTCTCATTGTAATATATTTTAGTAGCATACATATTTTTAATAAATATATATAAATTATGTTGAGAGATATCATTATAGATTTATCTTTTTAATTTGTGCATATATTATAGAGTGTGTCTATAGAGTTGTCTTTTCAATTTATGTATAAACTATAGAGTGTGTCTAACTCTACTCAGATCCAAAATGCTAATGAAGAGAAACGAATTCCTGTGATGATACTCAAAAAAGGAATGGTTATCTTTAAATCTAAAATTTGAAACAAAAAAACACTGAGAAACATAATGTGCCATGAAAAAGCTACTTTTCCATCCTCACTTTAATATGGTGAAAAAAGTTGAAGTAAGATTAGGTTGTGTCCCTTCAATGTTAGTTCAAATGATGTGATTTGAAGTAGCTTTAAAGCAAATAAAGAAAAATCTATATTGTGATTTGAAATTGCTTTTAACAAAAGAAAAGATGTTTTTATTATTATTTTTCTATTATTTGATTTTGTTGTATTTCGATTGAAATTTCTTTAAATGAAATAAAATATTATTTTATGATCTTTTTTACTATTTGATTTTATGAATACGGACTATCAAACCTCATCCTTGTAGATGATAAATGTATCTTGGTATTAAAATTAGTATTTGATCTAGTTATATATTGATCATTTGATTAAGTTATAAACTAGCATACATATATTAAATATTAATATATATATATATATAATATGCTGAGAGGCATCTATTGCACTAGAAAAAATGACACAAATATGAAGCAAAGAGAAACATGACCATTTTACAAATTTTGTGGTGTTTGTTTGATAGGTCTTGGTCTTTTAGTATCTTGGTAAAATAATTTATTTCATCTAGCACAACCATTTCCTCATCAAAGTGAGAGAAAGTGTATATTATTTTTTTTCATTTAGTGATCACATTAATTTTTATTCATTTTGTAGTATCTATTACTATTTTTATTTTTGTTTGATTATTTGTGGTAAATGAACTTTAAAAGAAATATTTATTTTATTAAAATTACTTAAAAGAAATTAAAACAAGACTCTAAAATTGAAATCAATATAGATTTTTATTTATTTGTTTTTAATAAGATGGAAATAAGACATTCTACTAAACTTTTCATCTAGACCTATAAAAAATAAAATAAAATAACTACATCCATTAAATTAAAATATTGCTTAAGATTAGCTTCACATACTTTCATATGATGATACAAATAAAACATCTATGCAAATACATTGCACAGTCTTTCCAAAAAAATTTACTCAACAAATAATTTATGAAGTTGAATTTCTAGCTGAATATGTTTGTAAACAGGAGAGGCAATCGATCTGAGTTATTCAAGAATAATAAAATTCCGAAAAAAATAAAAATCTTCACTAGATGGAATAGTTGTTAATGTCCAACTGATGGAATGAATGTACATCTCTTTTAGCCTTGAGTACATAGATCACTTGGCAATCCTCCACAACTCTCTACACACAATTGCACCCCACCAGATATGGCAAAATGAACTTTTTTCACTTCATTTTCTCCGTTGGAGATTTTTGTGCCTCATAGATTTCCATAGGTTCCGCCATGACTTCTCTTTCACCAGATTTAAAGGAAACATGATTAGCCTCCAAAGTTTTATTATTTTTCCTCATATTGTAATTAGCCCAATGGCTATCTTTACTGCATGATTTTGGGTCGTCTCTAAAAGAATTCCTTGACTCTTTCCAGGTTTTACAACTCTTCAGGAAAAGCTTTACTTCCTCAGCAAAACCTAAAACTTTGTTACTACGACTTCCTTCTTGCTAGAGGAGATTTCGTAGAGAAGTTGGGGACTTGTTATTGAATACAGGGAAAGAATAATTCTCCTCCCCTGTTTTTCTTCTAAGAAGCGGGATTAAAGGTCATGGATACGTTGAGTTTCGAACATTGGACCTCATCAATGACTTGGCTTGCTCCTGCTGATTTACAGTGCAAATTTGACCATTGATGAAGAGTTTTTCTACATAAACTAGTTCATGATTGGACTGCAATGTGTTGAATTCAAATTCAGAGTTACATTAGCCTCTTTTAATAAAGGTCTTCAAGGATCGATGAGAATAAAATCTAAAGAAAGTTTTGAATAAAACAACTTTAAAACTACTCTAAAATAAATAAATAAACCAACATCACTATTACCGCCACTTGCATGTCAAATTCAACTTGATTAGTTTTTTCTTACACAAATTTTTGGATGTTTGGATGCCATTATATACGTCTCTCAACGTAATTAATTTTTTGTTAAATTTGAAAGATTTTAAGTGGTATTTTATGTAATAATTATTTATCATTGATAATTTGAAAGTTATGTAGTGAATAGTTCTTTTTATTTTAAATTAATATTTAATTTAGTTATATATTTGATCATTTTGTTATTTATGAATAAGTTTTTATTAAATATGGAAGAGTTTAAGTGATTGTTTTATATAATAATTATTCTTCATTAATAATTTGAAAGTTATGTAGTGAATAGTTTTTTTTTGGGCAAAAGTGGCAAGCCACTATAATTTATTATATATAAATAAGAGATTACAAAACCTAGTTCAAACGAGCATAGCCAATATAATTTATTATATATGTAGTGAATAGTTCTTTGTGTTGTAATATATAAATTGAAATTAATATTTAATTTAGTTATAGATTGGGTGTTTGGTTAGGTTATAAATAAAGTTCTTATTAAATATGAAAGATTTTAAAGTGATTATTTTATATAATAATTATTTGTCATTGATAATTTGAAAGTTATGTAGTGAAAAGTTCTTGTTGTAATATATTTTAAAATTCATATTTAATTTATTTATATATTGATTGTTTGGTTAAGTTAAAATTAATTTCTTATTTAATTTGGAATATTTTAAGTGATTAATAAAGTCCAAATATAAAAATATCTTACAAAAAAGTATTTGTATGCTAAATTCATAATTTGTAAATAAAAGTACATAATGTCAAAGTTTTCATGACTTAGAGTCTAAATCCATATGTCTTTGTTTTTGTTTTATCATCAAAAGATTTTAATTTGAAACTCTTATGTGGAATTGAAATTTGATACAAGAGTTTATGGGTCAGTGCAAGATCATGGGGGTCCAAACTAGACCCTTAGAGGAAATGAAAATTCAGAAAAATAGAGTTAGACAACTTGACATAAAAATTTGAATAGGTTATTAAAATAATTTGAAAAATTATGTAAGAACAAAATTTGTAGCAAATTGAATGTAGTTTCTAAGTTACTAGTCGTTTTTTGGAAAAAATAAATCTATTTGGTGAAAAATTGAAATTTCAATACAGTAGTATTAAATTTTTAGAAAAAAATAAAAACTTGTTTATCAACCTAAGTATAAGAAAAAAACTATTATATATTTTTGAAACTTTCAATATTAAAACTTGTTTGTCTAAACCATAACTTGGTCAAAAAATTATGAAATTCAATTCTTTTATCCTATAGTATGGGAAGCATAGAATGTGCCCCATCTTTTGGATTTCAAAAATGTGAAATAGTTTGAGAATTATAGATGTTTTTCAATCAACATATCAATCACGACTTTAGTCATAATGCATGTAGAAAATAAATAATAATTACTCATTAAATTCAAAATAAGGCATATCTTATATTGGTGGAAAGCTAACAATTTTCTCAATAAACCCTTTTCATTTCATCAAATTTGGATTAAAAAAGTCATCAACAACAAGGGTGAACTCTAGAAAACTGAGAAAAAATTCTAAACATGTTTTTGTAGTTGACTTTCCAAGTATGACACCCCCAAGCCAAATCCAAAGGCAACCCCGAGGCAAATCCTAAGGCCACTGATTTTGTCAAAAAAATGGATATCTATTTCAAACGAGTGCTTGTTCAGAACAGATATTAGTTTGTAATGGATATTTGTTACCTTTAATGTATTTAAAATATTTAATATTATTAATATATAATAAATATATTATATATTAATAATACATAATAAATATCTTATATATTAATAATACATAATAAATATATTATATATTATATAATATATGGGTGATCCCACAATACTGGTTTACAATTTTTTGTCAAACTAGACATTGAACAAAATTGTTTTAACTAAATTTGAACACTTTTGAGCACCTATAGCTGCTAAACCTTGAGGAATTTGAAGATGATGCAAACTAGTGATTTGCGACATTTTGTCTATAAATTCTAAATATATATTTTTTAAATTTTTTGGAATCAAATTGTATTTATTTTTTTATCTCCTTCGAAAACTAGTTTTTAACAGTAAACACCATTTTTAAAGAGTGGTGTGTAGTTGCTAACACAACTTTTTTCTATGAAGGATAAATTTTTTTTAAAAAATTAATTTAGATTTGTAACTACAATATCTAGTGCATGCAATTAGTTTCATAGTGTAACGCCCCGTTGCGCAAACCCCAAAGGAACAACTAAAAAATGCAACATTTTTTTTTTTTTAAACATAAGGAATGCACTTTAAGTATTCCAATATAACTAAAGTTCCAAGTTGCACAACTAAGTCCCTTGGGGTACATGAGGTGACATTACCAAACTATCCCATAACAAAGTTAATGGATGAACATTAAATTACCAATTACGAAATCCATTCATTCACACAACTTCATTTAAACATTCATTAACGATAACCAAAATAATAAGAATAATCCATATAAAACCATACATGCAAATTATAATAAATTAATCATGGAGATATTAAGTACATATTTCCATAGATACAACATAACATTAACAGTATTTACAAATGGTAGTTCAAGAATGATTTACATGGTATGATAATACATTACATCAATACAAAGAATACATCTGGAGTGCAAATATACATCTAGTAACATATGAACCCTGAATTAACTGCATCTACAAAACTCTGCACTGAATGGGACAACTGCATCATAGGGGACCAAATGGGGTGCATAGCATGTTCCACCTGACCACCACTGTGCTAGGAGTAAATAAGGAAGGATCCCTAACCAAGCACATCCAAACAGTAACACAAGACTAAACTCCAGACACGAAAAGCAAGAGACCACAGAGGAAATATAATATCAAAAGATCACTCACCAATCATAACAATATTAAATCACCAAAACATAACAATAGACCACTTCCAAATGATTTCAATAAAACAACTCAAAGGGAATGCTAGAGGAGAGTGTCATTGCATGGCCTTACATGGATTATCCAGACAACTTGTCACAAGGTCCCGTCTTCATCTATGGTTATCCTGACTGCCTATCTCAAAGCGTCGCTCCATAGGGTGACTCATGCGGAACCGTTAACCTCTCGTGAAGACGAGGCAATGATCATGCCAACCACGACCTTCTCGGCCCACCTTTAGTCTACGAAAGCCCTAACAGGCGGACAAGGCATCCATAATTATCTTATTAATGTTTTACTACCCACCGCCTAATTAATTAATTAGGTTATCACTTATTACTCTAACTCTAACGTGGGTTATCCTGACAGCCCCTTTGTGCGCTAGCGCCCACGTAGAGCCACTCTCCCTAGAAACCCAAAACATAAAAATCCAATTCCAAGGAGTTGTACCAGCAACAACACTGAACCACAAATGGAACATCCGCGAGGCAAAACCATCTCACCAAAATCATATAAATCAACACCCATAAAAATGGTACAACCCATGTGTAAACTCAAGTCACAACTATAGCCAATAATAGGTACAAATATCAATTTAAAAGATCAAATATAAAACATCAATTTCCTCACCTTTGGAAGTCCCTAACCAACAACTTAAGCTCCTACAGAAGGATAAACTAACTCAAGGGCTTTCCCACATGACATAATTCCAATTAAGAGAAAACGACAATTGATTCAACGAATAATCTCTAGAGTACACAATTACGTAAAACAACGCCATATAACACATTTCGATACACAACAATTTCATCAAGAAATAAATTAATTAATTTACTCAAGAATATTCAACTTAATTTAAATCACATTTTATTTCTAATTTACTCGATTAAACTATAACATTGCAAATTTATTTAATTATTCTATAATCTCAGCATAAATAACCATCTTTACTTATATATATATATATACGCTTTTATGCGTATATACATATATACATATATATGTATATATAATATAATAAAACATATATTAAAAATTATGCATTTAAATCATATAATAAAAATTGCCCATTTACATCTCTATAATTTACAGCAGTAGGTATATATATATATACATATACGTATATATATTAATATTAATATTAATATTAATAACAATATATATATATATATATATATATATATTTATATATACTAAATATAACATAAAAATCAAATTACAATGAAATCGAATTTAAAAAAAAAAAAAAAAACTTTTAACAATTGCCAACCCACAGCATGTGGTACTACATACCACAATGTGGGAAGGTCGCAGCACCCACACAGCTGTATCTAGTAGCCTCAGTTGTTGTGCGCAACCTATGGTGGATGCGTACAACCCACCATGGGGTCGGGGGTGGTACGATGGCCCCCGACCACTCCCCCCCCCCCCCAATATAAATTTTATTTTATATTTTATTTCTCTCACCAAAGTAAGAACACGTAACCCGTAAATTTGTAATGTATAAAAATATATATATATTTTTTTTTTTAAAGAACAGAAGATACATATGCACAGGTATTTATATATATATATATATATTTTATTTTTTCCCATAAATATAAAATGAATAATATGATAATAGCCCAGTTCTTTCTCAAGCACAAAATAAATTTGAGCACACAATTTTAATTCCATAATAAATTGATTTTTTTTATTTCAAAACAAGAATTTAACAACTAGATTTGTTGAAGAGAATTCAAAAGATTTAACAATAGATTACTACAGAAGATTTAAAGGTTTAACACAAGCAATTTTTCAATAACAAAGCCTTTTGCAGAACATAGATATTGATTTTTGAATATGATAGACATGATTTTCGTTTCCCTTACAGAACAATGAATTAATAAATCAAAAGAATTAAAAGAACCTGGAGTCCTTCGTTTGATGTCGAATCTAAACACGGTAGCCCTTCTTCCTCTTTCGAAAATAGATTTCCTCTACAACTCCTTCTTGAATTCCTTCTTTCAGCTAACTTTTGGATCAATATTATATTTTTCCTTCCAAAGAACAATTTTTAACAGAGGAGCACACACATTTATTTTTTTTAACCTTTGTTACTTCCTCTTTTCTAGACAAAACCAAAACCCCCTTCCTGTGTGTGTCTAGAAACTTTTATTTTCTCACAATAAAATAAAGAAAAATAAATAAAGATCTTTTTTCTCAAAAATCCAACCCATGCATTGGTTATTTTTATTGCTTTAAAAGCTCACATTTATCTCACAAATTTAATTAAAAATTCACTAATTTCACATTTATCCTCACATGATATTATCCTTAGATTTTATAATATTAATATTTTGAGAAAGACAATTTACAATTATCACAAACATTATTTATTTAAATTAATTACTTTATACTTTTTAATTAATTAAATATCTTTTAATTTACAATATTTTAAATCGAACATTTAACTAAATTGCAATTACATACAATTAATCATATCAACAAAATAACATTAATTAATCCCATATAAAATAAATATAAACTAAATAACAACTATCCACAAATAAAATAAATAACAACAATACAAAGACAAGGTCAAGACCATGACATTGAAAGACTCACAACGAGGTGATGGACTTGGGATGGGAACACTTCCTTATCAACTCCCTTTTTCAACATCATACTCGTTGGGTTTATGGGACACGCTCGGACGTGACAAGCAAGTGGAGTCAGTGTCCTGTACCTGCATCCTGCATAGAAACAAACGTCAAGTAGCATGTAAATCTCCATTGCAAACACATCGTGAAAGGTAATCGCGGGGTAGCAGAGCACTCGCAAGCAAGTGATGCTACTCTGTCCTTTCACCAAGACTCACCAACAAACTCATCGGAAACCATAGCAACATAGAATCGCAACATCACCACATATAATATTAAAGAGAACCATAGCATAACCAAATAATATAACCACCACATAATGTATCATCAAACATCATAAGTAATGTCAAGTGCAGCAAACCAACCAAACTATGAATCCACACACACCCAAGTTGGTGAACTAATCAGCATCACAAACCAAGTATCAAAGAGTATCAAAGAGTATCAGCAACATGAGGGGTATTACACATAGTGTTTTATTGAATATTTTTTTCTTAATTAAGTTTTGAAGTCAGACTAGTTACAATTCAGACATAGGTTTACTTGCTAACACAACTTTTTTTTGTATGTATCAATTTTTTTTTTTGTTAGATCAAGGACATCAATATCTAGTGCATAGATATTTTTCAGAATTTTTTTTGATAATCTGCTATTTTTCCACATGTGCAAAACAAAGAGCTTGATTTTCGATGAAAAACCTATGTTTAATTAAACTAAAAAAAATACATAATAAAACCAAAATAGATTATAATTATATTCGATGGATAGCTTGTTTTGAGGAATACCATCATCTAGTTAGGTCTGTGAAGTTTCCTCCATTTTCATTCTCAACCCAAGCTTTGAAAAACATTTTTTTGTAGAAATTTGGTAGAAGAGGGGGATAAGGGCAAAAAGGGGGGTTCTAGTGAACACCCCTTCTAGCGGATCCCCCTTTAAATATAATTAAAAAAGAAAACCCATTAAAGGGGGGTTCGCTAGAAGAGTGAACACCCCCCCTTCTAGCAAACCCCCTAAAGTGTTTTCCCTTCAAAAACACATTTCACCTTCCTCAAAGTAATTGTAAACTAGTTTTGTGGGATCACCCATATACTATATAATACATACTATATACTATATATATAGTATATATAATATATATTATATACTACATATATATTATATAGTATATAATATATAATATATTATAATATATATAGTATATATATTATATTATATACTACATTGTAATATATAGTGTGAAAGAGAGAGGGAGAGTGAGAGAGATTTTTCTAGGTGTGATGGGAGGGATATAGTGAGGGAGAGACCTGAGAGAGAGAGAGAGTTATCTAAGTACCTGGTGGGAGGGATAGAGGGAGGGAGAGACTTGAGAGAGAGACCTAAGAGGGAGAGAGAGTTATCTAGTCAAGGTGGGAGGGATAGATAAAGGGAGAGACCTGAGAGAGGGAGAGAGGGATAGAGGGAGGGAGAGAGCTCAGAGAGAGAGAGAGTGAGATAGTTATCTAGGTAGAGTGGGAGGAAGAGACTCGAGAGAGAGGGAGAGAGAAAGTTATCTAGGTAGAGATTGGGAGAGAGACACAGAAAGAGAGGGTTGGGAGGACAAACACAGAGAGAGAGAGTAGAAGAGAGTTGTCTAGGTAGGGTGGGATGGATAGAGAGGAGAGACTTGAGAGGAAGAGTTATCTAGGTAAATTTTGCCCAGGGAGAGACACAGAGAGAGAGAAGTGGGAGGGATAAAAGTGGGAGAGCCCTAAGAGAGGTAGAGAGGAGTTATCTAGGTAGGGTGGGAGAGGGAGAATACACAGAGAGAGGGGTTGGAGAGATAGAGGAGGGAGAGACTTGAGAGAGAGGAGTTATCAGAGTAGGGTGGGAGGAGACACAGAGAGAGAGTTGTTATGTAGGGTGGGAGTGAGACACACAGGAGAGAGGGGTGGAGGATAGAGAGGAGATACCTAAGAAGAGAGAGGAGGTGGGAAGGATAGGAGGGAGAGACTTGAAGGGAAGAGAGGGAAAGACCTAAAGGAGAGAAAAGAGCTTTGAGAGAGAATTGGGAAGGGATGATCTGTCAAATCTTCTGATTGCTAGTCAGCCTCTTGACACTTAAAAATTTGGAATCAATTATTGATGAAATCTTGAAAAAGTCACTAATCACGCCAAAATGTAATTTTCGAGTCTAGTTTCCAAATATGTAATTTATTTCAATACCTAGATGCTTCAAATTGATTTTCAATAGGAGTTTCTAAAAACCACTGTTTAAAAGTCTTTTTTTTTTACCATACCATGCACGTGTGCATCATCCATATTTTGACCTAAATTATCATATTTTTCTAAATCCTTTTGGGAAAAGATTTGTAACTCACTAAAGCACGTTTTTCAATATTTTTTGTAATTTTTTATTGATTTTTTTTGTTAATTTTTTATTAGACATATTTGTGGTTTTGAAAACTCGTTGTGTACGTCACGCATAAGATGACCTAAACTTATAATTTTTTTATTTTTTTAAAATTGAAAAGAATTGTTTGAAGTACGTTTTCATGTAAATCGTTTTACAAAAAAATATTTTAATAAAAAGTTATTAAAATTGTAAAAAACCCTAATATTTCAATTTTATGGACCAACTCCATCAGAAATTAATTGAAAAATAGAAAAAAAAATCATATTGTAAAAAAAAATCATATTTAGAATCTACACTGTCTCATCTATAATGGGTTTTAATTTCGTCAAAAAATTCTACAAAAAAAGTTCAGATATATGCCCAAAGTCACTATTTTCTTGTGACATTTCCAGGACCTTCAACTTGTAGGTCAAACTAGGTCCAAATCTTAGGTTTGGGTCCCTAAGCCTTTTCCCGAACCGAAAAACAAAGCAAAAATTCAACCAAAAATCAAATTTTAAAAAACAGGATCTCGTTTCATAAAAAATATTTTTTTTATGATTTGAAGAAACAGGATCCTGTTTCTTAAAATCATAAAGATCCCATTTCATAAAATCATAAAAAATTATAATTTTTTAATTTTTTGAAACAGGATCCCGTTTTGAAAATGGGATCCCACTTTTTATAATTTTTTATTATTTTAAGAAACAGGATCTTGTTTCAAAATTGGATTCTACTTTTTAAAAAAGGGGACCTGTTTTCATTAAAAAATAAAATTATGAAATAGGATCCCATTTTTGGCTTAGGGTTCCAAACCTAAATGGGATCCCATTTGTTGAAGCCGATTTCATATTTTTTCTAAGGCAAAAAATTCCACGTTTCATGGACTCGTCTACTTGCATTTACCCTTAGGTAGGGTGGGAGCGAGAGACCTAAGAGAGAGGGGGGTGAGAGGGATAGAGGGAGGGAGAGACTTGAGAGAGAGGGGGTGGGAGCGATAGAGGGAGGGAGAGACTTGAGAGAGAGGGGGTTGGAGGGATAGAGGGAGGAGAGGTCGAGAGAGGGGGATGGGAAGGGAGAGGGAGGAGACCTAAGAGAGGGAGGTGGGAGGGATAGAGGAGGTGAGAGAGAGAGGGAGTGAGAGAGAGAGAGAAATGGGTGGTGGGAGGGATAGAGGATAGAGGAGAGATAGACTGAGAGAGAGATAGGGGTGGAGGGATAGGAGGGTAAGAAGAAGAGAGGGATGGAGGAGAGAGGGGTGAGAGAGGTGGGAGGGATAGAGGGAGGGAGACACAGAGAAGAAAGAGGTTGGGAGGGATAGATGGAGGAGGGCAGAGAGACCTACACAGATAGCTATCTTTCTCCTCCCTCCCTCTCTGCCTCTCTCAAGTCTCTCCTCCCACCAACCTGAATAACTCTCTCTCATCTCTCCCTCCTACCCTACAGATCTCTTTCACTCCCCTCTCTCTATCCCTTTGGTCTCTCCCTTCGTCTATCCCTCCCACCCTACCTAGATAACTATCTCTCCCTACCTCTCTTTCTCAAGTATCTCCATACATCCCTCTCACCCTCTCTCTACCTCTCAAGTCTCTCCCTCCCTCTATCCCTCTCACCCTCTCTATCCCTCTCAATTCTATCCCTCCCTCTACCCCTCTCACCATCTCTCTCTTAGGTCTCTCCCTCCTACCTGGTGCAGTCACAGATGGAGGGTTTAGAAAGAATAGTCTAAATTGTGTAGCTTAGAGTCAACACAATGAAGATAACACAAGAAAATGATTTGCACATATGAATCTTTATTGAATTAGTAATATTACACGCAATATATGCCTCATGGAAAAATAACCAGGGCTCATAGGCCTATCTCAAGGGCATTCAACATTACAACTGGTCAAAGGCCTTATTACAGTCCCTTGAAGGGTTGATGAGAAAATCTAACTATCAATCTATTTCTAACTTGACAATTGACTTCCTATGAATTGCAAATGATTATAAATATGCTTCTCAAGCTCCAACAAAGGTCCACTTCAACCACAAGGGTTCATAAACCCGATGAATGAATAACTGTGAATGTCAGCCTCAAAACATGAAAAGATAATTCTTCACGAAGTGAAATGTCTTGTGAATCTCCAAGATAGATCCCATTGGACCCAAAATGCTTGTATGATATCCCATTAGGCTCCACATGATCTGGAATAGGTCCACACTAAGAAATTTAGACCAGGTAAACCCCAAATGCTTTGATTGTAAGATATAGTGAAATTCTGAGAGCGATAAGTTCTGAAAATAAATGCAAATGATCTGAGATCTAGATATGTGATAGATGTCCATGTTTAGATGCTATATCCTACTCCACAAGTTGAGGAATGATAAAGCAGTGAAATTTGGAATGAAATATTGAATTTGCTACGGAATGCAATGCAAGAAAAAGAATGTTTTTGGTTGATACAGGATTGCTTTACAACTAGGGATGTTCCTGCATCAGACACCCAAGGTTGGAAGAAAAGTGAGTCTCTCACTTTCGAGGGATAAGAGGAAAACCAATACGGTCCACCTCAGCCTAAGAAATCCATGACGAATCCTCCATTGGTCTACCTTTCCACTTCACCAGATATTCTTTGTATTGCTTATTCCTAGTGCTCCTAGTTTTCGTATCCAAAATCTACTTAATCTCCCCCGATTCTTGATGTGGTAACTACTCCTTCAAATCCACTTCATCACTTGAGTGTCCTTCATGATACTCATCTATGTCTATAACATTGAAAATAGGTTATATACCCAAAGTCTCTGGTAACTCCACTTCATATGCATTTCCAGAATCAAACTTCCTTAGAATCTTACATGGTCCAAACTTCCTCATCTTCAACTTATTGTGTGTTCCAACTAGAAATATCTCCTTCCTCAGATATACCATCACTTCATCCCCAACAATGAATTCCTTATGTCTTTGGTGCTCATATGCCTTCTCGTTATACTTACTATTCATGTCCTCCAAATACTTCCAGACTTGATTATGCAATGTCTCCATGAAGTCTGCAAACTCTTCTGCCTGCACACTCCTTTTATTCTCCACACTGATGTCTCTTAGTTTTGCAAATCCTCTAGGATTTACTCCTGTCACGATCTCAAATGGTGTCTTCCCTATGTTGGATTTCTCTTTGTGGTATATTGTCCTTGATGAAAAATCTACAAAATTGATTAGTGCTTTGAATACTTGTTGCTCTTTGTGTTCAGTTTGGAAAACTTGACATTCTCAATGTTTTGGTGATCATGCTTTGGGTTGATGTATTTGGGTGCATTTTTTCATCACTTAATGTGTTACTGATCATGTTAAGCTCTATGTGTAGATAAAAGTTATTCAGATGGTCTGATTGTTTCAGATTTGGTTTCTCATAATCTTTATGCTTTGAACTGTTACATATTCGATGGCTCTTGATGATGTCTTGATGATGTTTGTTTCAAATTTCAGCTTGATTTTTTTCAAGTTGATTACAGTTGAGAACTTGATTTAATTGGACTGACAGTGTGATAAGTTTTGATTCAGGTTATTCAGATCGTATTCGTGGTGACAAGGCCTTCTTCAGCTTCAGATTTATGACATTGTCACCTTCACATGTTTAGGTATATTGATTCATGGCATATACAGATGAAGGTAATGCTTATGGCAATATGATGTCAGTTGGTATGACTTATTGTTGATATTATTGGTACATACTGTTGGTTTGTCACTTATTTATATTGCTTCATCAAGCAATTACTCTGTCTTAGGCAGTTTGGTTATTGATTCAATTGCTCCATGAAACTTGGTTTAGTAAAAATATCATATTCTCACATTTTATCTGGTGGCATAGTATACACTTTGGTTTTGGTATTTCATTTGTTTGATGGTGTTTATTGGCTCAAATGGCATATAATTTTCTATCACTTTTACTTGGTGATTTCTATGCCAAAGCTTTGACTTTGTAGTCGGCATCCAAAAGCAAATACTCATATTGACTATTTGAAGCGTTTTACATATGATATTAATTTATCATTGGTATCTTAATGTTGTGTGGGGTCGACATCTTCATGGAATAAACCCTATCGGGTTTCCCAAAGTATTTTTCAATGGTGATATTATGTTCAAAGGTTACTTGGTTATATCACTTGGCAACCATCATTTTTCATATGGTTAAGTTAGCATTATGAGAATCTTTGACTCAGAATATAGTTTATTATGTGTCGACAGTTTGCAAGGAAAATTTGGAGGTGATCATGTGGTCGGGTCCTTGGTAAATGATTAGTCAAGCGGACTCATAAGCATTTTTAATCAGTTGATTATTATTGTGTCTTTTTGACTTCAGACTCCAAATATTTATTAACTTTGGCAAAGTCATCGACTGACTTGAGAGAAGACTTGTTTAGGGCAAAATGATATTGTATTTTCATTGAATAGTTTGGACCCCTAGCGTCACCATGCTAGAACTTCAGTTGCATAGTGTGCAAGGTTGTTGTGGTATTTTGGTTTGGTTTTCAGTTATGTTGATCTTTGGTGGTTGGCAAGAATGTTGGTGGTTTTTGTTTGAACTGGAAGCGGTAGTTTGGGTAGTTTTCATGAAGAACTTCAGGGATTTTAATTACAGGTTAATTCCACCGTAACAGAGGTAATATCTATGCATTATTTTTGATATTTCAATGGTAAATCTGGTAAATGAAGAGGAAAAGAAAACTTTGTTTTTTAGTTTCAAATAATTTTCTTAACTAAACTGAAACTACCTTGAACCCGAGTGTAAACTAAAAGGTTTCATCTCTCAGTGGCATTTTATCTTTATATCATTGATTTTTGATTGGCTTCAAATTATACATTATGTTCATAAACTTTGGTTATTGAAATCAGGGTTTTCTTGACAAAGTTGTATAACCGTTTCACAAACATTGTATATATATGTATCTCTGCAAAAACAAAAAAAAGGAGAGTGAAAAGAGTGTATGATGTGAAGAAAGGAAATTGTCTAGACAAAGTATTGTTCATTGTAAAATCATTTTGTAAAAAGAGAAGAGTGGGCTCATATTGTTTTTATCTCTGATTGTATCATAGAGATTATGTTTTGAGTTGAGAATTATTGCAAAATCATTTTGTATCCTATTATAATTTTATGACTACAAGAATGATTGTAGTTATAAGGTTCTGATGGGTTGCAATATTTTGAATGTTTGATGAAGTTGGTGCTTCGGAAATATTATGGGAGTTGGTGCTCCACATTGTTACAGAGTTGGTGCTCTTTGATTAATAAAAGGGAAATTTTAGCGAGTGGTTTTTTATACCCCAAGAAGGTTATTCCACTTAGGAAATCTTTGTGTTATGTGATATTATTTTTCTCTCATTTTGTTTCATGTTAATGTGCTCATTCAGTCAATGCTCTGATACATTTAGTATGATCAAAAGTTTCTTATTTCAAAAGGTTGTCATGCAAAGTTAAAAAGTCTTTTATTGAGCAAAGTTGTTATGTTACAAAAGCACATATAAGATTGTTCACACTCTAATTGAACAATATCATATGATGCTTTTAACATGAGTTATAAATGTTACTCAAGTTTCATGTCAATCTGATTTTAAATGTTGATGTACACTTGCATAAACAAGTCTGCCACATTGAGTTAAAAATAGTAAAAAGTCTCGTTGTACCTTTCAGAGTCACAAATTTAAAAATTACTTCACTTTGATTCACCCCCCCTCTCAGAGTGAATCCACTTCCAATGCCCTGTACTCTGGTTTACTGAATTATTGTATGCAAATTTTGCTTGTGGTAAGACTATGTCCCAATTTTCTGCCTTATCTCCAACCAAACATCTCAACAGGTTATCCAAACTTTTTTTCTACTACTTTTGTTTGTCTATCGGTTTGTGGGTGATACGCTGAATTGAACTTCATATTTGTTTTCATCTTTTTCCACAATATCCTCCAAAAATATCTAATGAACTTGGTGTCTTTGTTTAAAACTATACTCTTAGGTAATCCATGCAATCTCACAATCTCCTTGAAAAATAAGCCAGCAACATGCATAACATCATTAACTATCTTCTTGCAAAGAATGAAATGTGCCATTTTAGAAAATATGTCCATTACTACCATTATAGAATCATTTCCTCTTTGTGTTCTTGGCAATCCTAGTATGAAATCTATACTTATATCTTCCCAAGGTCTCTTTGGTATTGTCAAAGGTTTATACAATCTAGTATTTTTACTACTCCCTTTTGCAACTTAAAAAATTGTACAACTCTAAACATACTTTTTGACATTCTTATATATCTACGGTAAAAAATAATTTTCACTCACCAAAGCTACTGTTTTATCAACTTTATGTCCTACTAGACCTCCACTATGTTTCTCTTTGATCAAATTCTCCCTCATTGAACTCGTCAAAATACACAACTGATTTCCCTTGAACAACAAACCTTCTTGAATGAAATAGTCCAACCACTAGCTCTAGTCTGTCACTACCGGTTCTTTATATGCTCTCCATGCTTCACCAAAAATCTGCATCCTCCTCATACATGTGCTTCAGTTCTTCAAATCCCAATACTTATATCCTCATCTTTGTCAGTAAATTCCTTCTTCTACTTAATGCATCTACAACTTTGTTTGACTTGCCACTCCTATGCTTCAACATAAATGTGTAGCTCTGCAAGAATTCAACCCATCTCATATGTATCTGATTCAACTTTCCTTGACTGTTCAAATAATGCAAAGCTTGATGATCTGTATACAACACAAACTCCTTGGGAAATAAATAATGTCTTCACTTCTTCAAGGCTTGAACTATGGCATAGAACTCTTGATTGAAAAAACTAAATATCTTCTTCTCGCATCATTCAAATTTTCATTGACATAGACTATAGGTCTTCCTTCTTGACTCAATATTGCTCCAATTGCATTTCCACTTGCATCACAATCAACTTGAAATACTTTGTCAAAATCTGGTAATGCTAACACTGGTTGCTCTATCACCTTTTTCTTCAACAATTCAAAACTTTGTTGTGCTCTGGATGTCTAGACTTAAATTCTTTCCTATCTCCTCTCATTGTCTTTGTCATGGGTGTACAAATGCTACTAAAACTTGTGATAAGCTTATGGTAGAAACTAGTTAATCCATGGAATGATCTTACTTCTCCAATGTTCATCAGTGTAGGCCAATCAACAATTGCTTTGACCTTTTCAAGATCCATCTTCAATCCTTTAGCAGAAATAAAAAATCCCAAGTATACCAACTCTATCTTCATAAAGCTACACTTCTTGACATTAATCAACAACTTCTCTTCCCTCAACCTCTACAATACTTTCTGGATGTGCCACAAATTTTCTTCTCTAGTCTTACTAAAAATTAGAATATCATCTAAGTATACAATGAAAAACTTACCTAAGAATTTCTTCAATACCTCATTCATCAATCTCATGAAAGTGCTTGGTGCATTAGTCAATCCAAAAGGCATCACAGACCACTCATACAATCCTTCATTAGTGTTAAATGTAGTCTTCCATTCATCACCTTCTCTGATCCTTGTCTAATGGTATCCACTCTTTAGATGAATCTTTGTGAAATACTTTGCTCCACTCAAACAATCCATAATGTCATGTCCATCATTGGCAATGGAAATCGGTACTTGACAGTGATCCTATTGATTGCTCTTGAATATGTACACATTCTCCACTCTCCATCTTTCTTTGGTGCAATTACAATAGGTACCACACATGGGCTCAAGCTTTCTCTAGTCAATCCTTTCCTCAATAATTCTTGTATCTACCAATTGAACTTTTCATTCTCTATCGGTGTCATTTTATGTACTGTCTTATTTGGTAAACTTGCTCCTGATATTAGATCTATGTGATGAGTGATACTCTAGACTGGCGGTAAACCATCTAGTACATTCTCTGACATGATGTCTTCATATTCGGCTAACAGTTCTGCTACCTCTTCATTATTTTTGCTAGGGTTCTCAACCTCGACCAATTCCATTCTTTGGAATCAATGCAAAACATATGTTCTCATGCCTCAATCCATCTAGAAAATTTCTTCCATCTACCAAACATAGTTTGGTAGTGCCACAAACTTCAGTTTTCTCCTCTTCCTTTAAAGGTATCAACTTTATTCTCTTTCCATTTGAGGTCACAGTATAAGTATTCATTTTTCCATCATGAATTTCTTTCTTATCATATTGTCATGGTCTTCTTAACAGTAAATGACAACCACCCATAGGCATAATATCACACAATACTTCAACCCTATATGATCTAATATGAAATTTCACCACACATTGTTCATTTGCTAATATCTTATGCTCGTCTTAAATACATGCTATCCTATAGGGGTTAGGATGTTTCAATCTCTCCAAATTCAACTTGGTTACCATCTCCTTTGAAACTAGGTTATTAGTACTACTACTATCAATGATAACTTTACATACCTTTCCTCTAGACTTATATCTAGTTTTGAACAAACTCTTCCTTTGTGGTGGTTCCTCGGTCACTTCTTCATGTATCGAAGCTCTCCTCATCACCAATGATTTTCCTTTCTTTGGTTTCCCAACTGAATTAGGGGATTCAACATGCCTTATGTCCTTCACCTCCAAACTTGAATCAGGTTCCTCTAAATGGTCTTCTCTCGGATCTCCCTTCATCTCTCTAGAATCCTTCACTATGGTAAGAATTATGACCTCCTCTATTTATGTGGTACAAATTTCTATCTTCTTTTCCTCTGCGGTGTGAATTATTATCCTTTTCTTCACTCTAGTAGGGTTTTACATCTCTGTTTTTCTTTGCATATGGGCTTCTTTCTCCAGATTGTGATCCACTCTTCTAGAATCTTCCTCTTGCACTTCTCTTCCTTTGTTCAAACTTTTTTTTCAGCTTCTCTTCCACCTTCAATGCAAATTGATATGCTTCTTCAACTATTTTTATATTTACCAAACTCAATTCTTCTTGAATATTTGTTCTCAGTCCATTGATGTTTCTTGCAACATTTTCTTTGCTTGCTTCACTATGACCAATATTATCATCTTGTAGAATTCTTCAATATACTCCATAGATATTTCATTTTGTCTCAGGAACTACAATCTCTTCAACAGTTCTAGTTCATAATCAACAAGTATGCATTGATTCTTCAACTTTGTCACCATTCTATCCCATTTGATGATTTTCTCTTTCCCTCTTCTATTCCTATCCGATTGAACTTCTTTCCACCATAGAGTAGCATGGCCTTTCAACTTTGTTTTCATAAATATCACTCTTTTTGGATCTTTAATTTCTTCATATTCAAAGTATTCCTCCATTTTATTGATCCAATCAATCAATTCTTCGGGATTCAAATTTCCCACACAATTTTAAATTTTAAGTCTAGGTCTTTTTCCAATTTTTGAAATCGCCTTCAACATCTTCATCTAATCTGATTCATCTTCTTCCTTTTCCTAGGGCATCTGCAATTTCATTCACAACATGATCTATTTCATCATCACTTTCATCATCAAGCTTAGGGTTTAGGCCTCGCCTTCTATCTTCTTCTATTGCATCTGATTAGACTCGCATCTTGTGCATCATTTCCAACATCTCATCCATTCTTCTAGCAACATTCACCATAGCAGATGCTCTCCTTGACAACATCTCTCCCCTCAAATTAATGCAACTACCTCAATTAAGAGATCTGGCTACAAGGGTTTCAACTACCTCATAATCAACGATTGGTTGAAATCACATACAATTTTTCTTAGGTTGGTGATCTTTTCACCTCAAGGAATTCCTTCAAGACTCAAAAAATCACTCTGATACCACTTTGTGTAATCATATATGGAGGGTTCAAAAAGAATAGTCCAAGCCGTGTAGCTTAGAGTCAGCACAATGAAAATAAGACAAGAAAATGATCTAGAAATATGAATCTTTACTGAATTGGCAATCTTACATGCAACATATGCCTCATGGGTGAATAACTAGGGCTCACAAGCCCACCACAAGGGCATTTAAAATTACAATTGGCCAAAGGCCTTCTTATAGTCCCCCAAAGGGTTGATGCAAAAATTTAACTATCAATCTATTTCTAACTTGACAATTGACTTCCTATGAATTACAAATTATTATAAATATGCTTCTCAAGCTCCAAAAAAGGTCCACATCAGCCACAAGGGTTCATAAACCCAATGGATGGAGAACTATTAATGTCAACCTCAAAACATGAAAAGATAATCCTTCACGAAGTGAAATGTCTTGTGAATCTCCAAGATAGATCCCATTGGACCCAAAATTATTGTATGATGTCTCATTAGGCTCTGCACGATTTGGAATAGGTCCACACTAAGAAATTTGGACCAGTTCAGCCTTAAATACTCTAACTATGAAATATAGTGAAATTTTGAGAGTGATAACTTCCTGAAAACAAATGCAAATAATCTGAGATATGGATATGTGATAGATTTCCATGTTTAGATGTTATTTCTTAGTCCATTAGCTAAAGAACGATAATGCGGTGAAATGTGGAATGAAATACTATAACTGCTACTAAATGCAATGCAATATAAAGAATGTTTTTGGTTGATAAAGGATTGCTTTACAACTAGGGATGCTCCTACATCACTACCCTACCTAGATAACTCTTTGTCACTCCCCTCTCTCTATCTCTTGGGTCTCTCCCTCTATCTATCCCTCCCACCCTACCTGGATAACTCTCTCTCTTTCTCTCCCTCCCACCCTACCTAGATAACTCTCTCTCTCTCCCTCTCCCTCTCCCTCTTAGGTCTCTCTCTCCCTCTATCCCTCTATCCCTCTCACCTTCTCTCTCTCTCACATATCTCTCCCTCCTACCCTACCTAGATAACACTTTCTCACTCCCCCCTCTCTCTCTCTCCCTCTCTGTCTCTCTTGGGTCTCTCCCTCCCATAATACCTAGATAAATCTCTCTCTCCCCCTCTCTCTCACTCTATATATATTATAACATAGTACATATAATATATTATATATATACCATATATAGTATATAGTATATAATATACTGTAGATATATAAAATTGACTTAACACCTATCACAACTCAGAATGTCTTGAAACAACTTAGAATCAACTCGAAACAACTCATAATCAACTTGAAATGTCTCAGAATATCTTGAAATCAACTCAAAATATCTCCAAACAACTCAGAATCAACTCAGAACAACTCTGAATTAACTCAAAACATCTCATAAAGACTCTGAATCAACTCAGAACATCTCTAAAGCATCTCAAATAATCTCGAAATCATCCCACAATCATCAAATGACATCAAACAACATCTGAAGCCCTAATTTCCTCTATTAATTGAATAATACAACATTATTTAATTAATCCACTATTTCATCATTTCTGAAAAATTAAATAAATACCATTTATTTAATAAAGTATTGAAAACCCTAATTCTACTATTGATCGAATAATACAACGTTATTTGATTAATTCATGTTTCATTGTTTCAACCAATTAAATAAATTACATTTATTTAATAAAGTCTTAATCTAATCTTACTTTGTCCTGATTAGTCAAACAATGCCAATTTTTTGATTAGGTCACTAATTCACCTTATTCCTCAAAATTAATTAAATTATTAAATCATAATAATTTAATTACCACACTTTCCCTCCAAAATTTGAATAATCAAATCAAACTATTGAAATCAATTATAAAAAATCAAATCAAACTAGAATGCAACTCTATTTGTAAAAGTTAAAGTTGATTTGCAAATTCAACTCCAAAAAGGAATTAATTAATTAAATAAATTAATTCAAATTCCTCACCCACTTTTTGATTGAGAAAATCATGGATTGCTAACTAAGCAATCTAATTTTGCTAACTAAGTAATCTAATTTTGCTAACTCAACCATCAATTGCTAACTGATCAATCAATTGTTGACTGGTCAATCAAAACCCTAACTAGCCAATCTATTCTTCAATCACCCTAATTGTGCAATCAACTTTGCATAATCTACTCGTGTGTAAATCCTCTCAACACATGTTGACCGTTGATCTGGATATTCTCCAACGCGATCCAATCATCAATTCAAAATCTCTTTTCCTATATAACAAACCTCTCTCCTCACAAATATGGATCGGAGAATCAACATACCTTATGCAATGAAGTGTTGTCGAGATAATCCTTGAGAGAACTTCATTCCTTCCTTCGATGAACCAAGCATTCATCCACACTTTGCACACGAACTTTGGAGGCTTCACTGTGATAAGAGCAATCCAACATCAATCAAATACACACCACTACAGGATGGTGAAATTGTCTTTTGCTTTCATTTCATTTGGTAATTAGTAGGTTCCTTATTATGTTTGTGATAGTATAGCTTAATCTCGTATGTGTAGGAGTTTTAGATTTTAGATTTGTTCATTTGATTGTAGATTATATTCCTTGATCAAATTGCATTCTTGTTCATCTTGAATTCGAATCGAACGTCCTTTTTTCCCCCTCACACATTCTAGCACACCCGGTGGGACCAATGGTCCTCAATACTAATGTTTTTGTGAGTTGAAATGAAGCTACAGGGCTCCAGAGGGATTCTAAAAGGCGTTCCACGCCACTACCTAGAAGAAATTCACCCTTTCCAAGCCCAGAAACTCACCTTTGCTATAAGGTCGCATTTGCTATAAGAAACTCACATTTTCTTTTGACAGGGGTGCTATTGACTAGCAATCAAGACCGTTGTTTACCCTATCTTTAAATGACCATATCTTGGTCATACAGAAGTATTTTTCAATGCTTTTTTTTAAATGGGGTAGAATTGTAATGACCCCTTTCTAGAGGAGGCACTTAAACCTAATTCTTGCTTTCAAAATGTTTCTCAAAGAGATATTAGAAGTGTTAGAGTTCAATAAATTTCAGTGATAATATCTAGTAAGATCAAAGAGGATATAAATATTTCATTCTTGTCAAGGATTATTCTTCGTATCTCTCACTATGAATGATTCTTCTATAATATATTTCATAAGTATATTAGGGTAGATATGAAACACCTTTCAAGATCCCATAGATGGAATTCTATCACACCTTTTGTCATAATAGAGAATAAATAGAGTCATTATTGCTTATGAGGCCCAATAGTTGTTGCAAGCATCTTTATTGGTTAATCATAAATTATATGTTATATATGTATATATTATCATGTACATAATGTATGTGCCCACCACTCATGAGGCACTTATGAGTCTCTCCCTCTATATATATATATATATTCATTAATTATCAATATATTTATCATCATATATGGAGAACATATTATATTTGATATATTTATATTAATTATATGCATATTAAATATCTATGTCAAGCACCGACCATTCCTACATCCATTTATTCACACTTACTTACCCTTTTATTAGTTTTTAACATAAATTGTAATTATCTATTTTATCACAGACAATTACTTGTATCTTTGATATGTCTATCAACTTATTATATGAATTTAAAAGGTACTCCCCTGAACTGCAGAATCCTATCTTTAGACAACGATTATATAAATATAGAGCTTTGGCTTGATATTCTTGTCTATGATAACACTTCTATCCAATCTCCTTAATAGTTGACGCTGGAATGATATCTAATATCACTATTCAGAATCATGGCGATCAGAGTTGACTCTTTCAAACTCCATCAAGCATCCATCAACATGAGTAACGCGGGCTCTCATTATTGTAGTGGTGACTCCTTAATTAATTAATTGGATCGATGGCCACACTAGGGTCCCATGATTATATTATCGACTGATATGAATAGTGTAAGGATTGATATTAGAAGCAATGTTTAAATAGGATTCGATAACCGTCTGGGTTTTGTACTCGACAGTACCCAAGCTATGGTTTATCTTACTCTGGTCTCTCCTTATTTCTCCTTGATCATAGTTTAAGATGACATCTTTCCTTAACTCTTCCTTTAACCTTAACCAATTTGCATATATTTGAAGCCTTGGACATCAAATATCTTTTTTTTTTCCATTGTTCTTTTATGGAGCATCAAGCATCATTATTTAAATCTCTTTGCACCTCTTCCCAAGGGTTGCGATTTCAGCCAAGGGAGATACGTTTTAGCAATAATTTTATTTTCTTTATTTAGGCTACCATTGTAAGAGCTGAAGAAATTAGCTCAACACCCAGGAACACCTGCAAAGAACAAAGATAAACCTTCCACAAGAGGATATGCAAGAAAGAGCTTTCTGAATATTGATCGAGGATTCAAAATGAGGTTTTTTAACAAATGATACATGAGATGCCTTAAAAAGGAAATGCATGCACAAACCTAAACCTAACTTGAACTAAAATATAGGTCAAATAGAAAAGCTTACTTATTTCAACTAGATAAGATAAGTTCTAGAAAAGCCAACTAAGACTTTCTAAAAATGAATCTTTTTCCTAAGTAAACTTATGCAAGTGTAATTAAATAATTAATTACACCAAAACCCCCCCATAAGTGCAACTTAGGGAGAATATTATTATGCAAATGATGCAAAGATGCAAAAGATGGGTCCCGACAACAAGGCCTAATGAGGTACCCATGCACAAATGAAGAATCTCTCACAAACAGAGAAAAGGAGGAAAAACCCTGTGGGAGAAAACTCCTCTCCAAAAGAGAGAAACACAAGACATGAAGAACATCACTGAAGCAGGAAGAAGCTGTAAAAACCTGTCAAAAGATGACTACTATGGTGTCGAAGAACCTCCTCTAAAGATAGGATGATCAGGATCAAGAAGACAACAATCTGCATGAGTGTCCCCAATGACACTACTCGAACAATGATCGAAAATATAGATGGCACATGATTTTGTATGAGTGACCCCAACGTCACTACTAAACCACTAAAATTTGAAAATATAGGTACCAATAATCTGAAGAACACTGATAAACTGAGGATGGAAGATTCCTGCCAAGGAAAAACCAAGGAAGCATTAGCACGAACTGTATAATACCCCTCCATAATGTTGATTAGAAGAGCTTGACAGATCCACTGAAATGTTGTGTAACACCCTGTAGTGCATGAAGGGGAATAAACAACATCTGAAAGTGCACAAGAAAGCACCTGCAACTGAAAAAGTGGTGTGCAAAACAAAGCACACATGCATGAGGATGGAATCATATGGATCCACTGTTGTCGTGGAGGGACACTCACTGGACAAAGGTGTGAGGGAAAAAACAAAGGCACTACACAACCCCCCCATGGCACTTTATAATACAATGCAAGTATAGAATATGGCACAACCTTATGTGCAAAATCCCCAAAAAACATGTACAATAGTGTGGCACTTTATCTCAGTGCATTTACATAGAATATTTCTTACAAATGATGCTCATAATTCCCACAAAGGACAAAACACTGAAAACCCATATAAAACAGCCCAAATGAAGCCATCCCATGCGAACAAAAGTTTCTAGGTGCCAACATACATGTCTAAGTAATTAACCAAAGTGCTAATATGAAAAAAACTAAATTAATTATACCTGGGGCCAAATCTGGAAAAAATTCATGAGTAACTCTAAAGAGCTTGTAGAGACCTTTCCAATGCCGCAAAGATCACGAAAAATGGAGGAACGGTGCAAAAGTTATGAGCTCGGGAGTGAAAATAGCATCTCTGACTTCAACGAGCAAAAAATCCAACCAAATAGAAAAATCTATGAAAATGAACTACTCCATCAGAAAATTGGGATTTCCAGCTTTCCAACGATATCTCGTTTCAAAAATTTTGCTTCTAGGATCAAAAGTTATGGCAAAATGAAAAAAATGGCTATATGGAGGCAAATCAGAGTCAACAAATGCTAAACAGGTGCAAATTTTTAGCTCCTTCCGGCTAGCGCCTAGTCTACCATATGACCAGGGGCATAGAAGAAGCAAAAAATAAAGTGTCGCCCAAAGGGTGGCGACAGAGTGGACCCCCGGAGGAAAGAGGGTGGCACCACCGGCAGTGTTGGAGCCCCCGAGCTATGATGTGACCGTGGGTGCGGTCTAGGGAGCTCGACAGAAGTGTGATGGCCGATGGTGAACAAAGGTGTTGATAGGCGATGGGAATATGCCAGTGGAGGAGGAATATGCTAGAAGACTGTCGGTCAAGGCCGACAAGGATGTGACGGCCAGGGTATGAATGTACCAAAAATACAGTCCCCAGAATTTGAAAAATCAAACCCCAAATATAATTTTTTTAATAAAATGCCTCCAAACATATAATTCCCCTCATAAAATATTTTATGATGCCTGATAAAATATATTGCAGAACATAGAATTCTTTTTTTTATTCTACAAAAAATGAATATCGTACCTTGCACTTGGTAGGTCGTATGACCTGCTGGGTAAAATTTTTTTGCCTCACGAATAACTGACGCTGAATATAGGAATATTATATGTCAATTTTCATCTCTCAAACGCTCTGGATCTGATGGAGAGGTTTGATCTGCCTCAAAATGCACCAAAAGCTTTGCAACTCCTAGATTTGGCAAATATTCAAACCCTCATAACTTTGGCACAAAATGTCAGATCTAGGCAAAACAAAAGTCGATTCTAAATATTTCGACAGCCATGGACTCAAAAATGAGCTCATATTTCCTCCAACATGCACCGAAAGTGACCATGCAAGAAGACCCAGATAAAGAGACAACCTCAAAAAGATCTTATAGCCATAGCTCAAACCTCAAATTAGAGAAGGGTTTTTGCAGGAAGTGCTCTAATACCATGTAAGAGCTAAAGAAATTAGCTCAACACCCAGGAACTCCTACAAAGAAAAAAGATAAACCTTCCACAAGAGGATATGCAAGAAAGAGCTTGTTGAATATTGATCGAGGATTCAAAATGAGGTTTTTTTACAAATGATACATGAGATGCCTTAAAAAGGAAATGCATGCACAACCCTAAACCTAACTTGAACTAAAAGATATCTCAACTAGATAAGATTGTTGATGTTATAGCAGCTTCAGGCTCATTCTTCCAGCCACGAGTCAAGACATAAATTGCATATAGCCTATTGGCTATTTATTTTATTGAGAAAATTAAAGTGAAGAGATGCTTCACTTGGCAACATTATAATTTCTCTTGGGATGACCTTCCTTGTAATTCACATATTTTATTTGTAATTTTATTTTTGTATTATGGACGACCTTGTAAATGAAGAGGTCTCTCTCACATTTTTATTTATACAAGGTCATTTCCCTTCATTCAATCATCAAGCAAGTTCAATTCATTCCTTCATTCAAGTGTTAATTTCATCTTAGAGCAGATTGCAAATTTCTTTAAGTGCAGATTTTGTTATCAAGGAAGGGCAGATTATTATCTATCTTTGCATCTAGAGTCGATGTTGAATATTGGCCTTGTGATTGGCCTCATTGTAAAGAGAATTGTTTCCATTATTTATATATATATATAAGAGATCTTTGTTGCTAGGTTTTTCTCCCTCAAGTGGAGGGTTTTCCCAGGGTATATGTTGTGTTATTGTGTCTGATTTTTGAAGTAAATTCTAAGTTTTATATCTGATCATAAAAACTAACATGGTATCAGAGTGGGTATAAGAAGATCATGATCAGATTTTTTCAAGCAATGTTATCCTCCATTCTTATTCTCATCTTAATTGCATCGATCTTATTGTCAAGATGGTGAATGGGCTGAAGGTTGAAGATAGACTTGGGGTGCTTCCAACTTCACATCTTGGAAGTTTAGAGTCATGCTCGCTTTGGAAGAAAATGAGTTAGCTGAGTTCGTGGAGGGAGAAGTTCCTAAACCTACTGATGAGAATGAGAAGCCACAATGGAAGAGAAATGGCACTAACGTGAAAAAGATGTTGGTTGATTCTGTGAAAGATCACATTGTGCCAATCATCTCCAAGTTGAAGACAACAAAAGATATGTTCAAGACTTTAGAGGAGATGTATGAGATCAGATCAACAACACAAGTCGAGCTCTTTCATTAAAGCAACAACTTCATCATATCAAGATGGAGAAAGGAGAATCCATCATCTCATATTTCATGAAGATTTCCGAGTTGAGAGATCAACTCTCTACCATTGGGCATATTGTTGATAACAAGGATTTGACTATGTTGGCTCTCAATGGTCTTCCTTCATCTTGGGATTCATTCATTCAAGGAATCAGTGCGAGATCAAAACTTCCTAAGCTTGATCAGTTGAGAGCGGATTGTATTAAAGAAGAATCAAGGTTGGCTGCGAGAGGCATTGGTCAAAGCTCTACAAATGAAGACATACATGTTCTTGCCAGTCATTCCTTGAAGAAGAAAGGAAAAGAAGGAAAGAAAGGGTACTTCAAGAGGAATAGAGATAAAGGATTTGATGGTGCTCCTGCATTTAAGAAGAAGAAGGACCTCTCCCGCATTCAATGTTTTAGATGTGACAAGTTTGCTCACTATGCTAAGGATTGTCCAACCAGACCTAAGCAACAGGCTTCATTTACAAATGTGTGTGAGATCTCTCTGTAGAAGGATTCAAGTGAATTTCTATTCTACTCTACTTTGTCAAGCAATGTGCCTACCAACATTAACACTTTGTTGATTGATAGTGGTGCCTCTCGCCACATCACTGGTTTTAGAGAGCATCTATCTGATTTGGTGGAGAGAGATTCTAATGTTCAAGTCATCATTGATGATGATGAAAGTTATTCTATGAAAGGTGTTCAGACCTCCTCTCTTCACTTGGATTCTGACATTTCCTTACAGTTGAGCGATGTTCTATTTGTTCCGGGTATCAAGCAGAACCTTGTCTCTATCTCAACATTAGAGGATAGGGGGTATCAAGTTGCATTCTTTTAAGGAAAATTTATTGCATGGCCAAAGAATTCCAGCATCAAGTCTGCCTAGGTGATTGGAGTTCAACATGAGTGTCTCTATAGACTTTTCACTCATCCACTTCAGGCTTTGTTGCATGATTCTTCAAGTTCATGTGAACTTTGGCATAGAAGATTTGCTCACCTTCACTTTTGAGCACTACCAACCATAGAGAAGATGGTCATGGGCCTTCCTAAATTCAACAAGGAGCATGAAGGTACCTACTGAGGATGTGCTTTAGGTAAGAATACTAAAGGTTCATTTCATAGTAGTGAAAGTAGATCTAAATGTATTCTAGATCTTATTCATTATGATTTAGGTGGTCCAATGTCTGTTGCTTCTTTGAGTGGTTTCTTGTATTATGTAATCTTTATTGATAACTACTCTAGAAAGACTTGGATTTATTTCTTAAAGATTAAGGAATCTGAGGAAGTTCTTGAGAGATTCAAGGAATTTAAAGCTCAGGTAGAGAAATTTTCCAAGAAGAGGATCAAAGTTCTTAGATCTGACAATGGGGGAGAATACATCTCCGAAAGTTTTCATAACTTTTGTGTTGAGGCAGGAATTAAGAGGGAGCTTTGTGTTCCCTACAATCCATAGCAAAACAGTGTTGCAGAAAGGAAGAACAGATCTATTGTAGACGCAGCTAGGGCCATGATTCATGATCAAGATTTGCAAACCTTCCTTTGGGCTGAAGCATCTAGGATAGCTGTGTATGTTTAGAATAGAAGCCCTCACCTAATTTTGGAGAACATGACTCTCGAAGAAGCATTCACAAGGGTGAAGCTAAAAGTAAGTCATTTGAGGATCTTTGGTTGTCCAGTGTATGTTCATGTACCTAAAGATAAGAGGACAAAGTTGGAACCGTTTGGTAAGAAGGGAATATTTGTGGGCTATAGTGAGACTTCAAAAGCCTACAGAGTTTACATTCCAGGTCAGAAGTTGATTGAGATCAACAGGGATGTTACATTTGAAGAGGGTGTTGTATTCAAGAGGTATAAGGGAATCCACATGGAGATAGACAATGAAGACCAAGAGTCTCCTCAGGATATGGAAGTTGACAATACTCTTGAGGTTCAAAGGGAGGCTACTGATCCTAAAGAAGATGATGATCCAGTTGAGCCTTTGGAACCTATTGATGGGCCTACAAACATTGTGATTGGTTTTAAGAGACCTCTTTGGGCCAAAAAAACAATGCAGGAGGCAAAAAGGTTTGCAACCCCAAGAGGAACTTTCAGAGAAAGCAAAAGACCTCATAAGTTTTCAAGCTATGTTGCTTTGATGAGTCAAATCATTGAGTCAGAGCCTTCTAGTGTTGAGGAAGCTACTAGTCAGCAAGTATGGAAAGATGTTATGGCTGAGGAGTATCAATCCATTCTCAAGAATGATGTTTGGGACATCGTACCTAGACTTGAAGGTAAATAAGTTGTATCTTCTAAGTATCTCTTCAAGATCAAGCATCTGGTTGATGGGAGCATAGAGAAGTACAAGGCTAGGTTTGTGGCTAGAGGATTCTCTTAGAAAGAGGGAGTAGACTATGAGGAAACCTTTGCTCTAGTTGCTCGTTATACATCCATTAGGACCATCATTGCTATTGTAGCATCTAAAGGATGGAAGATACACTAGATGGACGCGAAGACACCATTTTTGAATGGTGTGATCGAGGAAGAGGTATATATTGAGCAACTTGATGGATTTGAGGTTCATAGGAAGGAGTCTCATGTTTTCAGGCTGAAGAAGGCTTTGTACGACCTTAAGTAGGCTCCTTGTGCTTGGTACGAAAGAATTGATCATTACTTGTCAAGCTTGGGCTTCTCCAAGAATGATGTTGATTCAAACCTTTACTTCAAGGTAATTGATGGTGAAGCATTAATCTTGGTTCTATATGTTGATGATCTAATTCTTATTGGAGAAGATCACCTCATTATCAAATGCAAGAAGGAGCTAGCTTCTGAATTTGAAATGAAGGATCTTGGTCTCATGCACTACTTTCTTGGATTAGAAGTATGGTAGAAGCCATATGAGTTTATTCTGAGTCAAGGGAAGTATACTATTGACATTCTGAAGATATTTGGTATGATGGATTGCAAATCCATGTCCACACCTATGGAGACAAACTTTTAGAAGCTTAAGGAGGTTGCAACTAGTTTAGATCTGGTGGATCCTACTATGCACAAGCAGTTGATTGGATCGTTGATGTATCTAGTTAATACTAGACCAGATATTTGCTATGTAGTGAGTGCACTTAGTCAGTTCATGTGTGAACCAAGGCAAATACATCTAGTTGCAGCAAAGCATATCCTGAGATACTTGTGTGGCACAATTGGATATGGCTTGAGGTATTCTTTTGGTGTGGACTTGAAGCTGCATGGATATACTGATTCTGATTGGGTAGGGTGTGTCACTGATCGGAAGAGCACCTCCATATTTTGTTTCAATTTGGGGTCTGCGATGATCTCCTAGTGTAGCAGGAAGCAGTCTTCAGTGGCACTAAGCACTGCAGAGGCTGAGTATATTGTAGCTTGTGTGGCAGCTCGAGAAGTAGTGTGGCTTCGGAAGCTCCTTGCAGGATTGTTTGGACAATCATTGGAGCTGACTTTCATTCATTGTGATAATCAAATATGTGTGAAGCTTTCTACCAATCCAGTGTTTCATGACAAAACTAAACATGTTGAGATCAAATACCACTATATCAGAGATATGGTATTGAGGAAAGCAATCCAGTTGAAGTATATTAGCACTGATGAGCAGACGACAAACATTTTCACCAAGTCTCTTGCCAGAGTAAAGTTTGTGTACTTTCGAGACAAGCTTGGTATAGTGGAGAATGAAGCCCTAGCTGAGAAGGAGTCTTAGTATCAGTGATCTTCTGATTTTCTTTAATGCATTTCTCTTTGTGAGAGATATTTGAGGTGCAAGTCCTTGTTTAATGCATTTCTCTCTATGAGAGAGATTTGAGGTGAAATCCCTTGTTTCCACCCTTTGGGAGTAGCCATGGTGGATGTCATGTGTGTGACTCCGTGATAACATCACGTGAGAGAGTCTATGATTATTTTCTTGTACTTGTGCTTTTCACCCTCTAGGAGTATCTATGGTGAACATCACGATGAGGTGATGACATCACATTGAGTGATTCTGTGATGGGCACTTGTGCACTTGTGCACTTTTACCATATGTACATGGGAGTAGCCATGATGGTTGATATCACGATGAGGTGATATGTTCCTTTCTCCACATATGGGAGTAGCCATGGTGGTTGACATCATGATGAGGTGATGTGTCTTGTTCAGCTGGAAGTATTCCTCCCTAGTTGAGAGGGAGTGTTGATGTTATAGCAGCTTCAGGCTCATTCTTCTAGACATGAGTCAAGACATAAAATTGCATATAGCCTATCAGATATTTATTTTATTGAGAAAATTAAAGTGAAGAGGCACTTCACTTGGCAACATTATAATTTCTCTTGGGTTGACCTTCCTTGTAATTCGCATATTTTATTTGTTATTATATTTTTGTATTATGGCCGACCTTGTACATGAAGAGGTGTGATCTCTCTCACATTTGTATTTATACAAGGTCATTTCCCTTCATTCAATCATCAAGCAAGTTTGATTCATTCCTTCATTCAAGTGGGAATTTCATCTTAGAGCAGATTGCAAATTTCTTTAAGTGTAGATTTTGTTATCAAGGAAGGGCAGATTATTATCTGTCTTTGCATCTAGAGTTGGTGCTGAATATTGGCCTTGTGATTGGCCTCATTGTAAAGAGAATTGTGGCCATTATTTATATATATATATAAGAGATTTTTGTTGTTGGGTTTTTCTCCCTCAAGTGGAGGGTTTTCCTAGGATAAATGTTGTGTTATTATGTCTGATTTTTGAAGTAAATTATGAGTTTTATATCTGATCATAAAAACTAACAAATATGCCAACTAAGACTTTCTAAAAATGAATCTTTTTCCTAAGTAAACTTATGCAAGTGTAATTAAATAATTAATTACACCAAAAACCATCGGTTCATATGTTATGAGTTATAATCTATATTTGTTTGTTATATTTTATGATTTATATTTGTTTATTATCTATGGTTTCTTTAGAGTGGTTTATCATATTAGTAATATTTATAATTTTCACATATTTGCTAGTTTCATTATTACAATAGGGGCCATTCTATAATATTTATATTATGATTACAATATTTGACTAAGATAATCATGATTTAGAAAATAATGATTAAATCATTATTAATATTATGATAATCATAATAATAATAATAATTATTTCATTGTTATTGCTCGTATTTATATTTTCATATTTATTGTATTTTGATATCTCTGGTGTCACAATTTTGGGGGACATGATAGTCCACCCTGCCCAAGATTGCTTGTCCTCAAGCAATCTCAAACTTGAATTGTAACTAATCTACTAAGAAAGTCTTTTTTATCATTGTTAAGCACAAGCGATTTTGCACACACATGGTGTAACTATGTTTAAAACATGCAAAGGTTATATGCAAGTCATACACGTAGACATTCATGGTAAAAATGCATCAATTACATCAGACATAGAGAAGATATTTCAGACATATAGCAATCAATGACATACAATAGGTACACATATAATCACTCATGTTGAATACATACCATACATGGAGCAAATTATCATACATGAAACAGTCACGAGGTATGCACATAAGATATTGTAATCACAACAGTGATGAAGCCAGTAACATATGAAGCATGAGAAAACATTGAAAAACACATAATTCATGTTACGAAGCCTATTCAAGGTATTAAGAAGGCACTCATGTATGGAGAATCTTGAAAACATGAATTAATCATACATAAAGCTTTTATGAATTAATCATGTTGAAGGCACATCAAATATATAGCAAACACGTGATCACTTGCAAGATATGATACATACACTTAGGAATTACAAGTAAGGAACGTCAATACACTCAAGGTATGAAAATACACTCAAAGAAATATACATGTTCAATAAAAAGTATACACTCAAGAGATAGAACATACATAAAAAAAATATACACATGCAATAAACATGCTAAAGCACATTAGGCATAAAGCAAGCATGTAAGACATGAGGCACACTCATAATAAATGAATCATACCCTTGAATACATGTAAGTAGTAAGGCATGAAGTACAAGCATGAATAAATACATGGAGCATACACCAACATGGAACATAGACTCGAATACATAAGGCATGAAGTATTCATGAAGTATACACTTGAATATATAAAGCATCAAGTACGCAAAAAAATGAAGTAGACTTGTTGAGAACACATCAATCTTGAAAGACATATCAAAAATTTATCCACAGAGCAGTCATGTTGAATATATGCATACAAGATACAAAGCATGGAGCAAACATGAATACATGTGTAGAGCATAATCACATATTACACATGAAGCATACAAATACACAAAATACACTTATAAATACATGGAGTAAGACACACAATGTAAGACACACACATAGAAGCAATGGGCAATAAATTACACCAAGGCATATAAATCATGTAATTATACTTAGAAAAATAAATACACTTGAAGTACATACGTAGAGCACATAAACTCAGACAAGGTATGCAAAGCGTAAATACTCATAAGGTAGGAAGCAATATAAATACACTCATACATGAAGCATTGAAATAAGGTCCACAACAATACACAAAATAATTGCAAAACATAGGAGGAAATTGAAAGACATTAATTTAAACACAATCAAGGTACATGTAACGGTGCATTTAATTTTAAGCAAATCAAATAGATACTAAAACACTCCCATGTTATTCTCCTTTGATCATTGAATTCATAGGTGAGGCAAGAGAGGCCGTCACACTAGGATTCCCTTAGAGCACTCCCTTCTCAACCCAAGAGTGGCTAAACAACCCCTTCGGCCCCCAATGGAAGACCATAGTCATCCAATGAGGGTGGTCTACCTCGAAGGGACCCTAGTATCTGCTATCCCCCATGCACTTCCAACTCTTCTCCCTAATGAATTGATTGAGAAAGAATGATAATTTGGTAGTGTTACATATTTTTCGCCTTAGCTCAAATGGAGGAGCTGGCTGATTATTATTTGCCATAAAGTGGAATTGCAGATTGGATTTTAAATGTTGTTTCACATTATCATTATGCATTGAATATTAGTTATGCATTTTAGTGAAGTTATGGAGTTGCAGAGTGCCATTCAGAATTTGCAGATTTAAAAGAAAGACAAAATTGAGTACATGTGCAAAATAGCATTTCAGATGCTGTTATTCATTTCAAAAAGAACTCATATTTTTACAAGGCTTCATTTGATTTCACAATCATAATAGTATTACAACATTGCATAAATGCATTTTCTTTTCAACTGAAAAGCATAATTGAAATCAAAGATCCACACAAGTCGTGGATATAACTATGAATATGACAATGCATTTCTAACAGCACATTGCACTACTGAAGATGCAAAAGGAAAACATATAAGCAACAACATAGTCATCATTGCCTGGTTATCGACGCTTGATGTTGAATGGTACACCTCGTCGTCTCGAGCCTTGTCGACCTATAAGAGGAAAAGAAGGGTGTCAGTGGCTCCAACTATGACATAACTCATATGATGCACCTACAATAGTATAGTATACTATTAGCTATACATTAAAACAATCAGTCAAGTGCAGTATGAAGAAGTGAGCTGAAGGAGAAGTATCAAAATCATAATCAACATGTTCCATTTTTTATGCTAACACTGTTTGTTTCCTTGTGCAGGTATAGGTAAAGTCATGAAGCGGAACATTATTCGAAGACCAAGCATGTGGAGTAAAACGGGCTCCCACAAGGGTAGAGCCCGACATGCTACCCTATACATTAAATGGGTTGTTTTTGAAAAGATATTTCATCATATACATCAAACAAAGTGAAATACAACTGAAAGAGTGAAACAAAGTTATCCATCAAGTAACGAAACCAACTGTGCATTCATAACGATCAACATTTCTTTCTGAAGGCTACAGGTAAACATTGAGTTTAGTTCACTTAAGGAATTTAACTAAGTGCATTTGCATCAGAAATTGCTGAATTACTTCATTTTCTGTGCTGATTATAATCATATGTAGTGTGAGTTTCAGTTCATTATTTCTCTTTTGGATAGTGAACATGCATACATATGCCTTAATGTTTTGTTCTAATTTTCATCATCAAAGAGAATAGTTCTGAGAACAGTTTGTGCAGTGAAATTTATATAAAAATTGCATGAAGAGTACCATGTTGCTCATGAGAACAAATATAGATAGTGCACCTGAGTGTTAGGTGAATTTCTAATTCTGAGTTGACTGGTAAAGAAGTATTGCATTATCAACAGTAATAACAAAGAGATCATTCCGGGATAATAGGGGAAGAGTAAGTCTTTTCTTTCCAAAATAAGTCTTGAGTTGTTAAGCTATACATATGAGCTAGTGAGCAGCTTGTGATCATGAGGTTACAATGATTCATTTTTTTTTCCCTATGGAGTTTCCATAGTAAGGTTATGGAGTGTCAGAAGGACATTAAAATATAGGCAGATTACAAACAAGGAGATCCTTTTCTACTCAATAAACAAATACAAATCTTTCTCAAGATCCATGTCAATAACAGTGTTGTAACAAGAGGTCAGTTGTTCTTATCAAAAGAGGAAAAATGATTATAAACCAAGTTCAGGTGTCATACAATCATCAAATGATATACAGAAATGCCAAAATGAAAACTGGGTATATGAGTCAAACGAGTATGAGCAAACACACAAGTTCTTGTTATTCCATCATGCTCTTATATATTTCATGAAAGCATTTTTTAATCAAGCCACAGTGATACAGTAAGTGGCTCTTTTTCAAGATGTACAGTATGCTAATGAGGTTAAAGTAAAGACAAACATTTAAGGTATCTTTTGTTACAAAGGTGAAAGTTGATGTGTTAACAATTAAAGAGGAACAGAGGACTAGGTATAGTCTGTTATGGTTCAATGATTAAGCATAAGGGCTAAAACAGGAAGGTGATAATTTTCTTTGGATCAATTTTTGTTTTGGATATTAATCATGTTAGGTTATGTCTCAGTGGAGGAGGCATCAGTTCATTGTTTAAATAATGCATAACACAGATTAAGGAAGTCCACTTGCTTAAGGGAGCTCATAACAGAATATAGATTAACACTGTTTTGATCTAAATCATGAGTGTACATTTCTGAAGGAAGATCTGAAAGCAAACATCAAATGCCAATATTGCTTTTTGAAGAAATGCAAGACTACATGTGGCGATGCATGGGTCAAGCCCATGAATTGAATTAAATGAAAGTTTACAGTTTTTTTCAACTCCTACAGGTGCTTACAATTCTATGGTAAGCAAAGATGAACAGCTGTTACCCACATGTGGGTTGGTCTCCAAAATGTGGTAAACATGATTGTCTATGATACCCACATGGGTTTTATTTTAAAATAGCATTATAATTACAATATATGCAAATTTTTGTGCTTCTTTGAGCCTCAGAATAGAAAGAATATAGCTCTCATATGATTTTCACAATAACCACAAAGAACTAATAGGAATCAATGCAATAAACTGACAGTCGAGTTCTGAAGAGAAACTAGAATAGAGGTATTTTCTTCAAAGTATACAAACATTTGCTTTAGGACTACGAAACAAGACTATGCTCAGTTATTCATGGTATTCGATGTGGGTTTTCATACAAGGTACAGAAAATGTGATACTCTACAGTACCCATGTGGGTTTTTCATGAAAACAACAGTAAACAACAAATGTAAAAGATTTTGTGCTAAATCGAGCTCAGGAAAGACAGCAAATGCATTTTCCTTCAATAATTGAGAAGACTCATTTCCAGTTTAGCATAGAATATAGAAAATGGAGTTTCCCCTAAAAATTTCGAGTACCCATTTTCAGAGTTGACTTCAAAATGCAAAAGAATCAATTACAGAAAATACCCATATGCAGAAATATCATTAAATTGACATAATGGAAAAAAATTGTTCTGGGTCGAACCCAAAATTCAAAATAATGCTTTCTACAGTGCGTATTTGGCACGGCCTGAACATTACCAAAATCTATGTTTCAAGAGGGAGTACCTTAAATTTTCTAGAGAAGCAAAGAAAGCTGGAGAAAATTACCAGTTTAAAATTCTAATAGACTATATAAGCCACGGCCATAACTTTCTTTTTAGTTTCCAAATGCAGGGGTTTGAGTTTCCAAGTGGTGGCCGAGCTCTCACTGGTGAATGGGGCGCTACAATGATAAATGTGAACATAGAAAATATAATATGAAGCGACAGTAGAGTATATTAGCCACGGCTTTGAGGCCGAAATTAGCAGAATACAAAGTCGTTAAGTTTAAGAACAAAAAGCTTACCTTTGCACAGTAAAGAAAAACTAGAACACAAGTCAAGCTTCCATGGAGTGGACTGTAGAAGTCGAGCTTGAGCTCATAATGGTATGGTGAAGTCAAAGGAAAAGTAGAAGATCAGAAAACAAACTCACACAGGTCGCGCCCTTAGGGCTTGTTGATATTCAAAATAATGAAATGGAAAATCTATTTCGCCATGAAAAGAAGCTTACCCACTGGAGATTCGGTCAACTAGAGAGCAAGGAAGATTTCTGAAGCACACGGGCTCGAATCCAAAATCATCATGGCGGCAGTTTTCTCTCAGACAGAATTTCTTTCTTTCCAAAGTCACAGGTGTGAAATGATGAGAATTAGGGTTCACCCCTATTTTTTGGTCAATGCCCTAATTCGAGCTTTGTGAAGTTCTGGAATGTTCATTCAAATGCACATGTTGAATATCAAATGGTGGTCGAACCCATAATGTTTCCCTTATGATTTATTCAAATCTAAGTCCAAATCAATGATTATGTTAGGCTGAATTTCTTATGCTTAGGGTTGTGTCTAGGGACTTTAGGTTTTGAGCTAAAAGTTATCTTATGCCTTAGAAAAAATGAATTGAGACTTGGGCATCTTAATGTTATTATTTTATGTGAAGACAATGGGATAATATTTGTGAATACCCTATGACTTAGGGTTAGTTATTCTTAGGGTTTTTTATTTTTGATTGATTTTGGAGAAATCAATGATGGAGTTAAAAGGAAGATTATGTAATATATTTTTTTGATTTTTTGAGAAAATCATAATGATATCTAGGAGAAATAAGCAGTTTTATTTTTGCAAAAGATTTCCAATCTTTGAGTTGAAAAAATAGACAAAATTGAAAAAATTTGCATCTTGTAAAGCAGAAGCATAAAAGTGATATTCTATAAATTGCTTTATGTTTTCTTGCTATTTTTAGCATATCTTTGACTTTTTTTTTTTCTTGGTCGGATTCTAGACTTATCTTGGAGAGATAAGGTGTTTTTTGAACTTTTAAAGCGGGATTTGCCTATTTTTAGAGGCTTGACAGTGTAATCATAAAAGCTTTGTGCTTTTTTCTCCTTTAAAGCAGTTTTTGAGTTTGTTTGAGGCCTTTTTTTCTTTGAGCTTTTTCTGAGCTCGGATTAGGGTTTCCTCGAGAGTTCTTTGGATGGATTTAGTCTTTCAACTCCATTCTGTTGATTCGGATCAGTTTTCTTGCCCATACTCATTTGGGAGCTTGTAAACCTTACGATACTTTCGGTTTGAGCAATTGACCTCTTCCAATTTTAATAGAGCAGCAAATTTCTCCTTATTTTTGTCTCAAACTTTGTTATGGCAATCCGATGTACTTGTGTTTTCAAATTGAAATCCTTTTATGTCTTCTTTGTTATAGGTGGTGTTTTGAAATTACATGTTTCGGGTTGCATGATTGTATTTGTTTTCTAGATCTTCATGCAAATCATTGATGGGATATGTGCCAATGAGATTGTGAGGATTACTACAATAAAGAAGTTGTTATGAGTGGTTAGGTCTAAATTCTTAAGTTTGGTGAATCATCTTTTAGAAATAGGTTTTTATGTTCAGTTATTCTCATCATTTTCCTCAGAAGTTGTTTTAGAATAGAATTCATCATTTGGAGAACCAGTCACTCTGGAGATTCCTCTTTTACGTAGATCACCCACATTTGAAAGAGGTTTCCATGTTTCAGTAGTTTGTTGAATACTGCATTCAGCAGGGTGCGAAACTATTGATAACAATTTTTGGCACGCCTGGTGGGACATCTAAAAGTAACTTTCAAATAATTTTAATTTTTAGTTTGCTGTTTGGTATATGCAGCAGATCTTTTCCAGCCTTCTGGAGGCTTTCAATATACCTGGTGACTTCGGTTCTATTTTCTGCATGCTAGTACAGCCCGCGCATGAGAAATATTCAAACAAGATCAAGTGCAAAACCTTTCAAGTACCAGGAGCTGTCCCCATCACCGAAGGAGGCGGGACAACAAAGAAGGCTTTTGAAGCCCCTGCGAGATCAAGTCGATGCCTCGGTTTTGGTGCTCTAGTTCTATCACCTGGTGTACCGGTACCAATCTTGCAAGTACCACCAATGGCAGCACCACCGAAGCAGCATCCGTTCGCACCCTTTAATGGAGGCAATCCATTAGATATTTCCCAATATGATGATATTCTAGTTGCAGCCCTTCGAGGGTTACCATATTTCACCAGAGAAGACTACACCACGCCAGTTGAACACATCCGCAACGTGGCCACATTATGTTTAGTACATAATATTACTCAAGAGAACGTTGCTCTGAGGCTACATGTTGCATCACTCAAGGGGAAAGCGCTGCAATGGTTCAGAGGTCTTGCTGCAAACTCAATCAGAACATGGGATGCTCTAGGAAGTGGTCTATACCAACACTTTGCGGATAAATCTGACAACTTATCTTTGTTAGAGAAGTTAAGTACCATTCAAAGGGTGCCACACGAACACTTGGCAGATTTCAACTATAGATTCTAGAGGATTTGGGATAGAATCTCGGAAGCAGTAAAACCCTTACTGGCACATGCATTTCTATTTTGTCTTAAGGCTTTGAATAGTAAGATTGCTGTCATGACTTAGTCCATGGGTGGTTTAACACTTCCAAATGCTTACAACATTGCTATTAATGCTGAAAATTGCCTTATTCAAGCTGGAGACATAGCTCCTAGACCCCCCATGCCCTTGTTTCCAGAAATACAGCCGCCTATTCTTGCTGTTGTACCCCCTTGTCTGTTGTCCCGCCAGTTCCAGCAATAGGATATCATAGTACGGCCCAAGAAATCGCTGCCCCAGCCTCAAATCCCGAGATATAGGAGCTAAAAAACATATTAAAGACCGTCGGGAATGACCTTATGACTATTAAGAAGCACGTTGGCCAAGAACATAGGCCTTATCAAGTCCCATATCAGCAAAACATGCTTGTTTTTTAGGGTGATTATCAAGCCCAAAAAATGAATTTTAACCCTCGGCCATTCCAGCCATCCAATCCGAACACAGCCAGCACGTCAAAAGAACTTGTACCGCAAAACAATGTCGCTCAAGATTGTGACTGGTGCTACCCATGCAATGAACCCCACAACCAATCAGCTTGCACCAATGGAATGAGGAATCAAGCTTTAATGGTGCAAAATATATACGCTGCTTCGGAACATGTTGCAGATCAGAATCAAGAACAACAAGATAATGTAGAAGTCGCCTTGCCAAACTAGCAGAGCTCTGAATTCTGTGGCGTGAATGGCCAAGATTGACAAAATTCCCCTATTTCAACCAATACTAGATCTAAAAGCGAGCTATGGATTTAGGATAGCAAGTTGGGACTTCGCAGTAGCAGCCACCAATCAGTAAGCAACCTGTTTCATCAGAAATTAACGCTACCACTCAACCTAAAATGCAGATTCTGCAAAGGGGGCAAAAAACACCTAACAAGGAGCTGTCAAAAACGCATTTTCAGCCTGCACAGAAGCAAAATGAAGCTGCTGTTACAAAAAACCAACAGAAGGTAAATGTTTCACCCTTCAATATCATTGAGCATCTTAAGAAAACTACTATCAATATGTTGATATTAGACGCTCTGCAGCTTCCAGGACAGAAAAGCTTACTACAGGATGCATTAGCTGAATTGTCTATTTCTGACAACACCAATCAAGGAGTTGCAAAGGTTGTGTTGGCCAATGACTTGGAGGAGAAGTGGACAAAAAAGGAAAATTAAAACCCCTCCATTTTACTTAAGTGATCATAGGTGATAAAATGGAGTGCATAATTGTATGGTGGAGTGCGGTGCTTGCTAGTAGTTGATCATGCCTAAAAAGTTTAGCCGACAAATTAGGTCTTGTTTATGAGCCTAACACCGAGAGAAAGGCATAGTACAATTAGATGGGGTTCTTTGTCCAATTTGTTGGCATAATAAATTTACCTCTTACCTTGCATGCATCCACGAGTTTACGCTATCCATCAAGATATTCATGTTGTTATTGACCTACATACACACTTAGCCATTTGTTTATCCGCCAATTTTCTGACCAAGTTGGTGGATTTTGTCTTCAGATTGGTCTCATCTATTTTTTTAGAACAAGATGCGATCACGGATTACCATTAAGTCCGGAGCCTCTGCATGAAGACCATGTCGAACCATGCTCCCCAAACCCTATAAGCGTAATCTCTACACACCACCTCACGCAATGGAGGAGCAAACCATGACCTGTTGTGGCACCGGGAGACTACATTAGTATCAATGAATGGGTAGCCAAAGATCACCAGCTTGATCCGTTCTAGAACACATATGAGGTAGGTTTAGGAGTTTATATGATTCATGAGTTTGATTGCGATATACCTAATCTTTGCAAAGAGGATGAACCGTCTACAGAAAAATATAATGAGTTGTGGAAACTTTATTTCGATGGTTCAAGGAGCAGTGTTGGTGCCGGAGGTGGAGCTATGCTGATATCGCCCAAAGGAGATAAGTATTATTCAGCCTATAGATTTGCTTTCAGTTGTTCAAATAATACAACTGAGTATGAAGCATTGGTACATGGCCTTGAGTGGGCCCACAAATGAGGTATTAAATTCTTGCAAGTTTATGGTGATTCAGAGCTGATTGTGAATCAGGTCAGAAATTTAAATGCTGTAAAAAATGATTTACTTAAGAAAATATAAGCATCGTGTATGGGATTTAATGGAAGATTTTGATGCTTTTAATATCATGTCAATTCCTCAGAATCAAAATAAGCATGCTAATAGACTCGCTGCCATAGGAGCTCAGTTTGACATTCCCAAAGAGATTCACAAAATAGAAGCACGTCAGTACATGAAAATAGTGGTTAGACCTTCTGTACCTAACAATAATGCAAGCTAGTAGGTTTTTGACAGCGATGAGCAAATCATGAATTTTCTGATTGCTGAAGCTGAGTTCGCAGATGGAAATCAACAAAAATGGCAGCAGTAGTATGAAGACCGTATTGTGCAATTAAAGACTAATAAGTTGCGAAAGGTTTGGTGACGTTAGAATCTGTCTTTAATTCAGATGAATCAAGTTCGGAAGGACAAGTGCAACTTAACAATTAAAGAGGAACATTATTTAGCTATTGAAATTTTCAAAGGCAAGCTTCTCAAGTTGGGTAAGTTGTGCAGTCAAGAGGAGCACAAGCTTTCATTCTGTTATGTCAAAAATATAGTGATGTTTTTGCTTGGGAATACAAAGATTTAAGAGGTTTTAACCCTGATTTAGCACAACATACCATCGAGCTTGAGCCGATGCAAAACCAGTAAGGCAGAAGCAAAGACCACTTAACCCTAAGTTGGAACACCTCATGAAGGCTGAACTGAACAAGCTAGTTGAAAGCGGTATCATTTTTCCTAAAGCACACCTCTTGGGTGTCGAATTTAGTACGGTCGGGAAGAAGAGTGGAGAAATCAGACTTTGCTACGATTTCGAGATGCGAATAGAGCATCTTTGAAAGGCCATTATCCGGCATAGTGTAATCATAAAAGCTTTGTGTTTTTTTATGCTTTAAAGCAGTTTTTGAGTTTGTTTGAGGCTTTTTTTTCCTTGAGTTTTTTCTGAGCTCGGATTAGGGTTTCTTGGAGAGTTCTTTTGAGAGATTTAGTCTTTCAACTCTCCATTCTCAGGAGTTTAGATCAGTTTCTTGCCCTTACTCATTTTGGGGAGCTTGTAAACCTTTTGATACTCAGTTTGGACAGATTGACACTCTTCTAGTTTTAATAGAGCAGCAAATTTCTCCTTATTTTCTGTCTCAAATTTTGTAATAGCAATCTGATGTACTTGTGTTTTCAAATTGAAATCCTTTTATGTCTTGCTGTTATAGGTGGTGTTTTAGAATTACATGTTTCAGGTTGCATGTTGTATTTGTTTTCCAGATCTTCATGTGAATCACTGATGGGATGTGTGCCAATGAGATTGTGAGAACTACTACAATAGAGAAGTTGTTATGAGTGGTTAGGTCTGAATTTTTATAAGTTTGGTGAATCATCTTTTAGAAATAGGTTTTTATGTTCAGTTATTCTTCATCCCTTTCCTCAGATGCTGTTTTAGAATAGAACTCATCATTCGGAGAACCAACTCACTCTGGAGATTCCTCTTTTGCGTAAGATCACCCACATCTGAAAGAGGTTTCCATGTTTCAGTAGTTTGCTGAATATCACATTCAGCAGGGTGCAAAACTATTGATAACAGGTAGTGGTTGACATGTTATAATCATGGAGTATACACTCAATTACAAATTCACTCGAATGAAGTATATTGTCAGACAATTGGGTAGGGGGATTCAGTGTATCCCATACTACACTGTGGACCTGTCCACCATCCCAAGGTCATCAAGTATACACCCGAGTATGAAGCAGACACACGAATGCATGCAATACACAATTATGCACATGACATATGTTACAAAGAATACATATAAGTCACAAAGTAAACTTTGAATATACTTGAATACACATAAATTATCTCAAAGCACATGTAGTATTGACTCAAACAACACCTTGCTGAAGTCATTAGTCTCCTCAATCATAGGTATGGTCGAATAGGATGGCTGCAATGGGACGCCCATAGAGGTGTTCCTTCCAAGCCCAAGAGTAGCTACGTAGGCCCCCTTGGCCCAATCATGGAAGACCACAGTCACCCATGTGGGTGGGCTACTTGGAAGGTCCCCTAACACCTATAATCCCTTCTGCACCTCCTATTTCCCCATCCCCTACTATGATGGAGAGTTTCTCAAGTTGATCCATCCATGCAATTGTTTGGAGGAAGGATTTCCATAGGAGGCCCGTAGATACTCTTTCTAAGCCCAAGAGTGGCTACGAAGGCCCTCTTGGCCCAACAATGGCATACCACAGTCATCCATGTGGGTGGGCTACTTAGAGGAGAAATGTAGCACCTGCTGAACCGAACTGTTCCATTCCCCAACCAACTACATGATTGTTTGAAGATACAAACAATTGCATCTAATGATTATCATATTGACAATTTACCCATAATTACACCATGCTATGGGGTTCATGAATTTATCAAGCTATTAAGAGTTCAATGTAAATAATCTATTTACCATATGAATGTCTATGCAATAGTCCCTTATGCTATTCAATGTTTATATTTATCAATTATCAAATATTAATAACTCCATTAACATCTTTATCAATATCAAATCCAATTTGTCAATCATTAATATAACATGTTTAACAAATAGTATTTTCTAATTATACAAAGGTATTTATGATTGTTGATTTAGGGATATGAAAGTACACACCTAATACTTACCACTTCAATCTGCAAGAATCTCTTGTTTTCCCAGCCAATGATGCTGCCTTCTTATTATATGTTTCAATAGAATGATAGATCATAATGGTCTTTAATATTGTCAGGGGTGCAGAGATGTAACTAGCCTTTCTTTTATAGTTACACACACTATATTTAGGATGGAATATATCATCATAACATCATTAGTTGTCCAATTCAAAATAACATATTAGCAATACTATAGTAGTGATATGCATTCCCCAAAATGACGATAATAAATAATATCAATTAGATGAATATTATTATGTATAAACTATATTCATCAACCACCTATAATATATTTATTGGTCATCATATTTAGATAGGTCTATTAACCACCAATTGGTATTTGAATTCCTTACTTATTTTCCACAATAATATCACTGTTCTTATTCAAAATCTCACAAATTACATATATCTTAATAACTATGATGAATGCCAATAGTAAAGTAATCATATTCAATGGTTACTGGACATACTTGATTTGCATAAATTAGAATGTGTGTCTACGTGTTATAGAATGTACCTTCTTCTTGGGTTAGTGTGCATACACTATTTTCACAGGATGGAAAGAAAGTTGCTCTGATACCACTTGTAATGACCCCTTTCTAGAGGAGGCACTTAAACTTGAGTCTTGCTTTCAAAACATTTCTCAAAGAGATATTAGAAGTGTTAGAGTTCAATAAATTTCAGTGATAATATCTAGTAAGATCAAAGAGGATATACATATTTCATTCTTGTCAAGGATTATTCTTCATATCTCTCACTATGAATGATTATTCTATAATATATTTCATAAGTATATTAGGGTAGATATGAAACACCTTTCAAGATCCCATAGATGGAATTCTATCACACCTTTTGTCATAATAGAGAATAAATAGTCATTATTGCTTATGAGGCTCAATAGTTGTTGCAAGCATCATTATTGGTTAATCATAAATTATATGTTATATACGTATATATTATCATGTACATAATGTATGTGCCCACCACTCATGAGGCACTTATGAGTCTCTCCCTCTATATATATATATCTAAATATATATTCATTAATTATCAATATATTTATCATCATATATGGAGAACATATTATATTTGATATATTTATATTAGTTATATGCATATTAAATATCTATGTCAAGCACCAACCTTTCCTACATCCGTTTATTATCACTTACTTACCCTTTTATTAGTTTTTAACATAAATTGTAATTATCTATTTTATCACAGAAAATTACCTACTTGTATCTTTGATATGTCTCTCAACTTATTATTTGAATTTAAAAGGCTCCCCTAAACTGCAGAATCCTACCTTCAGTCAGCGATTATATAAATAAAGATCTTTGGCTTGATATTCTTGTATGTGATAACACTTTTACCCAATCTCCTTAATATTTGACACTAGAATGATATCTGATATCACTACTCAGAATCATGGCGATTAGAGTTGACTCTTTCAAACTCCATCAAGCATCCATCAACATGAGTAACGTGGGCTCTCATTATTGTAGTGGCAACTCCTTAATTAATTAATTGGATAGATGACCACACTAGGATCCCATGATTCTATTAATGATTGATATGAATAGTGTAAGGATTGATATTAGAAGCAATGTTTAAACAAGATTCGATAACCCTGCTGGTATGGGTTTTGTAATTGACGGTACCCAAGCTATGGCTAATCTTAATCTGGTTTCTAACATCTCTTGGGAAGATCTTGCAGGATTTATGGCACATTTTTTTTTATGAAAACAACTAACCTTTGTGCAGGGAAGACAACCGGTCCAAGATTTTTGGAGCAACAATCTTTTTTTATTAACTTAGGAAAAACTTTATTTTGGTGCATTAAAATGAACAACCAACAACTCTCATATTTGATTTTGGTGTTTAAAATAAACCAATTTGAAGCCTTTTTGAGTTAGGAACTTTCTTTTGGTGCTCTAAAATGAACAACAACAACTCACATTTGATTTTGGTGCTATTTAAAATTGAGCAAATTTGAAGCTTTTCTAAGATAGGAACTTTCTTTTGGTGCTCTAAAATGAACAACACAAACTCACATTTGATTTGGTGTTGTTAAAATGAACCACTTTTAAGCTTTCTAAATTAGGAACTCTCATTTGGTGCTCATAAAAAGAACATAAAAAACTTCAATTTTGGGCTCTAAAAATGAACACATTTCATGTTTTCATAATTAGGAACCTTTGAATTTGGTGCATAAAAAGAGCACAATTTTTTTTTCATTTTGTTGATGCACATTTGATTTACATTTGTTGACCAGTTAAGATTAGGCCCAATTCTCTTAGAATCACTTCAATCTTGGGGCTTAAAATGAACAAATTGTTTTTGTTGTTTTCACACCATTGCTATCTTAACTGCTTGATGTCCTGAACACTTCAATTGGTACAAAAATAAAAAGAGCATTTTTTTTATGTTATTTAAATATTTTTTGGGGATAACACCACTTGAGGTGTTTAAAATGAATCAATTTGCTATGAATTTAATGTCATGTATTCATTGATTGGAAAAGATAAATGTTTGTCTTCTCCCCTCACACCTTTTGGCGATCTTGGGTGAGCGAGGACATTTTGAGCTTTGCACTTTTTTCAAGCATACCTTTTTAGAGGTCCTACCTACTTGAGGAATCTCCCGCATTGGAGGACTTGTGGGTGACCCAAGCGGTACTTTTATTCTGGACCGCTATATAAATATTTTGTGAGTGTGAGGAAAGTTCATCACTCACCGGGTGTGGATGTCCTATACCAATGTATTCTTCCTCAGTATCCTCATGATGCGTAAAAACCCGCAAGGGCTAGAAGGTTCTTAATTGAACAAAACGTCGCATGTGTAGGTGCTCGAAAATAATATCTCCAGAACATGACTAAGAGCCAATTGTTTTAGAAGCCATCCATTTACCCAAAAGAGTATTTTAAAGTAGTGCATTTGAATAACACCGTTCCAAGAAGTTACTTACCATGTTCGGTTTTTGGTTGAGGCAATAAAGCAAATAGGGAAGGGACTCTTTTGCTTGGCATGTCAAGATGGTACATTTCCTTGAAATAGCCTATTTTTCCATTCCATCTTCTCGGATTAATCAATTATGGGATGATTGGTAGGCCTACTAAGAAATATGTACCCATTTGAGCTAGGATTGTAAAGTGCTTGTTAATGTTAAACTTGCCCAATTACATTCAAAAAATAATTGTGACATCAAATTTTGTGTTTCATTTAAATAAAAAGAACACATCAAAAAAAACATTGAAAAAGATGGTGAAAACAAAAACCCTTTGATTTAGTGTATACTTGTGAAAGAAGCCTTATGATTTGCACTCCTTGAAAAGATTTATCCTTAAAGGTTTCCAAACATTTTGGATTTTATTTCAGGTTACCTTAATCAAAGTAAACATTGGGTAAACTATGGCTTGGGTGTTGTGATTTCACAACTTGAGCTATAGACATTCAGGTCACATAAAGTCCATGTTTTTTAGTCAGCCTAGTGCTATTATATCATTTCCCATACTCAAGAATGCAGAGAAAAAAAACACACAAAGGTTACAAACTATCATTCCAACTCTCACTATTTTTGCTAAATACTTAGGGGAAAACAAACTGAAGTTGTTTATAAGGTCATTGCTTGAACAAAACATTTGAAAAATAAGATTGGTCACAAAGTCTCTCACCCATTATTCCCATACTACTTATTTTAAAAATCAAAATCAAACAAAACATTAGGATCATTCCTCCACTCAAAAAAATCTATGATATCAATAGTTACTTGGAACTCACAGATAGTTCAAGTATCTTTCCCACAACATATCCTCTAGAACAGGAAATGGAATAATGACCCTAGTTCTTCAACATTTTGATTTCCAAAAAGTAGCCACATTCCAAAACAACACTCAAGCTTTAGGGTTTTTTTTAGTTTCATAGCAAACCACCCCAAAACACTATCACACCTTATGACTATATGGTGACCCACAACTCCTGTTCAACAACTAGGCCTTGTAGCACCTATTATTCAACGTAGTCTCACACACATTGAAGGTGCCCAAATTGACATCATAAGCATTTTGAGAACCTTTATATTTGAGAAAAATGAAACACCCCATAAATTTCTCACCACATCAATCATCTTAAACAAAGAGGAAGAAAAAGAAAACATAACAGTCAAAAGACCCATATTACTACCTCCCACATGGAAATAAGTATGATCCTCTTGGAAATATAAATTGAGTGACTTGATGATAGGGTACTGAACACCATAATCACCTCGCAACACCATCACACCTTATGACCATTTGGTTTCCTACCGCTCCATTTCAACAACCAGACCTTGTAGCACCAATCTTTCAACCAGGTAACACATATATTGAAGGTGCCAAAACTGACATCATAAGTAGTTTGAGAACCTTTATATTTGAGAAAAATGAAACACCTCGTGCCAATTTCTCATTGCATCCATCATCTTAGACGAAGAGGAAGAAAAGGTAGACCTAACAGTCGGAAGATCTATATTACCACCACCTGCATGGCAATAAATATACATCCCTCATGATTTTTGGCAAGCAGAAGATCCTTAGGTCTAGAAAGAGCAAGATACTTAAGTGAAAATCTATACTTAGGCTCTCAAAGAATTTCCCTACATTTTTTTTTCTAAAGGATTATTCTCAAGGAGATACCACAACCATCAAAACTAGCTAGATCACTTCTATTATCACTTTGCACCAATAGGCCATGTCTTTTCCAGAGAATAGAAGTCATGAAAAACAATCACAAAATCTTGGTAATTGTTTATGATAACCACAAGGTCACAACACATAAAGAAAATGGAAGCAAACAAAACCAACACTAGCATCCCACCAACCAATGCCATAAACAATGAAAGTCACCCTTGGGGCTATAGGCCAAGTGATCTTGAAACACCACAAAAGAGGCCTATGTACAGAAATACCTTTAGTGAAGAGGAACTAAATCACAAACAAAAGGAGGTAATTGAACAAAACAACCAAGACCCAAATAAATTAGCTATAGAGGAGGTAGACACAAAGGAAGAAATAAACAAGGATGAATTGTTCAAACATTCCAACAACCCCAAGGTTCTTAAACTAATGGACAGGCTATTGAGAAAGGATCCAAACTCCTATTTCTTGAAGTTAGCAAAAAGTGGTGCTAAATTACTGGTGGACTTCAACATAGAAGCTATCAAATATGCCAACCTTATTCCCTTAGGGGATAACTCAGTTATAAGACAAATAACCAAACCTCTAGAGATGCTAAACATGCCACCTGTGTTCTCACAAAATGATGGTCAACCCAAAGAGAACCCCTTATTCAGAAAACCAACTGAGGTTGAACAAGCATCAGTGGCACAACTGTATCAAGGAGGACCATCGCATTATGAACCACGAAACAACAATCCTCCTCCCAGATAGTATATAACTCAGAATACCTCAAACATTGACCCACCCCAAAATATTCAATATCTTCAACAGGGTAGAACACATGGTCCCCTCTCAACAATCAATACCTTTAATAGGGTGGAGCACAAGGTCCCCCTCTAAACAATCAATACCACCAACAAGGTGGACCACATGGTCCCCTTCTGAACCAGCAATACTAGCTGCAAGGTGTGCCACAAAGCACCCTTTTTTAGTCAACCCATCAACAAGGTGTCCCAATAATGCATCAAGAGGGTAACCTTCAATTTAGTCCTACCTAGCAGCAAGGTGTGCCACATAGCACCCTTTTCCAGTCAACCCATCAACAATGTGTCCCAATAATGCATCAATAGGGTAACCTTCAGTTTAGTCCTACCTAGCAGCAAGGTGTGCCATAGAGCACCCTTCCTTAGTCGTCCTACCAACAAGGTGTCTCGATAACGCATCAACAAGGTAACCTTCAATTTAGTCCTTCCCAACAATAAGGCGTGCCACAGAGCACCATTTTTCAGTCAACTCATCAACAAGGTGTCCCAATAATGCATCAATAGGGTCACCTTCAGTTTAGTCATGCCTAGCAGCAAGGTGTGCCATAGAGAACCCTTCCTTAGTCATCCTACCAATAAGATGTCTTGATAATGCATCAATAGGGAAACCTTCAGTTTAGTCCTACCCAACAACAAGGTGTGCCACACATCACCCTTCCTCAATCGTCCTACCAATAAGGTGTCCCGATAATGCATCAATAGGGTAACCTTCATACACTTCATCTCAGCAACAAGGAGCTAACCCTCCTTACACCCAACAAGGACCTAACAGGTTATACGCCCAAAACAATTACCAAGGTCTCATACCTTCACAATATCTGATATATGACCCAAACATGGTGAGACAACAAGGCTATTATACACAAAACTCGCAAACAAACATGCCAAAAACGGACATGGAAATGAGGCTAGAGGCCATCGCCCAACATGTAGCAAGGATGCAAGCCGTTAAACAAAAGAAAACCTTTACTATCCAAGAGATATTCCCATTCCCGTTCGATAAATCTGTCACTACAATACCCTTTCTGAAGAATTTTGAAATACCTAGGTTTGACAACAAATACAAAGGAAGAGGGGATCCAGTAGAGCATATACGTGATTTCTTTGTATCATGCATGGAAGTATGACACAATGACTCATACCTCATGAGACTATTTCCATGTAGCCTTACGGGCCATGCTATGGAGTGGTTCACCCGTTTGACAGCAACAGTCAAAACCTTCAATGGACAGTCTAACAAATTCATAAGCCACTTCTCCTTCAACATTGAACAAGATGTCACCATCACAAGCTTTTCCACGATAAAACATAATTAAGGAGAATATTTTATCTCCTACCTACAACGATGGAGACACAAGGGTAGTAGATGTAAATGGCCCATTTCCGACAAGGAATTGGTGGACATATTCATTACTAACGTCTTACCTGAGATCAATTACCAACTCACAATGTTATATCCAATATACTTTGAAGAAACCATTGAGAAGGGATTGAATATTGAGAGAGCCCTCATTACAAGAGGTTCCCTTAAAACAAATAGCTCAAAAGACAGTCTGTCTAATTCAAATAAGAAACCTAAAGTCTAGGCTAAAAACAAAAATGTCACAAATGATGGAGTGATTGATTCTAGGACATTATGGTAGGCACAAAACACAGTTCAAAATAAACCACAGGTAGCATAGACAAGCTATGTTCCAAACAATGCACAAAATAACCAAAATACATATCCCAAGAACAATCAGGTTGTGAACCCACAAACGAATTAGGGAGGACAACAGAGGAAATACGATCAACCAAGAAGGAAATTCATAGTACTAGGTGAGTCACTGGAAACAGTCATGCACAAACTAGTACAAGAAAATCTCCTCAAAACTAATGATCATCCAAACTATGAGGAACCTAGTTTCAAAACACCGTGGTATAATGAGAAGGACTTGTGCGACTTCCATATGATCAAAGGACACACCACAAACAATTGCATGAGACTCAAGCACCTTATCCAAGATTTAATAGACAAAGGGGAGGTAGATGTTGAACATTGTCCTAGGAATAAGGACCTGTAAATATACTCAAACCCAATCCCAAACCATGCCAAAGGAAATGACAAAGGAAAGAAACAAGAGTACCATAACGCCAATTACACATATGGGGACACAGTATTAGGAACCCTTTCACAAGTTGATGATAATAGGGAAAGCGTAGTGACTCTACGAGGTGGAGACAATAACTGTAACGTAACCACCTATCGAGGAAGCGTTACAATTCAAGGAGTCCCACCCAAACCTACAATCAAGTCACCAAATGACTACAGTATTGTAGAACAAATTAAAGAAACACCTGCCCTAATCTGAATCTTGGAGTTGTTAAAACTATCACCTATCCATAGGGAAATACTTGAAAAGGCATTGGAAACAACAGTCACTAATGACCCCAATCCTAGTCAGTTCTAAGCTATGGTTGGTAAGATCACACAAAGTAACCATTTAATCTTTTTTTAGAAAGATCTACCCCAAAGAACATTTCACAACCAAGCCCTCTACGTAGAGGTTGGTGTTCATAGAACCATGGTCAAATGGGTACTGATAGATAATGGTGCAGGTTTAAACATATGTACCTTAAAATTTGTAAAACAGCTGGGGTATTCTAATGATTTGATTGAAAAAGGAAAGAGTATCACAATAAGGGCCTATGATGACCTAGAAATAAATTTTGAGGGAACAGTTGGGTTACTAGTGCAGATAGGGCCAACCCTAATAGAAACCACTTGTCAAGTATTGGACCTTGAGTTGCCATACAAACTCCTCCTGGGATGCCCTTGGATCCATGCATTACAAGAAGTCCCTTCCACTTTTCACCAATTCCTAAAGTTTCCCCATGAAGGAAAAGAGGTAACACTATTGTTGATCCTGAACCTTTTCATTTATGTGCCAAGTTAGAGGAGAAATACAGTAAAATCCAACATATGCCTAGCAATGGAATAGCATTCCACTCCTTTTCTTATGTTGACTCTTCAATACTTCCATCCACCTCAACCAAGAACACCTCAAGTGACCAACTGAAAATGGAAGCCAAGATTCAGGTACTTGACAAGGGTAATGGGAATTACTATTTCAACCGAGCATTCTGCATCGGAATGCTTCTGCCAACACCCAAAGTATATGGAGTTCCAAAAGAGATCAAGATAGCACAAATTATTTCCAAGCCCACTATCTTTGCTAGGTGGGGAGACTTGTGAGATGAAGAAATATTTGAGGAATTTTCATCTATGATCTATAAGGAGGACCGAGAAGAACCAGAAAAGCCGCAACCCATTTTAATTGAACCTACTACTAGAGGTTATCAATTAGTTAAACATATGAGATATAATGGAAAGGGTGGCCTTGGGCTACACAAACATGGCTGATCAGAGCCTATTATAGTAGAACAAAGGAAGAAGAATATGGGGCTAGGTTATAAGACAAAAGATGTGGTTATTCCAAAAACCTGACGAACCTCTTGGAAGAAGAGAGAAACTTCTGCTAGCATTAAGGCACTGGATACCTATCATACTTTAGATAATGATTTATCTGTTGAAGACTTATTTGATAACTTTAGCATTGATAGGTTCCCTCTCCAATATATTCAAACCATTCCCAACATCTACTACAATTCTAGTACAGACTCTAATGAATACGAGTGGGATTCTCCTTCCTTTATCACTGGATATGATCCCCCCTCTTCTAGCAATGTTGATCTAGACACTAAGTGGGAAAATGACACCCGAGCCATACTAACCCTTTCATCCACTTCCATAGGCTTTGTAGATCAAGATGATAACCTCCCACTCCAGTACCTGCAACTCATAGATTGGGATCAACAACAACACATACTTGTTCTGGATCAATTCCAGAATGATGAGGCAATCAAAAAGTTCATGGGACTTCGAACAAACATACTAGCAGGAGACCAAAAAGTAGGATTCATCATGGAACTTGAACAAAAGGCATACTTTGGTGGACAAATTGAATTTTCTAGTCACAAAAATGAAAGGAAGAACATAAAATACAGTCCCCTAGAGAAAACCACCTTGTGGCTCTATTAGATCCAGAAAAGAGGAAAATAAAGGACACATGCGAAGGTGAAAACCTCTCAGAGGCACCTGAGGATGGAAGATTCAATCTCCCCATATCAGAATATCAGGAAAGATCCAAACTGCTAGTAGAAGAAGCAAAACCCATAAATGTTGGCACAATAGAGGACCTGAAGATAACCTACCATGCTGCATCACTAGACCCAAAAGAAAAGGACAACTTCACAAATTTCATCAACATCTGGAAGGAAAATTTTGCATCGAACTATGCTGACATGCTTGGACTAGATCCAAAATTAGTGGTACATCATCTAGTTGTAATCCTTGGAGCAAGCCTATCAAGCAAAAACTCAAAAAGATGCATCCACAAATAGCATTACTGGTAAAGGTAGAGCTAAAGAAACTACCAGATGTGGTTTTCATTAGATCCATTGACTATCCACAATGGATATCAAATCTAGTACTAGTGTCCAAACCTATTGGGGGCATAAGGATATGCACATACTTCAGAGACTTGAACAAATCCTGTCCAAAGGATGACTTTCCATTGCCAAGTATCAACATGATTGTAGGTCTAGTAGTAGGGCATGAGATGCTATCCTTAATGAATGTTTTCTCTGGATATAACCAGATAAAGATCTCTCTAGATGAACAACACAAAAAAATATTCACTTGTGCTTGGGGAACATTTTGTTGGAATGTAATGCCCTTTGGTCTAAAGAATGCAGGAGTGACATATCAAAGAGAAATGTCGACAATATTTCATGATATGCTACACACAATCATGGAGGACTATGTGGATGAAATTCTAGAAAAATCATTCAAAAGGGAAGACCACTTGACAAACCTTGCCAAGGTATTTGATCATCTTGAACAGTACAATATGAGACTCAATCCTAAGAAATGTATGTTTGGGGTAACATTTGGAAAGCTGTTGGGGTACATAGTATCAAGAAGAGGTATTGAAGTAGATCCAACTGAAGTAAAAGAAATAATAGAGATGCCTTCGCCTAAGACACTAAAATAGTTGAGGAGCCTACAAGGGAAGCTGGAATCCATCAGGCGATTTATCGCACAATTGGCAGACAAATGTCACCCTTTCACTCATCTCCTACACAAGGAAATCACCTTCAAGTGGGATGGGAGATGTGACCAAGCATTCCAAAAAGTCAAGGAGTACCTACTTACTCCTCCTATACTCATGCCGCCTATTCCAGAAAATGAAATGATATTTACGTGTCTACCACACAAGCAGCACTAGGAGCTCTCTTGGCCCACCTAGATGATAACAATAAAGAAAGGCAGTCTATTATATCAGTAGAAAACTGGTGGGCTATGAACTAAACTACTCGCCCATTGAAAGAGTGTGTCTCTTAGTCGTGTTTTCAACACAAAAGATAAGACACTACATCTTGAACAAAAAGATCAAGATGATTTCTAAGGTAGATCCACTCAAGTATTTACTAGCAAAGGCAGCCCTAACAGGCCGAAAAGCCAAATGGGTAATGATCTTAAGTGAGTTTGATATAGAGTATGTGGATAGGGGAGCTATCAAGGGATAGATTATAAAAAACCAACTGGTTGAAGCACCCTTAGATGATCATAAACCTCTCATAGTGGAATTTCCATATGAGAGTAGCTTGATGACAAAAAAGATAGACCAATGGACTCTGTACTTTGACGGGTCCCATACTCAACATGGATCTGGAGACGGTATTCTATTTCTCACAAGGAGATAGTATACCCAAGGCCTACATGATTACATTCCCATGCATGAAAAACATCTCAAAATATGAAGCTCTTATCACGGGGTTAAAAATGGCTATTGAATGGAGAATAAAAGAGCTACATGTCTTTAGAGACTCTCAACTAGTGATCAGACAAGTGAACGATGAGTACTAGAAAAAATATGAAAAATTGCTGCCATATAAAAGAATGGTGGATAGCTTCAAGGAATACTTCATCAAAATAACTTTTGAGAAAATTCCTCGGATCAATAATAGAGTCGTCGATGTAATGACAACAATAGGTTCACTGCTTGATATTCCACAGAATGTGCCTAAGTATGAGTTCCTTGTGGAATAGTTGTTGGTACCCACATTCAACATCTCAGAATCAGAATTGGCATGTGTTGTTGTTGGTCCTAACTCCCCATGGTACCAAGATACCTTTGACTACATCCAACATGGTACCATACCCCTTGACTTAACAACCACCAAAAAGAAAACATTCACTCGTAGAACTTCCTATTTTACTATCCTAGGAGATACCCTATACCGTCGTAGTCTAGATGGTATGTTACTCTGGTGCCTTAACATAGAAGAAGCACAAATATCTTTACAAGAGGTTCACGAAGGTATTTGTAGATCACACTTTGGCAGACTTAACCTAGTCCAGAAACTGCTCAAAACAGGATACTACTGGCCCTCCATGGAATATGAATGCATACAATATTCTAGAAAGTATCAACAATGTCACCAACACAGTGACCTAGTTCATGTACCAACATAAGAATTGAGACCTCTAACCACACCATGGCCTTTCTCGCAATGGGAATTAGACCTGGTAGGCAAGATATCACCCGCTTCATCCAACAGGCACAAATTCATTATCATAGCAACAAAGTACTTCACTAAATGGATAGAGGCAATTCCATTGACCTATATCACTAGCAAACAAATATCGAAATCCATTTTGAATTATCTCATTTATAGGTATGGAATTCCCCAAACAATAATAACAGACAATGGAACCCCATTCAAAAGTTAGGATATCCAAGAGCTTTGTTCCCATTTTTCTATCCACCATTGATTCTCCACGCCCTATTACCCCCAAGGAAATGGTCAGGCTAAGGCATCTAACAAAACCATACCGAAAATACTCAAAAAGACTGTTAATGAAGTCGATTGTGATTGGAATTTGTAGCTAAACCCTACCGTATGGGCCTACCGAACCAACATTCACACATCCACTGGCGCCACACCATTTTCCTTGGTCTACAAATCAAAGGATATCTTGCCTATTGAGGTCGACATCCCTTCATTACGAGTTTCACTAAAAGGAATGGCCATCAATGAAGAATACAATGTATCTAGGTTGAATGAATTAGAACTCCTAGATGAAAGATGTTTGAGCATGTTAAACCATCTGTAGGTTTATCAGAATTGGCTCAAATGGAGCTATGACAAAAGGATCAAGGACAAGAACTTTCAAGTTGGTGAATTAGTCCTCAAAGAGAACAAAAAAGTACAACTAAATTAGGATGGCAAAGGAAAATTTGAACCCAACTGGTTAGGCCCATTTGTCATCACAACAAGCTATGACTCTAGGATATATCAGTTAGCTACTCCTGAAGGAGAACCTTTAGCTGAACTGTTGAACAACAACCACCTCAAGAAGTTCTACACATGAAGCACATCAGAATACCCCAGGCTAGAGGGTAAAAATCCAAAAAAATAGAAAAAGGATACAAAAAAATCAAAAAGAAAGAAAAATAGTAAAGAGAAATTAAACATTCTTTGAGTAAAAACCACTTTGTGGCACTCTTAGAATAGATATTGTAGTGAAAACTTGGCAAACAGGCGCTATGTTTGAATAAAACTTACATCATTATCTGTCAGTACTATCCATGACATCCACCCATTTCATTTCATAATAAAATAGTGCATCCAACCATGGCTTGTCACTGATTAAGGAAAGTCATCTTGTCTGCAACTGGGGGTAGTTTCAAAAAGTTGGTCATGGATTAGATCTTTGAGCATCCTATCATGGTCATCAAAACAACAAAAGATAAAAAATAATGGAAAATAGCAAAAAATTCAAAAACATTTAGAAACCCACAAAAGACAAAAACATTTGGAAAATATCGAAAACAAAACAACATCGTGGGGTTATTCCTTCACTCAAACAGTCTAAGATATCAAAATTTGCCTGAACCTCACAACTAGTTCAAGTAGATTTCCCGCAACATATCCTCTAGACATAAAAGTGGAATAGCAATCCAGATTATCAATGTTGTTTATCCAAAAACAATTTATGCTTTGAGTCAAATAGTCAAACTACATGGTCTCTGCATGTACAACGTAGGAAAGGCTTATTATCCCCCTGAGACCCTAGGTCAATCCCCTTAGGTTTCCAACATGCTTTATTTCAATTTAGTAAAAAACATAAAAAATCCAAAAAATAGTCAAAAGATACAAAATCCAAAAAAATTCACAAAACATAGAAAGGTCAAAAACACTCAAACCAAGTGAACTACGAGCCTTTGTGTGTACAACATAGGCAAGACTTATCTTTGATGAGCCCCCGAGGCCCTAGGTTAGTCCCTTGAAAACAACAACATCATAAAACTTAGAAAAATAAAAAAGACCCATGTCCACCATCACAATTCACAATAAGACATCATGCATAATAAACAAACTATCACATTCACCCTTTGAAAAAACAAACAAAACAAACAAAGCAAACATCAACAGTTGGAACCTTCAAGCAAACAATCCTAGAAGAATTTGATCACAAAGTGAACTAAAACAAAGCCGAGTATCAAATACATATCTTTTTGACAAGACCCAAAAACATCCTAAGATATGTCTTAACGGATCCATTCCTATGATAGACATGATCAATATTGGATAAATAGACCACCCCAAATAGATATGGCAAGTGATATAACAACATTTTTTTATCTTTTTGTTGTCTTTTTTTTTGTGATTTACATTATTGACTCATTCCCAGGATCTCTCGAGGATGTCCATAAGAATTTAGAGAAGAAGGAATGGGGGAAATTGAGTGTCATGTCGATTTGCTATTTGTGGATAGTCTTGTTATACTACCATGGCAAATACTTGCTTTTTTTTGTGTGCGGAAGCCGTCTTTGGAACATTTCGTGTAACAATGACATGTTAGGTTCTTAATACCTCTTGTGTTACTAGTCCGACATGTTTTTAAAGCTTCTCACCTATACACTCTAACAGGGTTTCCGTATCTCTGGTATGAGCAAGAGTACTCCTTGTTTGTAGAGTCAAAGTCCACACAATAGATATAAAGTCACTTTGGTCATTAATACCTTGGTCCATCATATTTATTTTCTATATCAAAATGGATTGTTCAAATCTATGAAGTCTCTAAAGTAAAGCAAAAGAAACTCATCAACTACTAATTAACATCACATTTCTATCTATCATCAATATTTCTTCTAAAATTAACATCATATTTCTATCTATCATCAACATTTCTTCTAAATTAACATCACATTTCTATGTATCGTCAATATTTCCTCTAATTAACATCATTTTTCTATCAAAACATCAACATTTTTTTGAGTGAAATCTGCATAGCAATATCATTAGTACCATTTTGCATCCACAATATTATCAATACACATCATGATGATAATAAACCAATAAAAAATAATATAAACATACATCATATATTGTCGTCACATAAGCATAAAACGAGAATGAATCGAAGAAGGTATATATCATATATATCATCATCAAAAAAGAGCATCATCAGTGTGATAAGATATACAAAATCATAATACGAGGCCTCGACTGGGCCGATGAATATATACATACAAAACACATGTCTACAAAATGCCTCTAAGCAATGAATAACATGAAGATCAAGTGCAAAAATAAGACCCTGACAAGAAGGACGAAAACCCTAATTTCACTGAGGAAACCCTAATTTCTACTTGGGGAAACTTCCTACTTTCAAAATAGAAGCTCAAAGAAACATCAGAACGAGAAACAAAGGACCTATAAACCCAATTCTACAACCTAAACACATCGGAACGAAAATAGAACAGAGTCATGAGCCTGACCTCAAAACTTGAAATTTTCGGTCAACCTCTCGAGGGGGCATCATAAAGTCCTACCATCATTCCACGAAACACTGTAATTTTTTTTTTTTTAAAACTTGATCTTAAAAACAAAATCTTTGAAATAAAGCAGCCAATATTTTATATCAAAGAGGGGAAAAATGTAGACATATAAAATTGACTTAACACCTATCACAACTCAAAATGTCTCGAAACAACTCAGAATCAACCTGAAACGTCTCAGAATCAACTCAGAATATCTCAAAACAACTTAGAATCAACTTAGAACAACTCCGAATCAACTCGAAACATCTCAAAACGACTCTGAATCAACTCGAAACATCTTGAAACATCTTGGAATCAACTCGGAACATCTCTAAAGCATCTCAAATCATTTTGAAATCATCCCACAATCATCAAATGACATCAAACGACATCTGAAGCCCTAATTTTCTCTATTAATTAAATAATATGTAACATTATTTAATTAATCCACTATTTCATCATTTCTAACAAATTAAATAAATACCGTTTATTTAATAAAGTATTGAAAACCCTAATTCTACTATTGATCAAATAATACAACATTATTTGATTAATTCACGTTTCATCGTTTCGACCAATTAAATAAATTACATTTATTTAATAAATTCCTAATCTAATCTTACTTCGTCCTAATTAGTCAAACAACACCAATTATTTGATTATGCCACTAATTCACCTTATTCCTCAAAATTAATTGAATTATTAAATCATAATAATTTAATTATCACACTTTCCCTCCAAAATTTGAATAATCAAATCAAACTATTCAAATCAATTATCAAAAATCAAATCAAACTAATGCAACTCTATTTGCAAAAGTCAAAGTTGTTTGCACATTCAACTCCAAAAAGGAATTAAATTAATTAAATTAATTAATTCAAATTCCTCACCCACTTTTTGATTGAGAAAATCATGGATTGCTAACTAAGCAATCTAATTTTGCTAGCTTAACCATCAATTGCTGACTGATCAATCAAAACCTTGACTAGCCAATCTATTCTTTAATCAACCTAGTTGTGCAATCAACTTTGCACAATCTTCTCATGTCTAAATCCTCTCAACACATGTTGACCATTGATTTGGATATTCTCCAATGCGATCCTGATCGTCGATTCAAAATCTCTTTTCCTATATAACAAACCTCTCCTCACAAATATGGATCGAAGAATCAACATACCTTATGCAATGAAGTGCTATCGAGATCATCCTTGAGAGAGCTTCATTCCTTCCTTTGATCAACCAAGCATTCATCCACACTTTGCACACGAACTTTGGAGACTTCGCTGTGATAAGAGCAATCCAACATCAAGCGAATACACTCCACTACGTGATGGTGAAACTATCTTTTGTTTTCATTTCATTTGGTAATCAGTAGGTTCCTTATTATGTTTGCAATAGTATAGCTTAATCTTGTATGTGTAGGAGTTTTAGATTTTACATTTGTGCATTTGACTGTAGATTAGATTCCTTTGTCAAATTGCATTCTTGTTCATCTTGAATTCGAATCTAACGTCCTTTTTTCCCCTCACACATATACATTATATAATATATAATATGCATTATATAATATAATATATAGTACATATTATATAATAATATATAGTATATAGTATATATATATTATATAATATACTATGTATTATTAATATATAATATATTTATTATATATTAATAATACGTAATATTGGTTTTTTATGTATTCTTTGGTTTTTAAAAAACTAAAGAAAATGGATATTCATTTAGAATGGTTATTCGTTTTTGGGAACTATAGAAAAACAAAAAGGGGACCATTTTGAGCGTTTCAATGGTTCCCACATGCGCTCTGTTGTATGAAAACATGTGAATTCTGTCTGATACAGACAAAATTCTCCTTTTGGTATAATTTTTTACATAAATTTCAACATATCAATCATTTTTGTCCTCTTTTTTGTAGGTATAATGGGGAGCAACAGTCATCATAAACAAAAAGGTAAGAGAAAACTCACAACAAAGTGAATTGAAGCATATAGAGAAAAAGATAGAGAAAGTCATAGGAAGAGAAGACAAGGTATGCCAAATACTCAAGGTGAGGCTTCTTCTCCACCCGTAAATGTTATTTCAAGTGAAGATCAAATAGAATTTGAAAATGTTGAACATCATATTGAAATTAGAAATGAAAATGTTGAAATTGGAAATGAAAATGTTGGAATTGATATTGAAAATGTTGATAACATTGATAACATTGAAAATGAAACATTTGAACCTTATGTATCACCAAATTACATGAGAACACAAGACCTTTGTGAGGAAGAAAGAGAAATTTCAAATCCAAGACATTCAAAAACCCCAAAATGGTTACTTGAAATTGATGAGAACATAATCTAAATATTGAAGGAAAGAGGTCAATGTGAACTGTTCGGTTGTGGGCTTCAAAACTTTTCAATGAATACTTTAGCAATAAGACATTGAACAAACAATTCCAACTTTTCATACAATTTCAAAAGACACAAAATGAGACCTTTACTGGCCAAATTGAAGATTCGTGTGAGCAAAACGTCGAATTTTTTTTTTATTGTGAAAAATATTTTTAATGCTCTTAATTCTATTGAAAGACTAGTAAGGAAAGAGATAAGAGAGTTTCTCATAGAGTAATAACAACCTCATTAGTAAGCCATCATTTGCGAAAGGATCGTTGATTGAGGAAAAGTTGTGTTGATTTAAATGTAAATCATTAAACATTGTCTATAGCATTCTCAAGAAGAGGAAGACTCAATAGTCCTCTTCAAAATGATACATGGGATTTTAGTGGGAGGCTTCCACGTGTTGATAAGAAGCTAACAAATAATATAAAGGATGAAATTCAATAATTTTGGAACTCTTAGTCTAGAGTATCACCAAATGCAAAGGATGTCTTAAAGTTAAGAATTGGCAATCAAGAAAACATATACCGCATCCTAAAAATTTCTTGGAATGTATCCAAATAATATTGTACAAACAATTTTGTGAAACACATCCAAATTTGAAAATCTCACAAAGGGCTTTTGAATCTTGTAATCCCTTTTATTATGTACCTTGTAATATTCATAATACATGTTGTGAATACCATGTAGATTTTTCAATGTATCATGAACTATTATGCTATATTTGTTCTACTATACCTAATAATGAAATGTTGTAGGAGTGTGATGCAATGCAACTTCCAAAGTCATCTAGGAACTAATTTGTTTTTATGTGTGAGAGGTGATGGTTGCTTTTTCTATAGATATGATTGTTTAAATAAGAGGTGTTTGCAATGTGGTGGTTTATCAAAGTTTGTAACATATTTTCATGAGGGAAGAGATCATGATTTTGGAAAGAAAATTGTTGAGAAAAAGAGATTTGAGACATTATGTTGTACCCAAAATAATTTTTTTCTTCACTAAGACATTTTGCTTAAAATGAGTTGAATCATGTAAAATTGTTGTCAAAAGTACATTTTAGGTCAAACAAAATATAGGATTTTTGTGGGTTTATGTCTAGGAAGATACTTACAAATTTTTTAAAATTTAAAAATTAGGGTTTTAAACCCCTATTTTTAGGAAAACCCCTAAAAATATGACCTTTTAAGAATTAGTTGAAAATGATTTTGATAGGATAAATTGACTTCACAATCACACTGGTCAAGTCAAAATCACCAAAAAGTTTTTTTTACTCTGGTGGGTCAATTTTCATTTTTTTGGAAGAAAGATAGGACCTCCACAACCATTAATGGCAGAATGGCTAGTACCAAGTGGTGAAATCTAAGCCTCAAAAGCTTCAAGGAAGAATCCACGGTGAAAGATGCTCAAAAAGATGCTCTACGACGGAGGGGATTTTCAAAAGTGAAAAATGCTAAAAATATTCTAAGTCTAGAGAATACACGCCTTGCTACCATAAAGAGGCTATGTAGTCAATGCCTTAGCCATTTTTTCAGACACCCATACATGCAGCATGGTGAAAATAATTGCTACGATGAATGCATTTGTGTTGTCTACAATGGTGAATGTGAAGTGCAAAGAGATGTGAGTTTTCAAGGAAATGATGAAGCTGTAGCCAAAAGCGCCCCTATTAGCCAAGGGCGCCCATGAATTCAAAGGATCAAAGGCAATCATCAAGTTTGGTTGAGATAGTCATCTCCTTCATGATGTTGTTGGCTTTCCAACACATCATCAAGTGGATCCACCTAATTCACCAATCACTGGAAAACACAAGTGAAGTCAGGAGATGTTGAAAGCAAGTACCATAAAAAATGGCAATCAAACATGGGAAAAAGCACCCCTATAGCTCAAGGGTGCCCATGAATGAGATGATCCAGATGTCAGTTTTGGAGTAAGCTTGTTTTTAGGTGATCTCCCCGACATTAGCTCAACTTTGCAATGAACCTATTCACCAATCTATGAGACACATCAAACGACAATAACTGTTGACCATTTGAGCATGCAAAACAGAGGGTAAATCATTGCACATAAAGGAAAAATCACCCCTGCAGGCCAGGAGCACCCATCATTTTGAGTCACCTGTTGAAATTTTTAGCAACTGCTTTCTTCAAGGCATCTCCTCAACATATTTTCAGCTTCGTGATCAATCCAGTTGCAAGCTCACGAGACCTGTCAAGCATTCACAAATGAAGATCAAGCAAAAAACACCAAAGGTGAAAGCGAGATGAAGAACATGAAGAATTGACTAAATGTTAAGGAAATTGCATCTCCCTAGAAATAAGTGCCCAACTTTTTGGGTAGTCAAATGCAGTCTCCAAGCTCCTTAACCTCCAAGAAGTCCTTCTTCATCTTGATCAATCTGAGCAATAACACTGTCAACAGATTCATCAAATAAATCAAAGATCTAATGACGAAGATCAAACTGGGGTTGTTCGTGAAAGGTTGCAAGTCAAACTTACAACACAAAAGGTCAAAGGCGCCCCTGCAGGCCAGGAGCACGCAAAATTTTAGGACCTCTAAGACAAATTTCAAGACCTACAATGATCCGGTGGATAGTTTTAGTGAAAACTGAAGTGTCTCATTTTTCTCCAAAATCTGCACCATCAGAAAGAGCTCAGCGTCCTGATTCCAACGCAACTCGAACGGAGCGAAAAGGAGTCCATTTGTGCAAGTTATGGCCAGTCAAACCTTCGGTCAAACTGGGATCAGGGGCGTCTAGAAGGCAAAAAAAAGATTGTTTCTTAAGTCAACGGAAGTAGCGTCAAGTCGAAGAGCTCGTCGAGACGATTCCGACGGAGTTCGTTTCGTCGAAATCCGACATCGTAGGCGCAAGATATTGGCAGTCAAAGATCTTGCTATGAATGGTTGACTTTGACCGTACGGATGCTGATGTCAGCATTCCGTACTGTACGGACGGAGTGAAGTGGATGAACCGAACTCTGACACGTGGCATCTATGTCAGCACTGTACGGACCAATAGCGCAGTGACACGTGGCATTCCGTACGCCCAGTCAGCAAGTCCATTCGGCAGACCGTACGCCCAGTCAACAGATGAGTCAGCATCCACGTCGGCTGTGAGTCAGCACCCAGTCGGCATCACAGTCAACTTAGTCGGCGAATTGTGTTCTGACACGTGGCCTTCTTCTCTACGTTGGTCGGTAGTTGGAATGTTTGTTAACAAAATATGTGATAGTTGGGGGATTTGAACCCCATACCTTCGACTCTCCGCAGCGGCTGGCGACCAACTCGCCTACACATCCGCGCTTAACTATATATAACAGCCGGTTTCTTTTTATATAAGTTTGTTGAAATTTGTTTAAAAAAAAAAAAATGGACGGCCGGGGTTTGGAACCCCGAACCGGCCGGCTAGCAAAAGGCAGGACCACCGGTAAGCCAACGATGGTATTTGGAATAACATAGGCGTCGGTTTCTTTAGTCGGATTGTTCAAACCGAGTGCCTTATAAAAATCAAAACAAACTCCTAAATTTAAAATAACAACAAACAATAATCTTTTTTAAGATTAAAATCCAAACCCCCTAAACAATGAAAGCCCGAGTATTGCTAAGTTGAAGGGCTCTAAAATATTCTTAAAGATTTATTATGTAAAAAGGGGGATATTTTGAAGATTTTTATGTGTAAAAGGGAGATTTGTAAGGATTTCTATGTATTTTGGAGAGATAAGGTGGATTTGTAAAATCAATTGGTTAAAGGCCAATTTGAGGAAATTTTATGTATAAAAAGGGGGTGTGAGATGAGAGTAAAAAGAAAGTTTTTTTCAGGTGACGAAGTCTTGAAGCTGTGGAGTTAATCGAAAGAGAGGTCTTGTGGAGATTCTTTGAGTCATTCTTGCACGTCAGAGCGCTGTTATGCTGCCGAAGTGCTTGGAGAATGATTGTGGTGCTTTGTAATTGATTTTGGAGTTAATTGGATTGGTCTCTCTATTGGAGTGGACCCGGAGACGTAGTCACTTTCGTGACGAACTCCGTTATCAACTGTTTGCACTTCTCTTCTTCTCTCTCTTTCTTTCTCTCATTTCCTTCCTTTCTGTTATAATCACCTTGTTATTACTTTCATTTTGTCATTTCCATAAGTTAATTTTGATTTAATTAACTTGAAATAATCATTGTAAAAGCATTGTAAAAGTTAAGCATTTAAATACTGCAATCTAGTCTAGATCCTATACAGATCAAGTTGGTATCAGAGCTTTTGGGTGACTATTATTGCAGTAGTTTTTCTTTTTGAATGCTAACGAGATCCAGGATTCAAAGGGCGAAGGCAAGCTCGAAGACTTTGATCCTGAGATCGGGAAGCGTAGAACATTTTCAAAGATGTCAGTTTCTGGAATGGAGGTTCCTGAAGAAATTAGTGAGCAAGAGTTTCGAAGAGCATTCCTCGAGATGAAGGCTAAGGTGGACATTCTTTTTCAGGAGAGACAAGAACGGAAGGAACGTGAAGAAGGTTCGTCGAAGCAAGATGCTCATGAAGACAAGAAAGGGAAACAACATGGAGATGGTGGCAAGCAAGATCACCCCTTTTCTTCTTCTCCTCCCTCTTCTCCTTCTCCTTCTTCTCCATCTTCTCCTCATTCTATTTCTTCTAATCCTTTCAAGAGTGGGTATAAACCTAAAATTAAATTGGATGTAAAATTTGATTTACCTAAATATTGTGGTGAACTTAATGCTGAAAATTGGATGATTGGATTCAACAAATAGAGGTCTATGTAGAGTCCAGAACCTAATAGATGATGTTGATAGGATCCAATTAGCTACTCTTCGTTTAGGAGGTACAGCCTTAACTTGGTGGGAGAGTAAGTCTAAGGCGAAGTTTCACAACATGGTAGAGTCAGTTTAACTTGGGAATTATTAATGCTCTTAAGAAGCAGTTTTATCCCTTAGGACATATGCAGCAGTTAATGATGGATTGGCAAATGTTTAGGCAAGGGAAAGGTCAAACTGTCCAAGAGTACACCCATGAATTCAGGAAAAGGGCCATTGCTTTGAATGTTCCTTTGTATACCCAAGACACGTTGTTGAAGTACATCGGAGGTCTACATTCCTACCTTAGGCATTCTATTTTGGTATTGAACCCTTGTAATTTGGATGAAGTGTCTATTCAAGCTACACACTTAGAGTCAAGGGGTAAAGGATCTTTCATTGACAAGTTCGATAATGATGTAAAGAAATCTTCTAAGAATGCAGAGACAGGGAAAGGAAAGAAGGCAGCTACAGTTAAGAAGGATGAGAAACTTTCTTGTTCTCATTGTGACAAGGAAGGTCATGATGAAGAACATTGTTGGCAGTTGCATCCGAAATTGAGGCCTAAGTGGGCTCAGAGACGTAATCAGAAACAGAAAGGTAAGGAGAAAGCCATGAATGTTGTTATGGATCTTGGTTCAGATTCAGATGATGAGACTAAGATAACAGCGATGGGTCTAAAGGTAAAGCTCCTATTTCTGGTGTTTCTGTTGCTAGTTGTGCTTCTTCTTCTACAGTTAATGATTTCTCTGAAGATGTGAAAAGGAATGAGTTGTTTCATTTAAGGGTTGTTGCTAAGAACAGTAAAATTGATGCACTCATAGATAGTGGTTCTCAAGTGAATTTAATTTCAGAAAGTGTTGTAAAGAACTTGGGGTTAAAAACTACACAACATAAGAAACCTTATCCACTAGGCTGGATTTGTGAAAATGATAAGTTGCAAGTAACAAAACAAAGCACCTTAAGATTCACAATCACTAGTAAATTTGTGGATGAAGTACAATTTGATATAGTTCCACTGGATATCTGTGGGGTAGTGCTTGGAAGCCCTTATCTTTATGACAGAAAATCAATTTTCTACAGGGAAAAGAATCATTATCACTTGTTTAAAGATGGCATTCAGTACATTGTACATTCTCACAGAATTAAGACTGATCAATCTTTTGCAAACACAGGGCAGTTAAAGAGGGTAATTAATGCAAGTAAAGAGTTAACTCTTATGTCTGTCAGTACAGGTGGTTCTACACTTGAACTTGGAGTAGCTAACCAGGGTCAGATGTTGCAGGATGCACTTGCAGTACAGCATGAGAAAATGATTATTGAAAGCATTGATGGATCCTTGGGTAATAATGTTCCTGTTGTGAAGGATCGAATTGTTGTTAACTTATTCTCTTTCATTTCTGCATTGATGTTCAGCTTGATGCTAGTCAATTTTTGTTGGTTAGTGGCTACGACAATTGATGTAGATGCTTATGGAAGTGATAGAATAATGTTTGTGTTCAACAATGTTGTTGCAGTCTTTATTGTGCTTGTGAGCCAGGTATTCAGATGTACAGGGGATACAGGACAAGTGGGGAGGCCAAGTCCTCACTTAATGTCAGATTAAATGCCACTTTTGGAGGTCCAAAAGGTCTTGAGTGGGGAGGCCTGATCCGGTGGATAGTTTCAGTGAAAACTGAAGTGTCTCATTTTTCTCCAAAATCTGCACCATCAGAAAGAGCTCAACGTCCTGATTCCAACGCAACTCGAACAGAGCGAAAAGGAGTCCATTTGTGCAAGTTATGGCCAGTCAAACCTTCAGTCAAACTGGGATCATGGGCGTCTAGAAGGCAAAAAAAAGATTGTTTCTTAAGTCGACGGAAGCAGCGTCAAGTCGAAGAGCTCATCGAGACGATTCCGACGGCGTTCATTTCGTCGAAATCCGACATCGTAGGCGCAAGATATTGGTAGTCAAAGATCTTGCTATGAATGGTTGACTTTGACCGTACGGATGCTGACGTCAGCATTCCGTACTGTACAGACGGAGTGAAGTGGATGAATCGAACTCTGACACGTGGCATCTATGTCAGCACTGTACGGACCAATAGCGCAGTGACACGTGGCAGTCCGTACGCCCAGTCAGCAAGTCCATTCGGCAGACCTACGCCCAGTCAACAGATGAGTCAGCGTCCACGTCGGCTGTGAGTCAGCACCCAGTCGGCATCACAGTCAACTTAGTCGGCAAATTGTGTTCTGACACGTGGCCTTCTTCTCTATGTCGGTCGGTAGTTGGAATGTTTGTTAACAAAATATGTTATAGTTGGGGGATTTGAACCCCATACCTTCGACTCTCCGTAGCGGCCGACGACCAACTCGCCTACACATCCGCGCTTAACTATATATAACAGCCGGTTTCTTTTGATATAAGTTTGTTGAAATTTGTTTAAAAAAAAAAAATGGACGGCCGGGGTTTGGAACCCCGAACCGGTCGGCTAGCAAAAGGCAGGACCACCGGTAAGCCAACGATGGTATTTGGAATAACATAGGCGTCGGTTTCTTTAGTCGGATTGTTCAAACCGAGTGCCTTATAAAAATCAAAACAAACTCCTAAATTTAAAATAACAACAAACAATAATCTTTTTTAAGATTAAAATCCAAACCCCCTAAACAATGAAAGCCCGAGTATTGCTAAGTTGAAGGGCTCTAAAATATTCTTAAAGATTTATTATGTAAAAAGGGGGATATTTTGAAGATTTTTATGTGTAAAAGGGAGATTTGTAAGGATTTCTATGTATTTTGGAGAGATAAGGTGGATTTGTAAAATCAATTGGTTAAAGGCCAATTTGAGGAAATTTTATGTATAAAAAGGGGGTGTGAGATGAGAGTAAGGCCAAGTTTCTTTCAGGTGACGAAGTCTTGAAGCTGTGGAGATAATCGGAAGAGAGGTCTTGTAGAGATTCCATTCTCGCACGTCAAAGCGCTGTTATGCTGCCGAAGTGCTTGGAGAATGATTGTGGTGCTTTGTAATCGATTTTGGAGTTAATCGGATCGGTCTCTCTATTGGAGTGGACCCGGAGACGTAGTCACTTTCGTGACGAACTCCGTTATCAATTGTTTGCACTTCTCTTCTTCTCTCTCTTTCTTTCTCTCATTTCCTTCCTTTCTGTTATAATCACCTTGTTATTACTTTCATTTTGTCATTTCCATAAGTTAATTTTGATTTAATTAACTTGAAATAATCATTGTAAAAGCATTGTAAAAGTTAAGCATTTAAATACTGCAATCTAGTCTAGATCCTATACAGATCATACAAGGCTAGTCATTCTTTCCAATATTGAACTGGTCATCCATTCCATATCTCATCATGTTCACTAGAATCATCAGTCATTAGAGATCTCAGATCAAAGCATTGAAGGTCAAAATGGAAGAATTGAAAAGCATCCGAGAAAATGACTAAGTTTGGAGAAAAGTGCACCCTTTTGGGAAAAGGTGCCCAATAATTTGAGGCATCGGATTCATATTTAAAGCTTCACAACTTCTAAGCACACTTCTTCAGATTTGATCCAACTTGGTAATGGATCTATCAACAGGACTTTAGGATCGATCGAGCAACCAAAATCAAGGATTGAACAAAGGCACTTCATCATAGAAAAAGGGTGAAAATATTCAACTCTCAAGACTTGGACGCCTAAAATCAAAGTAAGGCCAGTTGATTGAAGTTAGGATATTTTGAAGGCCTTTCATGTCTAAAACATCCCCAAATTGGAGGAATTTGCTCAAGTGAACTCCTGATCAGGAAAATTGACTCCTAAATCAACATATTGGCACCTAATTGATGCTTGCAACTCCAAATCAATATGTATCAAGCCTAGGCATCATTATGAATTATCTTTCTTTGTAGGTTGAAGCTCAAGAACCAATATTTTTCTCTCCAAACATCATTTGAAGATCTGACAAAGGGCTTTCTCAACATTCTTCATGTTTTCAAGAATAGGTTGCATAGAAGAGCAGTATATTAGAGGTTACATCTCCAGGCGTGATTTTCTTGAAGATTCAAAGAGGTAGTTTATAACTTCCAGAATTCTTCCCCTCTTTTTCTTCTATTCTTGTCTTAGATCTTCTTGCATGTCCAAAAAAATGGAGGTTATTCACAGATTTGACCTTTTGGGTATGATCAACACAACAATTTCAACAAAACCCATGTGCCAGATTCTTCCAGGAAAAGTAGCTCTGCTGCCCCCTTTTTTAAGGTTTTTGAAAAAAGTCATAATTTCAAAAATTAGACAAACTAGGTTTATTCAGCTTTGAAGTGCCTATAATACCCATGTGTCTGATTTTTTTAGGAAAAATAAGCTTCTGCCACTTCTAAAACTTCTACCCCGAAGGGATCTTGCATGTACGAGGAAAAGTAATTTTTTGGAATTTCTAACATTCTGATTCCATTCAGAAAATTATTCTCAACAAAACCCACGTCACAAAAAATTTCATAAAAATTGCCCCTCAGTAAGGCTATTTTTAGCAGTTGCAGAAAAGTTGTCTGCACAGTATAGTGTGCCTAGTCACTCTTCAAGGTTTTCATTATGCAATTGTCTCAGGTCAAATGCAAGACCAAAATGGTCTTACTCTACGACTTCCTGAAGACGGCTAACACTGATCTGCATCGGGCATGCCCAAAGGTCGATTTGGAAAAATTGACAGACATAGACACTCAAAATCGACATGTTCCATATGGTTTCACCTCGTATATCTGATAGCCTTCCAAGGCCTGTTTAGAGGGTTGAATACCATTGGAGCTCTACGTGTGCATCAAGTTCATGTTCATTTCTCACAGCTAGAGTGTTCACAGTCGAACTTAGCAGTTTCATCATACAACACTCTTTCATTGAGAAGAATCAAGAAAAGCATCATAAGTGCAAAGTTGTGAAAGAAACATAGGTCATCACTTCAGTTACAGAGCTGCCAAAGTTATCAATCAATTCCTTTCCAGTATCAAATGTGAAGATGGTGACTACGTGAGTCTTGGTGACATGCAGACATAGTTCCAGGACCTCATCCATAGAATTTTCTATGGTGACCTTGTTGACTACAGGTTAAGTTAGATTGCAGTCATGTCAACAAGGTTGGATGACGTAGCTGTAAAGAAGATTAGATATCAAGAGAAGATTGCAAGTGTTGAGGAAATGCTACAACGACATGTCATCATCTTGCAAAGTATTAGTTATCCAGATGTAGAGACAATCAACGACTGGTTAGAGGAATTGTTGACTTGAGGTGATGAGGTGTAAACTCTCAGTTAGGATGTCCTACCCCTCCAAAATAGCATTTATGACAACGAGAGTTAACTTGATACATCTTTCCAAGTTAACTCACTATCCCACTAATTGTGCATGTCTAATCCCACTAATTATGGATGTCTATTTTGGAGGAACTTTGTATATTGGAGTTCTCTTCTAGTTTAGAATTAGTTAACTGAAGTAGAATTTCTAGTTAACTGTTAGGTTACCTAGTTTTAGACAGGAATAAATCTTGCAGATTGAGAAGAACTTAGTGTTAATTCAAGGAGATTTTAGGGTTGCCTACTCCTTTGAGCTTCTATAAATAATAGCATCCTTGCTCATTGTATTTTAACTTTAGTTTACAATAGAAAAATGCTGAGCTAAAAAGAATTCAACTTTGTTTGCTTAGTATATGTTCTTGAATCGTATTTGTTATAGTTAAACGCCAAGTACAACTTGCGTTCTCTCTATTCAGATAGGTGTGTTCAATCCATGTTCATGTATTCTTGGTTGATCGCTTCATGTGTGATTGTCTCTTTGACACAAGTTGTTGTCCCAAAGTGTAATCTTTGATCAAAGTTGGGATAATAAATCAAGAGAGCCTTGGGCCTTTGATCTAAAAGTCTCAAGATTTGTCATTGTATGTTGTCCTTAATAATCTTCCTTTTGATCTACAACTCAAAAAGAGCATTGTCTCTCTCTCCTTGGGAATTTAGAGAGTAGGATTATCGTTATTTGTTGTTTCTAGTAGTCTACCTTTCAGCCTACACCTCGAAAAGGACAAATGCCTCCCTCGGAATCTTGAGACCTAGCCTATCGTTTGAAGATTACTTGGGTGGATTCTATTTTGGTGTAAATCTAGAAGTTTAGAGCCTTTAGATGCATTCTAAGAGACAATTTGTCTAAGTGATTGAACCATTCCATTCTCTCTCCTATTCCCTTCTTGCTCTATTTATCTTGAGGAGATATGATAGATTAAAAGTTAGCTTAGTTGTAGTTAAGATCTATAGAAACCAGAGAAAACCTTAGCTGCAACGTATTGTGCTTTATGCATCCTTGTGCCCTATTGCTGAGTAAAAAGATAGGAAGATTAGTTTACTTTACTTTTTATGCAAATATCGACAAAAAGAGGGAGATTCCCCTCCTAATTTGAAGAGCAGTTACTACACACTATGCATAACTGTCCATTTCCAATAAGCACTCAAGAGGTGCTAATTGAAACCCCAACACATTGAAATATAGTTTGAAGAGTGGAGGTGAAGGTTATAGATGTGAGTTTGTAACAAGAGAAGTCACTGTTGTTGATTTTATTTTAGATTTTTAAGAAAAATATTTTCTACAAGTATGCAAGGCATAGCCATAGGTCCCAATGGTTGGATCAACAATTCATGATGTGTAAGGACTCTTTCCCAATTGAAAGTATTATATTTATGGTCGATTTTGTAGAAAATCACACATTGTAACCATAAAATGAGGTACAATCTTAATATTATAATTCTATTCAGATTGTTATTTTTGTCCACATCACATATAGACATGCCTCTGATAATACAAAAGAGGACAGGAAGATAATAAGGGAGCACCATTTTTACATGAGTGATGATAGGTCTCATTCGTCAAAATTTGTGCAACATTGTTCTCAAATCTTTTTTGATTTCTTATAGGAAAAATATATTGCAATGGGTTAACATATCATTTGGTCAAATAACTGCACAAGACAATTCAAAAATACTCGTATGTTTTATTGGTTGAGTAGAATGCATGTACAAAGGGGTGAACCTCATATTTGGAGTCTTTTTCAAGTTGGACATGGAAAAGGGGAGTATGATGGAGTAGGTGCATGTGTGAAGAGAGCTTTGGTTAGAAAAAATGAAGATTAGAGGTGGTGCAACATTCAGTGATGCGTGTTCTACTGTTGATTTGTGTAGGTATGCATTGTCACAATGAGTTACATTTGATTCATAAGTGTGCAGGTTCTTTTGGTTGGTTGATGAGGTCACAGTGGGAGAGAAATTGGAATGTCAGACAATTAAAGAATCTTCAAAGATGCATTCATTTTGAAGCTCAGTTGTAAGTGCATGGACCATATCGATATGAGAGTTGGATTGTTTTGTCAGAATTATATTCAGTGTGATTGGGATCAATCCAAGTCAAGTGAGTGGGTAGATACATGGATTCCACAGTATCTAACCTCTTTATCTACAATATAATCCTCTTTAGAAGATGAAATAGAAAGTTCAATTGACTATGACCATATTTCAAATCTTGTACATCTAAGACATGTCTATGTAATTGTTGCACTATAGGGGAATGAAGAGGGATTGGACTATTGGTTGGTATGATGTGTATAGCGAAAGAAGAAGCTAATACAACCGATGAAAAATGATGATGGGTTCATGTATCCTATAGGTTCATTTGTTTTTGATTAGGGGTTAAAAATAGGTTTTGATGGGGCCCAGAACCCAGTACAAAATAGTTTTGAAGGGAACCGTCAACCTATCATAGAGAAACAAACTGCAAATAATATAAACCATAAACCAACTACAACCCTACAACAACCTCTAAAAGAATAACATGACTACACATGTAGCAACTAAGAAACAAGCAAGGGCCAAAAACCCTTTTACAACTTGGTTTTACCCTTAGATACACAAAGATTTTGCCTGCATCTACCAGGTAATGAGACAAAAAAATGTCTCATCTATTAGTCAAATAAAAACATGTATTTTGGTTAATTATGGAGTTTATCAAGACTGAGCATGATGAGGAAAATAAAAGATTTTCAGTTGTGGTTGTCAAAGATTCCATCATATCTTAAAAATTATGATATGGGTTATTGAGATTTTTAGACAAAAATTAGGAGACAAGAAGGCAAAAAAATCTATTAAATTTTATGGAAACCCAACTCGTGGTTTGAGAGAAAGATTCAACAATCCGATGCTCCAGAAATCTGCTTTCATGCTCTGGAATTCCCAGAATTTGTTCATTCGCTTCTATGCTCCGGAATTCCTAGAATTTGTTCATTCACTTCTATGCTCCAGAATTCTCGAAACTAAGTGAAGGATCATTTATGAATAGATTGAACAATTTGTGCTTCTATGAGCAGTTAAAAGACAATAGTTGAGAGCATCTAGGGGGCAGTTCCAAGCATTAAGACAGGTTGTTGGGTTGTGCAAACAAATGAAGCATCTATAGGAGACAATTTTGGGTAGTTTGAACCTTTTTGCAAGCATCTAGGAGCTGTTATATGAGTTTTAATGATATACAAGGGAAATAAATGACTTTTTCAGCAGTTAAATGTCTTTTTGGAGCTTGTTTATGGGCTGCAAAATAAACATATTTATTTTGGACGACCAAAGAAGATTGACTCAACAAGATGAAGGAAAGACTCATCTTTTTCCCTCAACACATGTTCCTATTTTCTAGCATGTTGTTGCACAACAATTAAGGCTCATCTTTGAGATTAATTGAAAATAGAAATTCTATAAATTCATTGTAATCAAGGAATCAAATGGGGAAGAGTTTTATAAAATAATAGAATTCAGTTTTTAATAACAGTTGTTTGTAGTTTTATTTCTTAGCAACAATTTCATTTCTAGCAATTACATTTCTAGTATTTCCCTTTACAAGTTTCCTAGGATAGATTTAATTCCAGTAATTACATTTCTAATATTTCTTTTTACAAGTTTCCTAGGATAGATTTAATTCCAGTAATTACATTTCTAATATTTCTTTTTACAAGTTTCATAGGATAGATTTAATTCCAACATTTTATTTACAAACTCTTAGATTAAATTTGATTCCAACAATTTCTTTCATACATTTCCTTTCAATTCTGTCTATAGAAAAAACATGTCATACAAGTGATTCCTTCTCCCTCTTGCATATTGCCATGGACACCACCCTAGATTGACATTGCTAAGTTAAATGATGAGGAATGCAACAACACTCATTATTTTGGTGTTGTTGCTGGGGAAATGTGTCATTAAGGAGTTGCTGATGATCTGGTGACAACAGGTTAAAAGAAAAATTAGTTTGAAAAACTTTTTAGGTTTATTATTTTATAAATTCTCTATTTTATTATTTTAAAAAACCCCCAAACAACATGTCCAAAAGAAGAAGTTCTTGCATGCAAATGTGACAACTCTTGTGCAATCTCCTCAATGAGAGGACCATGAATTCAAGCCCCAACAAGCAAAAAACTATTATTTGAAAACCTTCAAAGTTCAAGGAGGGTTGCCTAATCAGATATTTGAAGGACAAGGAGTTGCATCCAGTCATGCATGCAATAGAATGTGAGGAAGGATTGCAAAATATTTCTAATCAACCCATGCATCTACTAGAATCAGAAATTTTGGAGAAGACTGAAATTTCAAAGGAAGGAGGAGCATTATAGTTCAAATATTTAGCTATCTTCTTCTCATGGTTTTCCTCTTCTTTCAAAAATTTTAATGTATAGATCCATCATTTGAGAAAATGATGTTATTTTCCACAACCAGTAAATGGTTTTATGTAACCTATCTCTACATCAATAAGTAGAGTAAGATAGAGTATGTTTTTTTTCTGCAACATCACAAAAAATCCCCAGAATATCTTTAGAATAACTCATAATATTTTCAGAAGCATCTCCATTGCACCTCCTAACAAATCCTTAGAGCAATTGCAATAAAAGTGAAAAGATTGACTCTAGAAGCTCACTATAAGTTGCAGGGGGACCTGCAACATTTTAGGTGTGGGGGAGATGATGAGACAAAAAAATGTCTCATCTATTAGCCAAATAAAAATATGTATTTTGGTTAATTATGGAGTTTATCAAGACTGAGCATGATTAGGAAAGTAAGAAATTTTCAGTTGTAGTAGTCAAATATTTCATCATGTATTAAAAATTACGATATGGGTTTTTGATATTTTTGGACAAAAATTAGGAGACAAGAAGGAAAAAAAAACCCATTAAATTTCACGGAAACCCAGTTCGTGGTTTGAGAAAAAAATTCACCAATTTGATGCTTAAGAAATCTGCTGTCATGCTTCAGAATTCCCAGAATTTGTTCATTCACTTAGACTATGCTCTGGAATTCCCAGAATTTGTTCATTCACTTCTATGCTCTAAAATTCTTGATACTAAGTGAAGGATCATTTATGAAGACGTTGAACAATTTGTGCTTCTATGAGCAGTTAAGAGACAATAGTTGAGAGTATCTAGGGGGCAGTTCCAAGCATTAAGATAGGTTGTTGGGTTGTGCAAACAAATGAAACATATCTAAGAGACAATTTTGGGTAGTTTGAACATTTTTACAAGCATCTAAGAGTTGTTATATGAGTTTTAATAATACACAAAGGAAAGACATGACCTTTTCAATAGTCAAATGTCTCTTTGGAGCTTGTTTAGGGGCTGCAAAATAGACATTTATTTTGGATGACCAAAGAAGATTGACTCAGCAAGATGAAGAAAAGACTCATATTTTTCTCTTGACACAAGTTCCTATCTTCTAGCATGTTGTTGCACAACAATGAAGGCTCATCTTTGAGATTAGGTGAAGATATAAATTCTATAAATTCATTGCAATAAAGGAATCAAATGGGGAAGAGTTTTATAAAATAATAAAATAAAGTTATTGAGACATCTTACCAAACCGAGAACAAAGGAACTATGGGCAATTAGTAGTGTCGATCACAAAGCAATATTGGATACTTTGAAGGTAAGAGACGACCCTTTATGTGCATTTGAGTAGCAAATATTTTTTTTGTATGGGGTAGGTATGATATTGTTCATATTATTTAGATTCATGTTATTTCTATGGGTTGAATTAAAAGTACATTAAAATTTCACATAAAAATCAATTGTTATGTAAAAATGTAGCTTTTTGGAGAGTAAAGGTATATTTTCAAGCGACTCAAATCAAAACATCCACGGTATTTCATGTAGTGCAATATATTTTCAAGGTATGTTTGATTTAAGAGAATTTTCAACTCAAACTTTGTAGTTCATGTTGCTTATGCTCAACCATTTATCTATATTTATATGCAAGTCTATTACACTCAAGTTTGAAGCACAACAAGGTTACAATGGAAATAAATCCACTATTGTTGAGTTTCAAATAGGTCTTAAAGATCATTTTTCTTAACAATTCACTTGTTTATATGTGTAGGTTTTTTGGAGAACAAAGGTATATTTTTAAGCGATTCAAATCGATACATCCATGGTTGTGTTATGAGTACAATGAGGTAATGATGGTAGCGATTCAAAAGTAGGTTGGAGTTTATGTGTATTAACAATTCTTAACAAATGTAGGTCTTTTTGGTGGAAAATACTGTTACATCAACATTTTTCTTGAATATGTTGATAATACCAACAATCACTAATTGATTTTTTTAGGATTACAAGTTTAACTAGAGGAATTTTTATGTAAGCTAATACTAATCCATACAAGGCAATGAGAAGAGACTACCCAAGCATTTACTTGTCAACCTCAATGTGTCCACACTACCCATTTGTCAAAAATACTAAATTTTTTATAATTTTTATATTTTTGTTCTTAGGACTCTTTAGAGACTACCCTGAAAAGAGCACCCCTGAATGATCGAGTGATTTGGGAAACAAAAAGAGACCTTCCCTTGTATTTACCTACCTACCTTGATGTGTCCATGTTGCCCATTTGTAAAAATACTAAAATTTTTAATTTTTAATTTTTTGTTCTTATGACTCTTTGAAGATTACGTCAGATTAGTGCACTTCGAAATCATGGGGGATTTAGGCAGCAAAAGGAGTCCTTGCATACCATTTATTTTCCCACCTTGATGTGTTTGTATACTTGGTTTCTCTCAATGATGCACAAAGAAAACAAAAACCTTCTTTCCATTTTTGCACTACTTTCCCCTAATTTTTTTTACAAAAATACATTTGACACTAAAACACACAAATGATGCTGAGTTGACCATTTTCTGAGAGAGGTTGGTTTAAATGGATTTTATATCTACTTGTAGATCCATACAAAGCATTCCTACATGACATGAGCTCCCAAAATGACTTCATCATAGTTTGACATTTTTTTGCTTTTAGGGCTTTTTAGAGACTACCCCGGAAAGAGAACCTCAAAATAATTGGGTGAATTGGGAAATGAAAAGATACCTTCCCTAGTATTTAACTTCCTACCTTGACATGTCCACATTTCCCGTTTGTCAAAAATACTAAAAAAATTACATTTTTCGCATTTTTTGCTCTTAGGGCTCTTTAGAGACTACTTTAGAAAGAGCACCCGGAATGATTTGGTGACTTGGGTGAAAAAAAGAGACATTATCTAGTATTTACATGCCTACCTTGATGTGTTCATGCTACCCATTTGTCAAAAATACTGAAAATTTAACAATTTTGTATTTTTTTCTCTTGATTCTTTCAAGATTACCCTAGATTAGTGCACTCAGAAATCAAGGGGGAACTTGGTCAACAAAAGGAGGCCTTATGTAGCATTTATCTACCTACCTTGATGTGTTGGTATACTTGGTTTCACTCCATGATGCACAAAACAAAAAAATGCTTCTTTCCATTTTTGTAGTGCTTTCCATTGATAGATTTTGCAAGAATGCATTTGACACTTGAACACACAAATGGTGTTGAGTTGACCAAAACCGAGAGATTTTGGTTTGAAGGGATTCGATATCTACCTATAGGTCTAAACAAAGAAGTCCTACGTGCCACGAGCTCCCGGAAAGACTTCGTCATAGTTTGACCATTTTTTGTTTTTAGGGCTCTTTAGAGACTACCCCAGAAAGAGCACCCAAGAATGACTAGGTGACTTGGGAAATTAAAAGAGACCTTCCCTAGTATTTACTTTCCTACCTCAATGTGTGCACATTTCCCATTTTTCAAAAATACTAAAAAATTTACAATTTTTGCATTTTCCAATAGTCATGTTTAATTTTAACCATTGTTGAGTCAAAAGTAGGTTTGAGTTTATGTTTTTTAACAATTCTTAACAAATGTAGATCTTTTTGGTGGACAATACTATTGCATGAAGAAGATATTCAAAACAAAATTTATAACATTTTTCAACATTGAGGATAGATTCAATGTAATTCATAAGGAGGTATCTTCTTCATATACTTTTATCTCTTGATTTATAATCTTGCATTTGATTTCAAGGAATGATTAGTCAACTTTGTTGTTCATGTTGTTTATAATCCATACTTTTATGATATCTATATGTAGGAATTTCTCAACAAAATCTTTGAGTAGGATGTGAGGTTCAATGGCAATGCATCCAGTAGTGGATTTCATGTTGCTTTCATTGTTCAATCACTTTTACTCAATGTTCTTTCCATTTTATAATATTTTTTATAATATTACAATGCAGGTGTCTTTGAGAGCAGCAATGGTTTGAGATGTACGTTACGAAGTGAGGATATCAGAGGTACATATTAGTTGTGCATTTAGGATAACTTGATATCAAGATGCATTGATGTATTTGTACATGAGGACATCGATAAAATTATATGGGAATTATTAGTTGTATTGATGATTATGATGGTTAAAAGATGATATAAGATGTATTTGTACATGAGGACATGAAAAATATGATATACACGAATTATTGGTTATACTTATGGTAGAATGTATGCAAAATATGATGATTATGAATATCATGTGTATGTTGAAAAATGCCACATGTATGTGTAATCACCATCAAGTGTGTCAAACATATACAAATGATGATGATTAAGATGGAGATGCATATACTAACAAATATTATGTATATGCACCTACTTAAATGTATGTTCACAAATGTCATGTGTATATATTTTCACATGAAAATCACTCACACATTCCTACATTGGTTCATGTTGACACCTACTTAATAGTCAAGCAATGGTAAAGATTTTGGACTTGTCTATGAATGAACTCTTGAATGTAATGTATGTGAAACTTAATGTGTGTGGTTCACTTACGATGGAATAGGTTCTAATAGATTAATGTATCACTCTCATTTTTATAAATATAATAGATGGCCTACATAATTGGAGGAAAAAGAATGACACTTTGCATCTTATTTGGCCAACTTATATACCTAACTAGAAGCTAGTGAGAAACTATAACTAGAAGGAGAATTACAATCAAGTAAATCAATTGGCCCATCAAAATTAGTGTACCCAATCAAATCAATATCAACCCATGTTGCATAGAGAATCCTAAAACTATGAGTTCCTTGAGTATAGTGGAGGAACTAGTAGTTTTCCTTCTATTTTAGTTCATGAGGTTCCTACATAACTAGAGACCATGCCAATGACATATGAAATGCCAAGCCTAGTGTGAATCAAATAATTGAGGTTATCAATAATATGAATATATAGTAGAATTAATTAATGGTGAATCTAACATCTCACCTAAATTTTAACTTTGGATAGAAAGGGAGTTAAAGTAGGTTTGGAATTGGCCATATGCAATTGTGAGAGAAAATCAAGTGTATTTATGGACAATACAAGGTATATCTTGGATGTAAAGTGATAGAGCTTAATCCGACAAAAAAAACTCAACAAAAACATGTTAGTCATCAAAAAATTATCACGTATAACAATTTTTACTATCATAATTGAGGATGAAGAACTCATTGTGATCAATAAGTCATCAATATACAAAACTAGGAATATGAGAGACTCATCCTATTACAAGGTGTAAATTTTGAGATTATAATGACATCAAGTGAATTCAACTAAGATAAATAAATATTCCATCTTGGCATACGAAGTTATGTTTATAGTTGCAGGGACATTCTTGTGACCACAATCTCAAGTGATCCTTGTAATTGTAAAAGAAAAACAAAACATTTAGCTAACTAGCACATCTTACACTTTGGTACCAAGCCAACTTTGCAAAAATGTTCATAATTTAGTGTTACATTTTTTTGTATAAAAGGATGTATTTGTAGTCATTTTGATAATGGTACGAAATTGAAAATTATTATAATTTATCCTTTCACATCTACACCTAGGAACATAAGAATCCATGCTATGATTGATAACATTAGAAAAATGGTCATAAAATTTGGTGAAGTTGCCCAAGGCAACCACATTTAACCCTAACATAGATTGATTACCAAATGTAATTCATAAGTTCTATTAAAGTGCAATTTCATTAATCTATAACATGTTATTGATCATAACTTAACCATTCTAAATTGATTATACATTGCAATTTTAAGTTTCAAAGTAGAAAGACATGCACACAAGGAACAAATTAGATTGAATATCAAATTTTTATATCAAATTGTAAAATAATTGTGTATGTATATATACAAATTTGGCATATTTTCCAACTCGAAACAACTTTTATAAAATGTGGCATATGCCATCTCAAGATATATATACAATATACATGTCAAATAGCTATGTATCAATACCTAAATATATAAATCTCTAGCAAATCCTAATCGTATGCTGGATCATCAAAATTGAGCCTCCTCGAAGTACTTGGTGGCCCTAAAGTTGCTTACATAATAACAATTCAAACCATAAATTAGATTATTTATGTCAATGGTTGACAAGTTAGACTACTAAATAGAAACTTATATAATATAATTTAGAATTATCAAATTAACATCAAAATCACTATATTAAACTATAATATATATCTAAAATGGAATTCTTGATTACCTCACTCTTGCTCTTTTTTTTCTGCAAGACTTTCTGCATATGATTGTCTCATAGGATGATCAAGATTCCTAACATATTGAAACAGTTAAGGATTCATCTAAATTGGGAAAAGGACTATAGCATGTAAAATAAAAATGATACAAATTAATATATAATTGTTGACAAATAAACATAAACTAAACATATATCTACTTCTTCTTCCAACTCACCATTCAAGAAAGTAGACTTTACATCCATTTCATAAACCTTGAAATCCTTATATGTTGTAAAATCCAAAAACATCATGATAGCTTCCATTCTTGCCACTGGAGAAAATGTATCCTCAAAATCCATTCCTTCTACTTGTGAGTAGCCCTTACACATAAGCCTTGTCTTATTTCTCACCACTTCTCCATTCTCATTCAGATTATTCTGGAATACTCACTTAGTTCAAATTACTTTCTTGTTTTCTAGTCTTGGGACAAGTTCCCAAGTTTCATTCTCCTCAATTTGTATTAGTTCCTCTTTCATAGCCTTCATCGAGTATTCATCTTTGCATGCTTTAATCACTATTTTAGGTTCAAGCTTAGAAAGTAAACATAGATTTACCCATTCTTCTATCATTGGAACTTTTCTCCTTGTCAAAAAACCTTTGCTTTTGTCACCAATGATCTAATCTTTAGAATGATTCTTCTACACATACTTAGGAGTCTTAGGGATACTTTCTGAAGCTTCTTCCTTTTCAATATGTACTTCTTTCTCCTTACCTTCATCTCTGCCATTTTATTTTCAAGAAGACTCATCTGATTCATATCCATCTATCACCACTGAGTTCTTCTATAAGTCTTCATCCACTTTGATACTTGCACTCTTAACAATATTTTTCAGCCTTTTGTTGTAGCACTGATAAGCTTTGCTTCTTGTAGAATATCCAAGGAAGATACCTTCATTGGATCTTGTATCAAAATTTCCTAAGTTTTCTTCATCTCTTCTAATATAAAATTTTCTTCCAAACACTTTGAAGTATTTGATAGTTGTCAATCCTTCCATACCACAACTCGTAGGGAGTTTTTGCACTATTTACTCTTGCTTGCACTTTATTATGTAGAAAAAAATATGAATTGCTTCTCTCTAGTAGACTTCTGGTAGGTTTGCCTCTTTCATCATTGTTCTTGCAGCTTCCTAAATAGTCCTATTCTTTCTGTCAACCACTCTGTTCTACTGAGGAGTCCTAGAGGCAGATAAATGCCTCTTTATTCCATGATTCTCACAAAAAAATTTAAACTCATTGGAGGTGAATTCTCCACCTCTTTCAGACCTCAAACACTTGATTTCTATGTCCATTTCATTCTCAACCATAACTTTGAATGCTTTAAACTTATCTAGAACTTTTGATTTTTCTTTGAGAAGAGTAACCCACGTCATTCTAGAATAATCATCAATCAATAATATGAAATACTCTTCACCTTGAAGACTTCTTACTTTGATAGGACCACAAAGGTCTATATGCACTAGCTCCAATAGTCTTCTAGTAGATTGTTATTTGAATTTGAAACTTCTTGCTTGCTTTCCAATTTGACATTCCTTGCAGACAACATTAATAGGCTTTGTAATCTTTCGTAGATCTGTCACATCTTGAACTGAACTGATCCTTACTAGGCTTACATTTCTATGCCATAACCAACTTTCATTAATCCGAGTCATAAAGCAATGACCATCAAAACCTTTAAGCTGATAAAAATTTCCATCTTTCCTTCTTCCAACAACAACCATAGTTTTAGATCCTTTTTTGATCTCACATCCATCATCCTAAAACATAATATTATAGCCTTTGCTACACATTTATCCAACATCAAGAGGTTATGCCTTAAACCCTTAACATAAAAAACATCATCTATATTATGCTTGCCATCAAAATTGATTGAACATTTTTAACATATATTAGCAAGTGTATCATCACCAAACTTAACAAGGCCTCCTTCATATCTCTCAAGTCTAACAAACTTACTTTTATCATCGATCATATGATTTGAGCATCCACTATCAATGATCCAATAGTTCTTCTACTCTCTAGCATGAATAATAGTCAACATAACATTATGAGCTACTTCCAGAGCATTTTCCTTCACACATCCCTTAGAGTTAGTAGAATTAGATTCAATTTTTAAATATCCATGAACAATTATTCACTATCCTCATCATCCCCATAGTCAGATTCATCATTAGATATACTAGTATCTTCTCTAACATAATAAATTTTCTTAATTGCTTTACCTTTGTTTTCCTTGTTCTTGTCATTCAAAGTTTTGTTTGGATATCTTGAAGCATAATGACCTATCTTTCCACAACTTAAACATTTGAAAGGTAACTTACCTATGTATTTATCGGTACCCTTTTTCATTCTCCTCACAAAGTTTGCTTCTACATCATCAACATCATCCGGGTCTAATTCCTGATTCTTCTATGCTTTCCCAGCTTTAAAAGTAGTTTAAAATTTTGCATTACTTGAACCAAACTCTCTTAATTCAAAAGCAGTTAAAGTGCCAAGTAGCTAATCTCTAGAGTAATTATTTAGATTCTGAAACTCCTCAGTAGCAGAAACCTTATGACTATAAGCTTTAGGCAGAGTTCTCAATACCTTCTTTACCACCTCATCATCATCAAGATCTCCACCAAGCCCTCTGATCGAATTGAATACCTCATCCAATTTATGCATGTAGCTTGTCATGTGTTCATCCTCTGACATCCACATATTTTCAAACATGATCTTTAGATTTTGCATATTAACTTGCTTGATCTTATCATCTTCTTCATGAATGATTTCCAACTTTGTCCAAATTTCTTTAGCAATTTTTAGATTCATAACTTTCACAAGTTTAGTATGAGAAATACCACTAAAAAGAATGTACCTTGTTTTACCATTATTTTCATGGGCCTTGATCTCATCATTAGTACTCATACCATTTGTAGGCATAGTGTATCCATTCATAATGAACTTCTAAACTCCATATCCAAGGGATACCATAAAACCTTCCATCCTTATCTTCCAAAATGCATAATCTGATCCATCAAATAAAGGAGCATCTGTCTTGTGCACCATCCCAGATCTACCTCAAGTGGTTAAGCTTTCTTCCAAGGAACCTTGATTTGATACCAATTGTTGAATGCACAAGACAACTCAGAGTCGGGGTGAATCAATTGTTCATTAAAACATCAAATCCCTCATTAAAATTTATATCCACATCAACTTAATAACCTTCAATCTATTAGAATGATTTAGCATGAAAGAAAATAACAAAAACTGAAAACACATCAACACCATGTGCACAGTGAACACCAAATTTACGTGGAAAACCTAAGAAGGGAAAAACCACGGTGAGGATTAGCTCACAATATAACGTAATTGCAACACTAGATACAATAGGGTCATTTCCGGAGGGCTCACTACCCAAATGAAAGAAGGGCTCACTACCAATGGCTCACTGGCAGATTATGGAAAAGAAGAAAAGAAGAATGTTACAGTGAGAAATCCATCTCAATGCAATAGAAAATTCCACCATAGTATTACCAACACATCCAAAATATTTTTGAAGATTGTAGACATCGTATGCTCATTGCGTCTAGTAGTACAACTCTAAAATTTGCATCACACACTCTACACACAAATCCTTCATCAACACAAACACTTATTCATACCATTCTTCAACCTTGAAAACATTCTCTAAGGTTGGCTATGCACCTCAACCATGAAAATTCAAATTAGGTTGAAACAAAAACATTCTTGTGGTGGAAAGGAATGAAGGTGAACCACATCACACCTTAACTTGGTCCTAAATATGCCCATACATGCTATGCCACACTTCCAAAATCACCGAAGCAAATCTGTAATTAGTGTAGACACCCAAGGTCGATTCAACCTGTATAAACACCATAAAAAATTTTACATGCTTCCTTTGATCCAAAGATAACTTATGAACAATAAATATCACTTGAACACAATCTAGAATATTCCATAAACACCCTAAAATCTAACAAATTACTTCACAAAAACTTTCACCTACTTTCACCTGAAGAAAAAACTCATCCTGTACTCCCAAATAATCTTCCACACATTGTAACTCAATAAATTAACTTGTGAAGCACCAAACCATGAAAAAATAGAATTGAGGTAGATATGAACCTTATCAACACACTTCCAAAACCAGAAGACCAAAAACCAAACTACAGAGAAATGTAGAGCAAAACCATTTCTCCTAGACAACACTGCAACACAGTTCACACACTGGTGAGCATAAATCTTTCTGTATGACAATCCATATGAAGAAAATCTAGATATAACACCTACAAACACCTCTGATCAACACAGCTAAACTACACAAGCAAATTTTCAACCTAGAAGAAATGCAGAGTAAAACCAAAACTCCACTTTGTATGCCAAAACACCACTACAACACACTGTTTCCTCTTTCATTCAAATTTTCTCAAAAGAACCTAGAAACCAAGCACTAGAAACACATTCTCATCATCTTCACCACTTCCTTATTATCACCAAAACAACTGCAACACAACAACTCAAACAAACAATATCCACAAACAAAAGCTTATTAAAGCAACACTAGAGGTTGGCACCAGTAATACTTACTATGATAACATAATGAAACTAATCAAAGCATCATCACAAATTTTGAACCATCACCAGTTGACATCAATGAAAATAAAAAAATAAGCTTGTTAACATCAATGACAACACCAACTACACATACTTGCAACAAAGTTAAATTTCATAAGAGAAATCCTCCTTACCACCATTTCAACATAGATTCCATTCTAGTAATGGGGCATAGCCTTTATAAGGGAGATACAAATATAACAATGGGTACATGTGGATATTAATAGCCATTGATTATTTCACTAACTGGTTAGAGGTAATCCCTACAAGAAATGCAACCTCAAAAGTGGTGATTCAATTTTAGCTATGTAACATAGTTACTAGGTTTGGTGTTCCATCTAAAACTATTACATCTATAATGCAATGTGTTTTAGATCCTAGGATTTTGTTTTTGATTAGGGTTAAAGCAAGTTTTGATGGGGCCCCAAAACCCAGTACAAACAGGTTTTACAGGGACCTAAAACCCAAAAAGAGAGAGAATGCAATGTGTTTTAGATCCTAGGATTTTGTTGAAATGTGCTCACATGTAATCCCATTAACACGTTCATCCCCTATCATCCACAAGTAAATGGATAAGTAGAATCTATTAACAAAAGCATCATGAATATTTATAAAAAAACTAGATACTAATAAGAGAAGATGGGATGATAAGTTAAGGTTTGTTGTTTGGGTGGATAAAATAAATTATAAGAAGGTTAATGGTAAGATTTTGTTTGAATTGATGTATCAAACTAAGGTAAATTGACCAATCAACCTTGAATTTCGAATATGTAAATTACCGTAGCAAATTGATGGGGAAGAAGAAAGTATAATTTCTCAAAGGAAATGTGAATTGGACAAGTTAGAAGAACAAGGGCTATCAATTAGAGGAATTTTTTGAGGCAACATAAAATTAATTTGATAAGAAGGTTGTCAAAAAGGAATTACAGTCTTGGGACATTTTCCTCATGTGAAATTTTAGGTCACAAGACAAGGGAAAATATGGAAATTATGATGTCCTATGGGTTGGGCCCTATCAAATTGCTGAAGAATGTGATAAAGGAATGTTCTACCTGAGGGGAATTGATGGAGATCTCATGGATTTTTTAAATTATGGTCAACATCTTAAGCATTATTTATCTTGAGGGTAAGGTTCTTGAAACCTTTGTAATATAAGTTGTTTTTGTGTCTTATTATTGTATATATTATGTGTCTTTATGCAATCATGACCCCTTTTTGTTAGGATGAAGTGTTAGTCAATATCAATATTCATTGTGTCAAGTTTTGGTCTATTCCTAGAGATATATCCATTCTCACGGTGCCTACAAGAGACACACATCCCCAACTAGAGCCAATATTGGTAGCACAACTTGTTTTGTTCCTTTTTCCTTGAATATCACCTAGTTTTAGCTTTGTTGGTTCATGGTGTATAACCAATATGAAATATTTAGATGGAACTCTACGTTAAAGTTCTTATTTCCCCTACGTTGGATCCCATCATTTTCTTCATTTCAATTGCCCAAGTTTATAAAATAAAAAATTAGCCGTGTTTTGTGTTATATTTTTGAGAGGTCCTAAAACTTGTTTCAAAAACTCGATGTTGTTTCTCTACCCTCTTCAAAAAAGTTTTTCTTTGTTGTTAGCACTTTAATAAGGTTTTAAAACCTATGTTGTGAGCCAACAAGGTTTCCATAACCGTTTCAGGGCCCAATGCTGGTTTTCTAACCTTTTCAATTTCTTTTAAACTTATCTTCAACTTCTCATCAAAGATCAAATTTATTGATTTTAAAAAAAGTTGCCACTTTTGACCCTAGTTTGGTCCAACCATTTCCATGCACATACCCCAATACCAAATAAGCACCAATCATCAAAGGCTATTACTAAGTTATCCCAAGAAGAAAAATAGTAGTCTAGGAAATTACATAACCATTTATTTGCATCTTCACTTAGAAATTTGTAAAATAATTTATCTACATATTGATAATTTCTCACAAATTCAAAAAATACATAGACATGTGATTCCCCATAGATTCCCCATAGATCTAACCCACCAAACCTAGGTAGCTTGAGGAAAATATCATTTGTCCATATCTAGATATTGAAATATAGTATCTCTTAAGCCAAATGGATTCATTGGAAGCATGAGCAGATTCTATATACTCTTCTTCTATAGTGGAAAAAGTGACTACAACCTATTACGTACTCATCCAGTTGATAGCACCACCAAACATCATGAACACATAGCCATTGGTGGATCTTCTGCTATCAATATCACCTACCCAATTTAAATCCACATATCCACTAATACTCACTGAGCGCCAAGGTCTAGTAGGATAACCATGAAAACACCTAGAGAATAATCATATGTACCTCATAAATATCTAAAAACTCTTTTCACTGCATCCCAATGTACCCAACCAAGATTAGCCATAAATAAACTAAGAAATCCCACTGCTTAGGCAATATTTGGCCCCATATAAACCATAACATACATAATACTACCAACAACACTTGCATATAGTACTCTGGTCATGTCCTCCATCTTAGTAGGATATTTTAGACAATCCTCCATGAAAATCTTTGTCCCTTGCATTAGAAGAACAACTAACTGTCTATAAGACGCCATGTTGAATCTCTCCAACACTAACTTCACATACTTGATCTAGCTTAACCAAATCTTTTTGTTAGCTCTATCTCTTATGATCTCCATCCACAAAATATACCTCATTTCACCTAGATCCTTCATTTCAAACTATAGTAACAATTGAGACTTCAAATCTGAAATCAAACTTTTACCATTCTAAAAAATTAACATATCATCTACGTATAATGAAATTATGAGAATGTGACCATTATCAAATTTGTAATACACATAATGGTCAGATTTGGGTCTCAAAAACCCCAAAGACAACACATAGGTGTCAAATTTCTAGTACCACATCCTAAGATATTTCTTAAGACCACACAAAGTCTTTTTTAACTTGCATACTAGACATTCTTTGCCTTTAACCACAAAATTCTATGCCTGTGACATATAAATTTATTCCTCCAAGTCACTGTGAAGGAACATTGTCTTCACATCCATATGTTCCACTTCTAGATCATACACTACTAAAAGTGATAACATAAATCAAATAGATTTCAGCTTCATAAAGGAGAGAATATCTCACTGTAGTCAATTCCCTCCACTTGAGAATACCCCTTAGCAACCAATCGTGCCTCAAGTGATTTTCAACACTGCCATTAGGACTGGATATTTCTTCTTGAGCACCCATTTACAACCGATGAGAACTTATGCCCTTCAAGAAAAGGTACCAGATCTCATGTATTATTTTTCTTTAAAGTAGCCATATCTTCATCCATGGTTTTCATCCAAGAATATGCATCACTCATACCCATAGCATCTCTAACAATCTTAGGATCATAAGTGTTAGCAATCAAAGAAAAATGCAACTAGAATCTAACAATGAATAGCCAAAATTTTTAGGTGAATATCCAAATCTTTAAGGTAAATATCTAAACCTATCAGGTTGTTGCCTATCTCTTGTAGATATTCTAAATTGCTGAGGATGAGGTTCTTTTTCTTGAAAATTTTTATTATCTATCTTGTAGAGCTATCCTCATCATTATGTCCAACAAGAGTACATAGTTCTTCTTTCATTAGAGTAGATGGAATCTAAACTACCTCTTTCTATTTCTCCTTTTTCTCTAGCTTTAACTTACCAGTGGAAGGTTTCATCTCTTGGAAAATTATGCTTCTACTATAGAGAACCTTTTGGGCCATTAGATCCCAAAGCTTGTACCCCTTCACACTGATACTGTAGCCAATGAAGATGCATTTGACCACCTTGTTCTCCAACATTACCTTTTCTCACTTGGTTGAGAATATGCCTTGCAACTAAATACTATGAGATGTCTCATCAAATGATTTTTACCAGACCATGCCTCCATGCATGTCTTATCAATAAGAGTTGATATAGGAGATCTATTGATCATATAACATGTGGTGGCTACAACTTTAGCCCAAATATTTTATTCAAGGCCAATATAACTCAACACACTCCTATCCCTCTCCATCAACATCCTATTCATCCTCTCCACGACTCTATTTTTATGTGGGGTGTATGGAGTTGTCTTATGTCTTTCAATCTTGTGCTCTTTATAGAACTTGTCAAATTTTTCTGAACAAAACTCACCACCATTATAAATCCTCAAACACTTAATATTTCTATTAGTACAATTTTCAACCAAGGATTTAAATTCCTTAAACTAACTAAACACTTCGAATTTACTCCTAAGGAAATAAATAAATCTCATATGTAGTCGTCTACAAATATTTAAATTTTGATTTAATGAAGGTACTTTCATTGGATCAAACACATTTGCGTGAACATAGTCCAAAACCCTAGAAGGCTCATGAGAACTGTTGCCCGATTTTCACCTACGGGCTCATCGGACAGGAAAAATTGTGTCTCAGGTGTTCATGAAGGCCAAATGGAGAGATTTACATCAAGGGTTAAATCATGCACTTGAGGATATTTCACAAGGAGGTATGCTAGAGGTATGCCTCGATCAGTTTTGGCGCAAAACATTCATTAGAGAGGAAAGTCGACAAGACCCTCCTGTTGTCTTGCCGACTAGCAGTGCATTCTACTTGGTTTAATACACCCATTGCCAGGACATTTGGGTCGCCATGAGTCTTCATGTATCTCTCCGCTTGGATGGAGGTCATGCTGAAAGTTTTTTACAAGGGTGGCATCGGGGGGAATGATTTCGGTTGGGGTAACGTCTCTCCGACTGCGTAAAGTATCGTCGAAGGGGATTGCCTTCGGTATAATGTCTCACCAAACCATGGGAGTCTCCCCAAAGTGGCCTCAGCTCGCTAAAAGATTGTTATCTCGCTGAGAAGTCTTGCCGACCCGACGAGGTCTTACCGACGAAATGTGGTGAGCTCGGTGAAAGATTTGAGTTCGCCGTGATGTCTCGGCGAACAAGAAGGAGTCTCGCCGATGGCGAAGGAGGCCTCGATGAAAGGGTAGGAGCTCGGGGAGATGTCTCGGCAATTAGCGAAGGTCTCGGCGAAAAGGTATGTCAACGGGGAGAAAAGGTGGGCCTCGCTATGACGTTTTGGCGACCGAATGATGTCTCACTGAAAGGACGGTGCCTTTGGTATTAGATGATGAGCTCAGGGAGATGTCCTACCGACATAGGGAGGTCTTGGTGAAAGTTGTGAGCTCGGCAAGAGGTCTCACCGACCAAGCAAAGTCTCCCAGACTGAAACGAAGGGAGCTTGTTAGAAGTTCTCGCCGAAGCAAGGTGTCTTTGGTGGGAGGTTTGGCCGATTGCGTAGAGTCTCACCGACATGGAGTCTCATCGGTATAACCTCTGGCCAATAGGATGGGGTCTCCCTGAAATGAGGATGAGCTCGCTGGCGAAAGGAGACACCATCGCTATGAGGTCCTGCCGACCAATGAGGGGTCTTGGCGAAGGATTGTGCCTTCGGCAAGAGGTCTCACCGACCCATGGGTGTCTCATTGACGGAGGAGCACAACGGTATAATGATAGGGCTCATCGTGAGGTCTTCCCGAAGATGATAAGTCTTGCCGATGGTCTGGGTGATAGCCACTGTGGATGTCGATATGACTTTTGGGCTCGCTATGAACTCTTGCCGATGATTGTGAGCTATGCCGATAACTGTTGAAGGGCATAATCACATCAGGGAGACATGACTAGTGTCTCACCGACATGTGATTCAATCTGAACGACTCTTGACCGTTTGGCGATCCCATGTAACATCTATTCAACCAATCCAAAGGAGGCTACAGGAGAGCTGTGGCAGTTTGACCCCTGTGAAGAAGATCAGCAGAACATAAGCAATGTGGATCTACTCTGAGAATAAAGTGATGAATCAGTCTGATATCCAGGAGGTTTCATTAGTAAATAGAAGGGCAGAGACCGTAGGGACAACTGGAATGTCAACTAGCGAGGGTTGATAGACATTAATGATATTACTTCAGGGTATTCAAGGCAGCCTGACAGGGAGGTTCAAGAGTGGACATGGAGGCCAGAAGTTAATGTTGTAGTTGCAAAAGATCAAGGAGGCCATTCCTGGAGAAACTCTTCACTGACATGGACATCAAGGACGCACTTGAATGCAACATTAATTTCATTCGAAAAGATCTAAGGGCAGATCTTTCTGAAGAATGATATTTTTGTAAGCCCTGGGGGGGCCGACATCTTTTTGTATATAAGGCATTTTTGCCTCTTTATAGAGGAGTTCTCCTTATGATTTTCAAAAGTCTGTGACTTTTGCAGTCCTTTCTCAGATTAGCAAACTTTTGTAACTCATTTTGGGGCATGATATATAAAATTTACCCTGTTTACCATTGATGGATCAATTTTCCTTCTGTTTCTTGCAAAATATTGTGCATTTTCAGGTGATTGATCAAGCTACTTCATGAAATATTTCTTTTCCTTATAGCTTTGTCTCATGTTAGCATGCCTTTCTTTGCAAAAGTAGTATTATGTAGGTTACAAACTGTGTTTACTTAATTGCACATGAGCTTTTAATTTGTGAAAATCTGCTTTTCCTTCTTGAAAGTGTGTGCATGTCAAACTTGTTTGTGAAACACTTATGCATAATCTACAAAAATTTGTTGTGCAGTACCATATCCATCATTAGTGTTCAAGTGTAACTCGAGTATCTCATTGTTCTTGTCATTTCGGTTCATCACCATAGGGTTTAGTTTTCATTTTTATGCATTCTCCTTCTCCCTTTTCCTTACAAGATCAGTAGTTAGGTGACACCATAGGAAGTCAGCCTTGTCCGGAGGTTGACCTCTGTCTATAAGTGACCCACAACTTTGGAGGTCTTCCCATGTTACATTGAGGTGTTGAACATCAGTTTCAGAAAAGGGTGCAATCTCAGGTGATAACAATTTTTGGCATGCCCGGTGGGACCAGTACCACATTATATCGTTGGTTTAGTATGCAACCAGCAGGTTTCAGACTTTGTAGAGGTCAATTTTTCATACTTGATGACTCCATAACGAAGAAGGACTTCAGAATTAGTGCTTTTATAGTTTATGAGAAGACTTCAGACAAGGAGCAGCTTAGTTCCTTTCAAATATTTGTAGCTGTCACCACCATGAAGACAAGGCAAAGCAACATAAAGACCAGGGACAACATTTATCTATTCTAGAAGAACTAAATCTACTCCTCCATTTGTAGGATCTCATATTGCTGTCCTGATTTTTGTTTCACCTAGAGTGCAAGTAAATCCATCTCAGCCACCTCCAATGGCTGCTCCAAGGAATCAACCATTTGTTGCTTTCAATGGAGGGAGTCCCTTAAATTTGGCACAACACAATGACATTCCAATGGCAGCCTTGAAAAGTCTGCCAACTTTCACTGGGGAAGATTAGACTACCCTGATTAAACACATGCGAGATGTGGCTTCGTTGTGCAGAGTCCATCACATAACTCAAGAGGATGTTGCTATGAGATTATTAGTTGCTTCACTGAAAGGAAGAGCTGTGCAATGGTATAGGGGCTTAGCAGTTAGCTCAATCGCAACTTGGGAGGAATTTGGAGACAAGTTGCATAAGCAATTTCAAGATAGGTCTGATAATTTGTCCTTATTGGAACAATTAACTACGATTAAGAGGGCTCCACAAGAGCAAATGAATGATTTTAATTTCAGATTTCAAAGAACTTGGGATAGAATCCCTACAACGGTGAGGCCTTCACCTGAATATGCCTTCCTGTATTATCTTAGAGCTATAAATAGCGATATTTCAGTTTTAATACAGTCAATGGGAGGAGTGTCTTTGCTAGATGCTTTTGAAATAGCAATCAGAGCTGAAAACAGCCTAATACAAGCTGGTAAATTTGCTCCTAGGCCACCAATGACTATATTTCCAGATATTCATTCGAATATCCCTTTGCAAATACCACCTTTTGCACCTTTACCACTTGTTCCAGCTGCCATAAATCAAGAAACCACCGCTGCAAAATCTTCAAATGAGCTACAGGAGATCAAAAGTTTATTACAAACTTATGGTAATAAGCTTGTAACCTTGGAGAAGCAACAAACATATAACAGGCCATATCAACAGTAGAATTCAGGTCGACAACAACAATACCAAGGTAATAGAAAAGTTTACCAAGGAAATTACTAGGGCCCAAGATAGGGTGTAAATACTAGACCTTTTCAGGCTTATGCTCTAGCACCTGTTAGCGCAGTTAAGTATCTTGTCCCTATTCAAAAAAATTTAGCAGCAGATTATGAGTGGTGCTACCCTTGTAACCAGCCTCATAATCAAGCCACTTGCTCAAATGGACTCATTAATCAAATACTTATGGTACAGAATGCCTCAAGTTCACAACAAAATGAATTCAATAATGCATCTCTACAACACCAAGATCCGCCTACCAATGACACTACTCTACTTAACTAGCAAGGTGAAGAATTCTGTGGATTGAATGTAGATGATTCTTCAGTTGCAGCTAACGTAAGGGTGAAGAAAAGAGCTTTTGAGCTTGATCAAACAACTGATAAAGGAAAAGCATCAACTGTAGAACTATCTACATCCCAAGTGGCTCGTGGATTGCAGAGAAATCAACAACGCCCAGTGAAAGAGTAGCCACGCTTGCAAGTTGACCACGCTGGCATAAAGGTATATCATAAATTAAACCCAGCTGTACCCTATAACATTCTTGATAATATGAAAAAGAAAAATGTAACAATGTCTATGTGAGATTCATTAGCCATCCCAGGTCAAAAAGATATGTTACACTCAGCTTTGTCAAATTTCAAAGTGTCTGATGAATCTGAGTCTCCAATAGGTCAAGTTAGAACTGTGTTGACAAATAATACTCAAGGAAATGATAAACAACCCAACAAAGAGATAGGAAAAGAAGTCAAACCACCTCCATTTTACATGTCAGTAATCATAGGTAATAAGTTAGTTCATAACTGTTTGGTAGACAGTGGAGCTAGTAGTTCAGTAATTCCAAAGCAAATTGCTGACAAACTTGGACTAAAGTATCAACCTTTAGAGAAAGGAGTGATTCAATTGGATGGTACTTCTATCAATACATTGGGTGTTATTAAAAATTTGAGTTTTACCCTTCACGCTTGTCCTAATTTTTCAGTTCCTCAAGACATATGTGTCATAGATCTCCCACCTTTCTTTTCTTTGTGCCTCTCAAGAGACTTTACAACTAAGATAGGTGGTTATGTGTTAGCTGACTAGTCGCATATGTTGTTTAGAACCAGATATGGAACCAAAGTTACTATTCAATCTGAAAAGTTGGCTAAAGACCACATTGAGCCATATAACCCAAGTCCTATCAATGCTGTTCCTATTGCCGCAGACACAAATTGTGTCATTTTTTTGATAGTGAACTAGCTGCTGCTCAAGAACTTCAATCAGAAGCTATTTCTGATGTGCTTCTACATGAGTGGGTGGCTGAAAACGTGTGGGACAGTCCTATAGATCTTATTCAAGATACTGGTATGGGTAATTATGTGATGCTTGAACCTGATGCATAGATCCCAAACCTTGAGAAGGGTACATATCAGTTGTTGCGACAACAAAGTGGACTTTGGGAAATATTTTTTGATGGTTCCAGAAGCAAGAATGGAGTAGGAGGAGGTGCAATGTTGGTTTCTCCACAAGGTGATAAGTATTTTGCAGCCTTTCGTTTTTCTTTTTCTTGTTCTAACAATAGTGCTAAGTATGAAGGACTTATCCAAGGCTTTGAATGGGCAAGGAAAAGAGGGATTGACTGTTTGAAGGTCTATGGAGACAGTGAACTAATAGTTAATCAGATAAGGAGGCTAAATGTTGCCAGGAATGATGCTTTGAAGTCTTATAGAAACAGAGTATGGGACATAATTGAAGAATTTAATGCCTTCAATCTGATTTCCATTCCATGAAATCAGAATAAGCATGCTGACAGACTTGCAGCAATTGGAGCGTAGTTTGATATCCCAGGCAATATCAAAAAGGACAAAATACAACAGTATGTCAAGGTGGTTATCAAGCCATCAATTCCTGATAACAACATTAACTGGCAGGTATTTGAAAATGATGAACAAATTTTAACTTTTCTGCTCCAAGAAGATCAATTTTCTGTAATAAACCAAGAAAAGATCAAACAACAATATGATGATCAAGTGATACAGCTGAAGACGAATAAACTTCCCAAAGGGCTGGTTACCTTGGATCCATATTCAATTTTGATGACCAGCTTAAGAAGAACAAAGTCGACATTCAAGTGAAAGAAGATCATTATGAAGAAGTGGAAATCTTTAAAGGTAATCTTCTCAAATTAGGCAAAATCTGTTTAGCTGAGGATAAGAGAGCTTTCATTGTTTTATGTCAAGAATATCATGATGTTTTTGCTTGGCAGTATTTTGATTTAAGAGGATTTGATCCTCATATTGCACAACATACAATTGAGTTAGAACCCGATGCCAAACCTGTTAGACAAAAACAGAGACCATTGAACCCCAAGCTTGAACCTTTGATGATCAAAGAGCTAACCAAGTTAGTTGAGGGGGGTATTGTGTTTCCAATTAAACACACATCTTGGGTTTCTAATCTTGTTCCGGTTAGAGAAAAGAATGGTGAGATAAGATTATGTGTAGACTTTAGAGACCTTAACAAAGCATCTTTGAAAGATCATTATCCCTTGCCATCTATGGAACAAATTCTTCAAGCTGTTGCTGGATCCGAAAGGTTTTCTCTTCTGGATGGATATTCTGGTTATAACTAGATTCTAGTCAAAGAGGAGGATCAGTATAAAACAACATTTACAACAAAATGGGGCACTATGGCCTACAAGAGAATGCCTTTTGGTTTATCTAATGCCGGTGCCACCTTTCAGCGTGCCATGGATATGGCATTTCATAATTTAATTCAGAAATGTCTGCTAGTTTATCTAGATGACATAACTGTATATTCAAAAAATGCAAATGAACATTTGTCACATCTCAAGCAGGTTTTTGAAAAATGTAGAGAGTATGGAATATCTCTCAATCCGACAAAGAGTATTTTTGTAGTTCATGAAGGTAAGCTGTTAGGTCACATAGTGTCAAAACATGGAGTTACCATTGACCCTGAAAGAGTTAAAGCCATACTTGAACTGCCATTACCCAATCACAAGAAGGGATTGCAGAGCTTTTTAGGGAGAATCAACTTTTTAAGAAGATTCATTCCTGATGTTGCAAATTTACTACAACCCTTGACCTCCATGCTTAAAAAGAATGCACTTTTCAGCTGGACTGGAGAAGCAAAACACAGTTTTGAAAAAATCAAGGAAACTTTAGCATTAGCTCCAACACTGGTAAATCCAAATTTTTCTAAAGACTTCTTATTGTATGCTTTTGGCAACGTTGGTTCAATCTCTGCTATGCTGGTTCAGAAAAATAGTGATAATTTAGAGCAGCCAATAACTTTCTTTAGTCAGGTACTTGCTGATTATGAAGAGAGGTATACATTTGTTGAGAAACATGTTCTTGCTGTGATCAAAAGCCTAAAGAAGTTTAAGCCTCTATTTTCAAACAATAAAATTCATATTCTGGTTGCACACTCAAGTGTGAAGGAATTTTCATTGAACAAAGATCTGAGTGAGAAAAGAACAGGGTGGATCAGAAAAGTAATGGAATTTGATGTTAACATCAACATCACAAAACTTGTCAGGGGTAGAGGACTTTGTGAGTAGCTTGCCTCCACTTATGAAGATTCACAACAATAAAAAAATGGTGTTGTTTTAACTAATACAAATGAGTCTCAAAATGTTCAGGCTACCGCACTTGCATCAGTTGCAGGTTGGGTTCAAGAGATGACTCACTTTCTTCATACTGGTGAATGTCCACCATGTCTGGATAGAGCAAAACAAAGATACTTCAGATTGTAGTCAATTCCTTATATCCTTATTGATAATATCCTTTTCAGGAAAGATTTGAATGGTGTCTTGTTAAGGTGCATTAATACTGATCAAACATAAAGAGTCCTACATGAGTTGCATGATGGAGTTTCAGGAGGACACTTTACTGCAAGGACAACTGCTTGGAAAATCACGAGCTGGTTACTACTGGCCCAGCTTGTTTAAAGATGCATATGCATGGTCAAGAAAATGTGTTAAATGTGCCTTATTTTTAGGAAAAAAAACTGCTTGCTATGCCTCTACATCCAATTCAGGTGGATCAACCCTTCATAAGATGGGGCATCAACTTCATTGGGCCAATTAATCCACCATCCAGTGCTGGTCATAAGTGGGTGCTTACTGCTACAGACTATTTTACATGTTGGATAGAGGCAGTAGCTTTGAAAGAAGCAAATGAATCTTCAGTTCTGAGCTTTTATGAATACATAATCACCAGGTTTGGAGTTTCTGACTCCATCATTTCAGATAATGCTCTTGCATTTGTTGGATTAAGAGTCACAGATTGGGCTATTAAATATGGCATTCATTTGAATACTTCCTCTAATTATTACCCTTAGGGTAATGGTTTAGCTGAAAGCACAAATAAGAATCTCATCAAGATTATTAAGAGGACAATGGAGGATAATCAAAGGACCTGGAATACCACATTGAAATCTGCACTTTGGGTAGATAGAATAACCCCTAAGAGATCAGTGGGTAATTCTCCATATGTCCTTGTTTATGGTAAAGAGGCTAGGTTACCTCTGTCTGTAGAGCTTCCAACTCTAGACATTGTTCACCAGTTAGAGATGTATGAAGAGTAGGACCCAATGTCCGTGAGATATGCAGAGCTCATGGAGCTCTAAGAATCAAGAGACAAGGCAATGAAAACTTTGGAGTATCATCAGCTCCAAACAAAGAGAACATTTGACAAGAAAGCTACAGTCAAATTTTTTAAAGAAGGTGATATTGTTCTCAAATGGGATGTTCTGAAAAGCAAGCTAGGCCATCACACCAAGTTTGACAACATGTGGATGGGTCCATTTATTGTTAAAGACTGCAAAGAACACAATGCATACCAACTGGCCACAAGTGAAGGTGAAATGCTTCCTATCCCAGTCAATGGGATACACCTCAAGCCTTGTTTCGAAGTCTGATGGTTTCCTCTATTGTACATATTAGTTTAGGTTTTATGCTTTCAATAAGTGCTTCGGAACTTTAGTTTAAATGTTGATTTGTTCCCTAAGTGCTGTTCCAACACAGTTTACTAGTTTCACCTCAGTTTTTTTGGTTTCAGCAAGTTCTAGTGTCTTGATCTGCTCTATGAGTCTCAAGTGAATTGCAGCCATGTGCGGGCTGCTATTGGTTTGTTTTGGGGGTTTTTCCAAGTGTCTCCATGCCCAATGGACAAGTTTTGGCTACTGGTTTCTATATTTAGCAAGAAAACATCCAGCAAAGGTCGCCAGAAATGTTGCCCGATTTTCACCTACGTGCTCATTGGGCAGGACAAATTGTGTCTCAGGTGTTCATGAAGGCCAAATGGAGACATTTACATCAAGGGTTAGATCATGCACCTGAGGATATTTCACAAGGAGGTCTGTTAGAGGTATTCCTCGATCAGTTTTGGCGCAAAAAATTCATCAGAGAGGAAAGTCAGCAAGACCCTCCTGTTGTCTTGCCGACTAGCAGTGCGTTCTACTTGGTTTAATACACCCATCACCAGGACATTCAGGTCGCCATGAGTCTTCATGTATCTCTCCACTTGGAGGGAGGTCATGCCGATAGTTTTTTACAAGGGTGGCATCGGGGGGAATGATTTCAGTCGGGGTAACATCTCTCTGACTGTGTAAAGTATCGCCGAAGGGGATTGCCTTCGGTATAATGTCTCACCAAACCATGGGAGTCTCTCCGAAGTGGCTTTAGCTCGCTAAAAGATTGTCATCTCACTGAGAAGTCTTTCTGACCCGACGAGGTCTTATCGACAAAATGTGGTGAGCTCGGTGAAAGATTTGAGTTTGTCGTGATGTCTCGACAACCAAGCAGGAGTCTCGCCGATGGTGAAGGAGGTCTCGGTGAAAGAGTAGGAGCTCAGGGAGATGTCTCAGCAACTAGCGAAAGTCTCAGCGGAAAGGTATGTCAACGGGGAGAAAAGGAGGGCCTCGCTGTGACATCTTGACGACCGAATGATTTCTCACCGAAAGGATGGTGCCTTCGGTATTGGATGATGAGCTCGGGGAGATGTCCTACTGACATAGGGAGGTCTCTATGAGAGTTGTGAGCTCGGCGAGAGGTATCACCGACCAAGCAAAGTCTCCCCGACTGAAATGAAGGGAGCTTGATAGAAGTTCTCGCCGAAGCAAGGTGTCTTCGGCGGGAGGTTTGGCCGATTGCATAGAGTCTCGTTGACATGGAGTCTCATCAGTATAACCTCCAGCTGACAGGATGGGATCTCCCTGAAATGAGGATGAGCTCGCCAGTGAAAGGAGACACCATCACTATGAGGTCTTGCCGACCAATGAGGGGTCTTGGCGAAGGATTGTGCCTTTGGCAAGAGGTCTCATCGATACATGGGTGTCTCGCTGACGGAGGAGCACAACGGTAGAATGATAGGGCTCGTCGTGAGGTCTTCTCGAAGATGATAAGTCTTGCCGATGGTCTGGGTGATAACCACTGTGGATGTTGATATGACTTTTGGGCTCGCTATGAACTCTTGCTGATGGTTGTGAGCTATGCCAATAACCGTTGAAGGGAATAATCACATCGGGGAGACACGACTAGTGTCTCACCAACATGCGATTCAATCTGAACGAATCTTGACCATTTGGCGATCCCATGTAACATCTATTCAACCAATCCGAAGGAGGCTACAGGAGAGCTGTGGTAGTTTGACCCCTATGAAGAAGATCAACAGAACATAAGCAACGTGGATCTGCTCCGAGAATAAAGTGATGAATTAGTCTGATATCCAGGAGGTATCATCGGTAAATAGAAGGGCAGAGACCACAGGGACAACTGGGATATCAACTGGCGAGGGTCGATAGACATTAATGATATTACTTTAGGGCATTCAAGGTAGCCCGACAGGGAGGTTTGAGAGTGAACACGGAGGCCAGAAGTTAATGTTGTAGTTTGGAAAGATCAAGGAGGCCATTCCTAGAGCAACTCTTCACTGACATGGACAACAAGGATGCACTTGAATGCAACATTAATTTCATTCGATAAGATCTAAGGGTAGATCTTTCTGAAGACTGATATTTTTGTAAGCCCTGGGGGGGCCGACATCTTTTTGTATATAAGGAATTTTTGCCTCTTTATAGAGGAGTTCTCCTTATGATTTTCAAAATTCTGTGACTTTGCAGTCCTTTCTTAGATTAGCAAACTTCTGTAACTCATTTTGGAGCATGATATATAAAATTTACCTTGGTTACCATTGATGGTTCAATTTTCCTTCTAGTTCTTGCAAAATATTGTGCATTTTCAGGTGATTGATCAAGCTACTTCGTGAAATATTTATTTTCTTTATAGCTTTGTCTCATGTCGGCATGCCTTTCTTTGCAAAAGTAGTATTATGTAGGTTACAAACTGTGTTTACTTAATTGCACATGAGCTTTTAATTTGTGAAAATCTGCTTTTCCTTCTTGAAAGTGTGTGCATGTCAACCTGTTTGTGAAACACTTATGCATAATCTATAGAAACTTGTTGTGCAGTACCATATCCATCATCAGTGTTCAAGTGTAACTTGAGTATCTCATTGTTCTTGTCATTTTGGTGCATCACCATAGGGTTTAGTTTTCATTTTTATGCATTCTCCTTCTCCCTTTTCCTTACAAGATTAGTAGTTAGGTGGCACCATAGGAAGCCGGCCTTCTTCGGAGGTTGACCTCTGTCTATAAGTGACCCACAACTTTGGAGGTCTTCCCATGTTACACTGAGGTGTTGAACATCAGTTTCAAGAAAGGGTGCAATCTCATGTGATAACAAGAACTAGAATAAAATGAAACACATTGTTGTTTTCCATATGTACACAATGTTCACAAAAGTTTAACTCAAGATTACAATCATTAAGGCCTTCAACAAGGCTTTTATTTTCAGGGCTCTAAGACCCTTCTCACCAATGAGACCAAGTCTTTTGTGCCATAACATTGTTTTATCTACATGAAGCTTCATTTTCAAGGAATGAGAACCCTTAGGTAACCAAAATGAATGGCCATTATATGTTGATGCTATAAAATTATTCTTTGCTTGATCTAATAATGAGGATTAAGAATCCAAAGGTCTATTCTTCTGCTTGTTAGAATAACTATTGCATTGAACCATGCATGCATCCAACTTATACAAGGTGTCGATCTAAACACCTTTAGCAAACACCATAGCTCATCTCATCTTATTACATCCTCCATTCAAGAAAACAACCTACACACATGAATCATTCAATTTACTCATAGAGAGTAGGTTTTATACCAAACCTGAGATATCCAAGACATGACCAATCCCTTTCACTCTACCATCAGGGAATCTGGTTTTGAATCTACCATGATCAACAATCTTAATATGAGAGTCATCACCCAAATACACCTTCCAACCATCATATTCTTCATACTTAGAGAACCAACCCTTATGTAAGGTCATATTGAAAGAAGCACCCAAGTCTACTAACCACACATCTTCTAATGCATGCATTTCCAAAGCTACAATAAAGGTATCTGAATTGGCTAAGAGGATTTATCATAGTTAGAATCAAAGAATTTATTTTTCCTTTCTTTTTCTTCTCCTCCTTGCACTCTTTACAAAAATGATGAGTTTTTCTGCAGTTTCAATATTTCACCTTGGAATTTCTAGGAGACTTAAATCTCCTTAGGGATTTTGATTTCAACTTCTTGTCCTTTTTCTTTGCTTTCTCTTTATATCTACCATGAATAACAAAGGCCTTGTTAGCCATCTCAAAATATTTACTTTGCATCTCTTTAGATAATAGTGATGCAACCATCTCATCCATCTAGAAACTAGTGGTAGTACAACCAATAACTAGTACCAGGTGATCCCATGAGTTTGGAAGAGAACATAACAAAATAATTCAACGATCCTCATCTTTAATCTTGTCACCAATAAAACTTAGTTGAGCTGACAACATATTAGAACCATTTAAATGATCTACAACGAACCCTCCATCTGCCATCTTTAGAGAATACAATTTATTTTGTAGGAATGCTTGTTTACTGGGGGTTTAGCCTAATAAACATCTCCAATTTTCTTCCAAAGAGATTTTTCAATTTTCTCTTCATGAACATTCAAGAGCACAAAATCAACCAAATAGAGTCTTATCAAACCCTTGGATTTTTTTATCCTTCAGATCCCAATCTTCCTAAGTCATGCTGGCTAGTTTCATATTGGATATTACAACCCATAGATCTCTATCCATGAGAATATCCTCCATATTCAACTTCCATAACTCAAATTTTCTACCTTAAAATTATCCATTTCAATTCTACTTGATGTGCTTTCCATCCTTTTCCTACAAGAAGCTCACAAAATGCTCTTCTATAAAATCCCCCCTAAAACATAGATTAGCTCAAAAAACCCTTCAACCCAACAAAGTAAACAAACCTAGCTAGGGTCTAATACCAATTGAGAAGAAGGAGAGTATGTGGAAGATGCTTCCTACACCAATCTAAGCAGGAGATTAATTACAAAATAATTTTTAAACACCTTTATAGTTGTAGATTTAGATGCACATACATATCATAAATAGATAAACAATGAAAAACATAACACATAATTTTACATGGGGAAACCCTTTTGGGAGAAAAACCCCACACTCTAAAACACAACTCAATTATATTATTCAACAACAACAAATAAGTTACAATATCATTGTAGAGCTATGCTCTTGCAGAAATCTTCATAGTTCTTGATTTTGGAGTAATTTCAATAACATAATGGTATTTCAACGAACAACAATCTACAACTCCAAAATATAAGTGCTCAATATATAGGACCTTACAATGCATTGATTAAATATTTCTAAAATCTAATGCCCAAAGTTGAAGATGCAACATGGAAAGCATCAAAACCACTACACATGCATAACGGTAAGTTTCCACATGTCATCACATACAATATTACAACTATCGATTGTCACTAAACCTACACATGCAAAAATTGCACCTCCAAAGCACTTATATTTCATGAAAAATCAATATGAAATAGAAAATTACTTCATGCACAACTCCACTTATAAATGATAACTTCCAACTTGACTCCTCCCTGAAAATAGAAATTGTAAGTTGTAAGTCACAATGCACCATGAGATAATTATCAAATATAATTTTAACATTAAATAATTAAATAAACAATGCTAGGATATCAAATGTTGAGACACCTTATTCCTAACAAGTGATACATTAACAAAGAAAAAGTGGTTTTGGATCAATGCATAGGATTAGGGAATATCTTCTTCTTCTTTAGGCTCTATAAAATAAAGAGGGTATTTACCTAAGGACTTTAGATAAGAAAAAAATTGGAACAAGCTTTGATTACCATGCCTTAGTTGTTGTTAGGGAAAAGCCTACTAGAACTCATTAATATTAGATATAAGCAAATATGTAAGCACACCCAAAATATAATGTTCTAATAATCAAAGATGAATCCCCTTAAATTGACACACACTTATAGCTTGTAATCTCATCATCACAACCCTCTAAATATCTATTTGACATAAGATCACTCAAGTTTTATACTTATAAATCAATGGGTTGTATGGATGAGAATTAATCCTACATTCATAAACCTATGAAAATCTTATTCAAGTATGAATTCCTCAAACTATGGAAAAAGTAATAAAACCAGTTTATGCATGTAAGCAAAACAAGAAATTAAATTGTGATAGAAATGAAAGGATATTTTAAAATAAAATATTGATTCAAATCCAATTTGATCAATGACAAATCTATTGGGAAGAAAAGTCACAACATGCAATAAAGAGAGGACGCTAAATGGGATTGCAATAAAATTATAAAAATATTGCACATCATATCTACTTGGTAATCTAGATCAAATCAAGAATACCCCATATGCAATAAGGAGACCAATAGGAAAAATATTTTTATTATATTATAATGTTGTGACATTAATCAAATCCTAATTACATCAAGCAATTGGATGTGGCAAGAGAGAACTAGCAACTAGGTTCAAATATTTTCCTAAGATATTATAGTCTGCCATGTAGATATATGATCATACAACTACCTACATTGAATACACTTTTCCATAGCCCACATGAGCAAGACCATTACCTTATAATGTTGCACAAACATCGATTGATCCCCTAGTGTATAAGCTTAACAACTAAGGTAGGAAATTTACTTAAAGACCAACCACAATATTATCTTTCAACAATGTATATAACATAACATCTCAATCTTCCTACTTATAGGAGTGGTTAAGGAATTTATAGGTCATGCCTATCTATTACATCACCTTTACATGGCACAATTCTTAGAGCCATACCCTTTGTATAAAAAACCATGACCATGTGTACATAAGCCATGTCTTTGTGGTTCCCATAGGTGTAAAGAGTTGTTAAAGAGTCATCCCTTACTTTATCACATCTAATTGTTATCATTAATGGTATCCTTGAAAGTACACTTGGAAGTAGGTGGGGTTTCCTATTCAAGCTATGGGGTTCCACAAAAATACATTCTTGAACAATGAACATGGGTACAAAATATTTTGTAGGTCCAACAGTTAGGAGTCTAGGAAATATCATATTGGGATACCAAAGAGGATCAAGATTTCGGGTTAAGGAAATATCATACTAGGTGAATGGGGATGAAGAAATATTTGGTCCACTGGGGTCATGGAATAGAGGGACCATGGATTTTAGGGTTTCAATATATCAATATGATCATATATTTTAAGAAAATCATCCTTAAGAATCCATTAGGTTTGCAAGAGAAAAGTGTAACGAGGAGTAGGGTTTATAGAATTCACATACTACTACCAATGGGAAAGACGAAGGTGGTATGAGAAGCTCAAAGGGTTTGCAATGGGAAAGAATGAAGAGGAATGTGACTTAAGAAAGAGGATAACTGCTACCATATGAAGAAGCATGGGAAAGGAAAATCTGAAGGCTTGAAAAGAGTGCATGAGTAGAATGACGAGGGTTAGTTCTTGAGATTACAAAGTATTAAATTTATTTTGGGGAGAAGGGTGTAGAGGCAAAACTAATGCGTTTATAAACTTGGTAAATCTACTCAATTCAGAGGGTTAACTAGCTGAATAGTCCACTTCACATTGTTAAGACTACATTAAATCATCAACCAAGGTGCGTAAGCTTATGATGGTACTGCACTATATGTGCCTTCACAGACTCATATTCACCTAAATTATCCTATATATTCAAACTGATTTAGACTATTATGCTTTGCTAGAATCTTACAGAACTGCAAAAATAGTAAAAGTAGTTATAGATTCTAGTGGCTACGGGTACCTGCAACATAGGTTGTAGGTGACTGCTAATAACAAATAAATACAAAATCATTCTAAAACTTATTCAGAATAACAAAGCAATCAAATCTAACCTGTGGAGTGCTAAGATTTACTATTTAGATGATTGTTCATGAACAACTTGACTAATGTAATCAACCATAAGAACTTTTCCACTTTACTTGCAAAGCATTTATGAAACAATAAAAATGTTATTAACAAGAATGCATAAATTAATAAGTAAATGAAGTGAAAGGCATACTTACCTTGAGTGGCCAGCTCAGGGGACTATCTCACTTAACTAAGAACTAGATCTAACTTGGAATCTTGCACATCCATGTAACGTACATCCTTCTTTCAAATTGTATCCAATAACAACATTTTAACATGTTTTTATATAACTTAAAATTTGAAAACAACTAACTTCTTGATAACTTGTAACAACCAACTAACTTTGCTACAAACTCATCCCTTCACTTTATACGAAAATAGGGAGAGAATTATTCAAACTACTAACTAATTGCAACCATTAATTCCACTCCTAGATACGAGGATATGAAATTAAGATTGGCTTATTCATTCTAATTGAAAAGGAAGAAAATACTTATTCAACAAAGAGCTTAAATGAAACAACTTGCATGTGAAACACATAGGCAAATGTTTAGAGTTCTAGAAAAAGTATCCTCCTTCAGTATTTATTCCTCCATGATGGTTCACATCCATCTCCACAACTCCTTGTACTTTAGGCGGTTTAAACTTCAATGGTCCCCTATTTCACTGCTTCGGTTCTTGCTATAAATACTCTATTCTTGTTACCTCGTGCTGAGCTGCAGAAATATTAATCCACACAACATACATATACAACTAACCTTCATAATTAAATCACAAAATTCTATTCATATGCATACATTCTCATATTTAAATCATGCAATTGCTACAAATATTATCACCATATTTCATATTCAAAACTAGGTTCAAGGTTGCAAAGTATGTTGTGAAAGGATAACATAACATGGAAGTATTGTTTAAAAGGTAATTTAGAAACATATGTAAAGTATCTTGAAAGTATATGGAAAGAAATAAAAAGATACTAATAACCAACCCCATCAAAGGGGATGGAGAAGATTAAAAAATTGCAAAAAAAGAGAGAAATTTGGGATTAAGGAAAATGAATACTGGATATGAAAATAAGAGGAAACTGTAGGATTGGTGTAAAAATAAATTGGTGTCATAGTGTGAAGGAAAGGGGATCCCATTGGGGATTTTTGATATGTGATGGTGGAATCCTCAAGCATTATGATAGGAGAAATCTTGAACACCCCAGGAGAATATGTGAAGGAAGTAGTGGGGATCAAGGAAGTCACATACTTGATATACAAGAGAGAAAATAGAAAGAGGAGCTTGTCGAGATTCAATAGTTAGGGTTTCATGATGTAGTATCCATTCAAGGGAAGCAATACAAAAAAGTTCAAGAGACCAATGAGGGGAAAAATCAAGGATCAAGATGACACAGACTCAAGGATCAAGACATTGAGAAGTACAAAGGCTAAGGGAAAGACAAGGATGATAGGGTTGAAGATTTAGGATTATGGCATACACAATAAAGAGTTAAGTATATCTTTAAAAACACGATACTAAAAAGGGAAGAAGGATAATGAGAAGTAGGGAAATAGATGTAGAGGGAAAAAGTATCGTGGTTTGGAAAACCTTGAAAACCTACCCAGAGGAAAAAATTGACTTGGACAACCCCTTATATTTTTAAATTTTTTTTGTAACCTAACCAAAATATAAGGAATACCAAATCACAATACTCAAGCTAAAATTTACTAATGGGGCCCATTCAATGAGTTATCACTAATTAGTAGAGTAAGGCTAGGGGAACAAAAGGAGCACTAAAAACCAATTTCCATTTTAGGGCAGGTGCCAACGTAGGATTTGAAAAATATTTAAGGGTATTAATGTGGTTGTATATTTGTATATACCCCTAGGGGTTTTGCAAGAATTTTGAGTGTGTTTTAGTTTTTGAAAATAGTATGGTTTGTCATTTGTGTTATTAGGGTTGAAACCTATTATCAAAATGTCTTATATTTTTGTAGAAGAATGTCTTGTTTAACCCTAGTGATGAAGAGATAGATTGAACCTCACCTAATTGTTAATCTCCTTCAATATCCTTGTGCCTTCACTATGTCTCTATATTTTATCTTCCCTTTATGACTCACTACTTGTAGGTATTTCATTTGTTTGCAACCCTAGGCCACCGATCACTAATAATCCCTCATTGTAATCCTAAGTAGGTGTCTCTACCATGAAACAACTATTGCAAGGCCTCTACTTGCAATGTTACATGACTCACATTCTCTATATCATCTTCTCCTAGAGTTGTAATCTAAGCTATTATACCACTTTATGTATTCATTGCTAGGGGTCCCAGCTAAGAGATTTCTTACAAGATAGCCCTTGATACTCACATGCATGCATAGGGGAACTTTAAGGTAAATTATTTAGAATAAAATATTTTATTTTATTAACACGGAAATTTTATAAACTATAATAGTGGACTATGCCCTATAATATAGCAAGCTCTCAACATTGCCTATGTATAGGTCCACACACAAGTGGCCTTCCTCTTTTCCTGCTTCTAAAATGCCTACTTATGAATTTTAATTAGAATCTAAGCTCCATCTCTTAGATGATCCCCCCCTCAAACCATTCCTAAGAGAGATCTTGGGCCCAAAAGTCTCCCTCATTGTTGTCTTGATCCCTTTAAATAAATTCTAAGGATTTAAAATCCCACTCCATTATGTTGGTGCCCAAATGCCCTATTGTCACTTCATCTTTCCATGACCTAGATATTGGTTATCATATGGTCCTATAATACCCAACATGGCTACCAATCCTATTAATTTTTCCATCCTCTTCAAACATCATGATCCCAAAGGTGATTTAGTCTTTGATAATTACCATTTCATCTAGTTGAGTTATGGCTTGAGGCCATTAACTACTCACATATTTTTCATTCTTAGTACTCTTCGCACTAGGCTCAAGCACTCTCTTGTCTTCTCCTTTGTGCCAATCTTCTTCCTCCTACACACAATTATTTCTTTAATATTTAGGACTTGCATATTTGTGCACCCTAGTCATACACTTTCTTCTCCTTTTCTCCACATGCTAACCTTTGTGCCATGTGTACATCCTCCTTTTTGAATAATATTATTCCTTTATATGACCCTTATTACTACCTTAAACTTGAGGATCCAATAATACCTACCTTATTTCTAGCTAGAGGTAATATCTTGAATTGACTTGAGATGCTCTTGCATCATAAAGTTTATTATCTATTGATGACTACCCAAAAGTAATTCCTTGATTGCAAATCTATACTTCATACTTAACCATAAATATGATCTAATTATGTTGAAGGTATTCATTATTTGAGAAAGGGCTTGTAAAATTATAAAATTAATTATTGGTACCTTATAATTGAATGGAATCCAAGTAAGTGGAAGCAACTTCCTGCACCAATCTAAGTGGGGGAGATATTACAAAAATATTTAAACCGTTATCAGTTACAAATTTAGATACACATTTAGATAATGTAAATAAAACATGCAAATAAATAATATACCATAACATAGTATTTACATGGGGAAAATCCTTTTGGGAGAAAAAAACAACACTCCAAAAGCATAACTCTTTACATATTATCAATAATTTGAAAGAGGTTACAATACAATCAAAGACTTAACTCATCCAAGAGTCCTCAACCACAATAGGATTTATGGAGTGATTCTAGCAGTATAATACTATCTTTGAAATCTTCAAACTTGTACTACAAACCTCTCCAAAATGCCACATATTTATAAACATCCAAAGTGGATGCCTAGGATTGCCACATGGTATCACCACATAGTTTGCATGCATGTAAAACCCAACTCTTGACATGCATTCACCCTCACTACATGCAATAGATCCACTTGACATGCAAGGAATGTGCATCCATGCAAAATGTCCCACATGACATGCAAAGCACTTACCTGCATGCAAGGGTCCCACTTGTCATAATCTGTCATAGTCTCGACTCTTACATTGTCATAATTTGTCATATGACATGCTCTTGTCACAATTCTATCATAGAGACTTACAACGTGACACATGCCATAAAATTAACTTCATGATGGGGTCCCCCAAGTCAGATGCCTACTTCAACATATTAGCTTGCATGTCATCTGAGTCACCTCCATGGAGGATGCCACCTCAATCAGTAGGTCCCACAATGTGACTTGACATAGTAGACAAATAAACTTAAGCATAATATAAATAAACAATAAAATAAAATGTTAAAGACTTGCAAAAGTTGAGACACCTTAATCCAAAAAATATAAAAATACAATACCATAAATCAAATCCTAATCATTAAATCATATATCAACCTATATCATCCACCCCCATCATGTGACAAAATGTACCATTTATAAATTTTGACTATTCATGTCATTACTAAAGGCATTTTCTAAGTGAGCTCAAATAACAATTGTATATCATACATTTTTTAGAGTTGGAGTTGTACATTAATTGTCCTTTATGTATACCCTAGAATAAGTTTCAGCTAGATAGGTAATACTTTGCACTATCAATTGTATTCATATTATAAACAACAACGAAATGTTACACCTTGTGCATTTTAAAAGAAGCATTCACCCAACATGTTAGTTGTAATATTTGCCTACTTAGCACCTACAAACATTATACCATTTAAAAATATTTATACTAGGGGGCATTAACAACAATGATCGAGATATAGATGTTAAATTAGGCATTTTATTTTGAAGACTTGGATGTTTAAATGTTGCATGATGAAAGTGTTGTTTATATACTTTTTTTTTAATTAGTATGTAGCGAGCTCTAATGTGGGTAATAGAATTAATGAAATACCAAAATGGATGAATCTACATCTTACACATTGTTGAATATGAGTTAGACTTCTTTACCTTTCCTCTTGGAAAATGAAGGTGGTTGTTTTGTTTAGCAATCTTTTATTATTGAGCTTTAAGAGATGAAGAAGCCGAGGAACTCTTTCTAGTAATATCTTATTTTATTCAAAAATTGTGAAAATAAAATTATTATTTTTTAGATGTATGATTTTTTTATGGTTTATATTAGATTGTTGATTTTTTTGGTTCAACTCCAACCAACTACCTATAAATTCATTTTTTTTTTCATGTGTACACAACATGACTTGAGCTAGCACTTTCACACTATTCCTGATTCTATTTACATACTAGTTTTGGGCTATGTGGAGCTTTGGTGCTCCATACTCGTGTGTTGTAGCAAGAGCAACATATGGATAATTGTAAAAACAAGCCATTCTAGATGGTAATAACCTTTTCATTTACAGAACATGGCCTCAATGTGCAAGTTTTTTTCCAAATATTCCCACGCTTATCATTTATGTTGAAAGGATTACTCCAACACAAGAATTTACAAGCATCTCCAACTCAAAAGGAGACATAGAAAAGGTGAGTCAATCTCCATATGAGTGGAAACGGAGCCAAAGTGGGTAGTGAAATTGGTTGAGGAAGAGTTAGAGTTAATCTAGAGAGGAACTCATATGTTGTAAGGTGACCCACTGAAGCTACCAAGGCACTTGCGATGGAGAGGGAGTGGGGAAATAGAAAGAACTTCCAATAAGTGAGATATCAAACCAGGTAGAGCACGTGAAGTCATGTGCACTTCCCGCCTGTGTTGTCAATTAGAACGTGACAAAGAAGAAGAATGGAATGTCACACTATGTACGATATGTAATGTTCACCTTTAATTAATGACAGTTATTATGGTTGCAGAATTGCTGGTTATTGTCTCCTTGTCTTGCCTGTCTAGGGTGGAACTGTGAATCAAACTCTCACCACAACCCCGTGTGTGCGCAAAAGATGCAAGGAGTTTTTTATGGGTTTCAATGGAAGCAGTGATTACACATGAGTTTTTGGTCATAGATATTGTAAAAATAAAAACTCCGCTTTTTTAAAAATGGTTACTCTTAAACATCATTTAATTTGAATTTTGGTTGGTGAAAATAGAATAATTTTTTTTTTTTTTTGTATGAATGAGATGTAAAATTGCTATTTGACTTTTTGGATATATAAATAGAATATAGATATATTTCATCAAAATTTGTTTTCAATGTTCTTTTATAATGTTTTATGAATACATTATTTTTCAACTTAAAAATATGATATTCAATAAAGTGGATGACAATCCACTGAAATTAAATATAACATATTTTATAATTTTGATATTTTTTATTTAAATTTTAAGAAATACATAGTCTAATGAAATGAACTTAGAAGTGAAGATAAAATCTATATCTTATTAAATATAATATATTTTATTTTTCATAGTTACAAACGAATTGTATTTATTCATCTTCCCTATTGAATTAATGGTAGATTCTATAGTAACTTAAAATTTATCTCTCTATATATTTATACACTATTATATTGAGAAGTGATGACTATAGATCTATACATATATAAATATTTTTAATAATTAAGTTATATTTTTAAGAGAAAATGTGAAATGTACTTAAGTAGAAAAGCTATTTATGGGATTATTATTTAAAAGAATTTAATGTTTGAAGTTTTTAAATTATTATACAAGTTGTATAATATTGTAATAAATTACATTACATCATATCATGAATGTTTATGTACCACTTAAAATATAATGGACCTTGACAATACCAATGATAACTTTAAGCAACATCCCCAAAAAAAATATAAATCTTGGCAAATCTTTCATTTTTAAAATATAATGGACCTTGACAATAGTAATACATAAAATACAAGGGACAACGATAGAAAGGTAGCCATTGGGATTGAGAAAATAAATTGTAAAAAACTCACATACATGTATTCATATCAAGAGTTTTTTGTCTTGCTAATTTTTGTATACCTCTCCACCTTTAATAGTTACCAACAATGTGCATTTATGAAAGATAGTGCATTATAAATGACTTTTAGAAATCCACAAAAGACCACTTACATAAATTATAAACAAGTACCATGTAGTGGGAGTACTTGCTTATCTAGATGTATTGTAACCACATAGTGACAAGTACTTATTTCTCTATGATTGTAATACAAATATTTATTGTTTAGTTGATGGACGAGTCATGACAACAATTTAAAGGTAGAATACATAATAGTTTGAGATCAACAAATTATTGCAAGTTGAATGTGTCATGATTTTACTAGGTTTAAGAAAATTATAGTTGTTAGGGTTTTAACTTTCACCTCAAGCTTGATTCATACTAAATACAACCATGACTGGCATAGTTAAAATTGAGTTTGTTTATTAATAAATATTTGTAAAATATTGATGAGTAAATGATTTTTTTCAAAAATCTTTGTAATTTGATTGGTTGATTATAAGAAATCAAAACATAAACATGCCATATGTTGGCTCATAATGATGATAAAATATAAATATATATTTTAAATTTTAAAAATTCAAGATTAAATAATAAATACAATAATATGTTTATTTCAATTTTTATTCTATGTATTAATAATAATATTATGAATATAAATTTTATATTAATTTTACAATTATATATTTTAAATTTAGAAAATAATATTATCTAAATATATTATAAAACATTTAATAAAGGAATTTAAAAAAATATCATTAAAATAATTTTAATATAAAAATTATGAATTTTCAATTAAGAATATAAATTTAGGTCAAATAAATAAATATAGCTTAAATAAATAAATAATATGTTTATTTAAATTTTTAATTTTTGTATGAATAATATTATTAAAAATATAAATAGTTCCTAAAAATATATTTTTATAAAGTAAAAAATAATATTAGTAATATATTAAAAAATGAAAATATAAATTAATTTTTTTACATAATCAAACATTAATATTAATTATTAAAATTATGTAAATGTTAATATATTGATTTTATAATTTTATATTTTAGATTTATATTTAATATTATTATATAAATATATTATTAGACATTTATAAAGAATATTTCTTAAAAACAATTTTAAATTAAAAATAAACTTATTATTATAGACATAAGATTATTTTTACTAAATAAAAACAATAGAAAATATAACACTTATAATAATAACCGATTATTGCATGCATATTTTCTAGCTTAATGAGAAATAAATTACATATTAAATACAATTTAGATATATTAAATTGTAAATATTAATATATTAATAAACTAATTATGTCAAGAGTAGTGGGGGGTGGAGTGAAAAGTAGGTTAATAAAATATATTAAATAAAAGAATTAAGTAGTTGTTTATAAAGTTAAAAGACATAAATATATAAATGAATTACATCACTTTTAAAATACAAAATAAGGAATAAATTGAGAGTGGAAAGTGCATAAATAACAAGGCCGCATTGATACAAAGTTCCTTCCAAATGCTGGTAGGATAGTTTTGTACTTGCATTTAAAATGCAAAAATACATAATGAAAAATGCATTCTCTACCATAGCAGATGCTATGATCTTCTTAAAACTTGAATGGTCTTTGAAAAATTACATCCTTTTGATGCAAGAGCATCCAGGTGGACAAACGATCAACATCAACAATTTTTTTTTTGGTTTGATTTTATCATCTTGCTTTTGCTTTTCATTTTTCTGTGGGCAATTGAATTTTATTTTGGTGGTCATGGGAAAAGAGATGGGATGACATTTTGACAAACACCATATCATAATGACTCACATTTGCAATTACTACCCTCTCAAATTATTTATTTTATCAGTTAATTGCAAGAAATAAATAAATGGTTATATTTTCATGTTTCTTTTGACATAAGGAAATATGAAAGGCCATTTTGGAATTGGAAGAGTTAGAAGTTCAAACAACAAAGGGAATGTGAAGAGGCATCAGAGATGGAACAATAAAAGTTCAGATTTGTGAGAGAATGAGCTGTGCCTAGTTGATAAAAAGATCCACGCCATATGATATTGTAAAGGAAACACATGAGACTACAATAGAAGTAAAGGCTTGAATGCAGCACAAAGGAAAGCAAGCAAGGCACCATACATACATGTGAATACTTATGCAACAAGGAATAGAGAATGGTCGTGGCTGTAAGGAGAGTAAAATGAAGGGGAGGCAGCTAAATTGAAAAGTATCATTTCCAAGAGAAGAGTCTAAAGGAATATGGGACAACTTGTTTTCCAACACAAACAATTATGGGGATTGTGAGGAGTAAAGAGTCAAAAGATGAAGAAGTGAAGGAATTAAACAACAATAATTTTAAAGTGCGGATTGTGTGCAATAGGAGAAGCCGTGTAGCTCATCAAGATTAAACAAGAAGGTAGACTAACTACCACATAAATGAGTATGGATGAGAGAGTGGCAGGAGGAATTGTAATTGGTCCATGTGATATTTGAATAAGTAGGAATTAAGGCTTATCAAATGAAGATTAAAGGAGGGCGTTTCCCTAAGAAGAGCCAAATCAATACAAGGATTTAAAAATTGTAGGCTGGGAGAATCCTGGAGCATGTAGAAGAACCATGAAGGGAAGTAAGAGAAGTCAAAATGAACAAAGATATGTATGCAAAATGTGGGTATGAAGGAAATTGCGCCAATGAGAGGGGGAGTAAACATTTATGTGCAATCAGAAGGAATTGAAAATGGAATTTGTTCCAGAGTGAGGGATAGTGACTATAAAAATGAAGGAATAGAATGAGGAACGTGGCTTGTCTCGAAGGTGGTGTGCAGAAGTTGTGAGTATGAAGAATACAAAGGAAGTTGAAAAGTTGGAAAGAGGAGGAGAGAGGTAGAGTAGTTGCCTTGAAATTTGTAATTGTTATTTTTCATGAAGTTGAATACAGATATTTGATTATTTTCAAATTGGTGTTTATAGAGATGCAATTGTAATCGATTTTAAATTGACACAAGAATTTTTCAATTTTGCATTTAAACGTTTATTGAGTCATGTAATTTGAGTTTTTGTGGTTTTGAGTTGAGAGTATGGTTTCTTCTTCATCAAGTGGTATTAGATCCAATGGTCTTGAGTGTGTGGATAGAACACTGAGGGGTGAAGCCACGATAGTGGTTTACAAGTGAAGTGAGGAAGGAAAACTCACAAAAAATGAATGCATGGCAAAAAAATTGATTTTAGGGGCTTGTACGAACCTATTAGTTCGACCAAACCCATCAGGGGTTCGCTAGAACTTGGGTTCGGGCGAACCCTTTTAATTCTTTCCCGCCAAAAAATCCAACAAAACCCCTTATAAAAGGGGGTTCGCTCGAACCCCTAGGGGTTCATTCGAACCACCCTTATTCCTCATCCCCCCTGAGACACAAAAAAAACCCTGAATTTTGGCACTTGAGCTCGGGTTGAGGATGAAAATGGATGAATCTTCACAAACCCAACTGGAATCAAGTAGTCCTCGAACGAGCTATCCAATGAATATAATTTTAATATGTTTTGGTTTTATTATGTATTTTTTTTAGTTTTATTAAACATAGGTTTTTCATTGAAAATGAAGGTCTTTGTTCGCACATGTGGAAAAATAGCAATTATCAAATTGTTTTTTGAAAAATATGAGTGCACCAGATATTGAAGTCCTTGATCCAACAAAAAAAAAAAAAAAATTTCGATATATACAAAAAAATTTATACATTATACGGTCGCGCTATGTCTGAATTGTAATTAGTTTGATTTCGAAACTTGATTAAAGAAAAAATATTCAATAAAAAACTGTCTAACCAAGTGGAAGAACTAGATATCAGAGTTATGAATCTAAATTCAAAAGAATTAGAATTTTATCCTTCATGGAAAAAAAATTATGCGTTATACGGTGTGCGTCACTTTTTAAAAATGCTATTTTTTGAAAAAAAATAGTTTTCGTGGGAGATGGAAAAAGAAGTGCAATCTGATTTGAAATTTTTTGAAAAAATATTTTTAGAATCTACAGACAAAATGTGATGAGACTCTAGTTTGCATGATCTTCAAATTCTTCATGGTTTAGGCGCTATAGGTGCCTGAATGTGAAGATTTAGTTAAAAATAATAATTTTAGTGTCCAGTTTGGCCAAAAATTGTAAACCACTATTGTGGGATCACCCTGAGAGAGAGGCAGTTCACACCAGGTCCTGTGGGTGAAGAGGGAAGTGAGCAGAGGTTTCGGGGGAACAAGAAGATCACCGAACGTGATACAACTTGTGGCGGAACCTGTGGTTAGTGGAAGCACAATTGAGGAGCTCAAAAGTACCCTTGTAGGTGAGTGGAGTCCCGAGCGGTTGAGGGATGGAAAGCATAAAGTTGGAAGTGCAAGAGAAGCTCAAGAGCATCGTTGCAGGTGAGTGGAGTCTCAAACGATTGAGAGAAGAAGGTGCAAAAGAAAGTTTTATGACAAATTATAACAGACAAAGTGGAATCTTTGTGAGATCAAGGTACAATTGTAGCATGATGGTTGCAAGGGTTGAGTGTAGAGAAGACATGCTAGAGGAGGGCATGGAGTGAAGAGGAAGAGAATTTGGTGGAGGAGGTTGGGTTGTCAGTGATGGAGTTCGCTGGAGGTTGTGCACAATCTTGAAGGGTCGTTCTACTACTCAGCATCACCTTTGTGAGCCCATACAAATTTCTTACTCGACATGTCTGATGCAAGAATCTTTAGGTGGATGAACGATCAACATCAACAAACAAAATTTTGGTTTGATTTTATCATTTTTCTTTCATTTTTTGTTTTTCTATGGGAAATTCAATTTTATTTCATTGGTCATGGGAAAAGAGATGAGATGGTGTTTTGACAAACATCATATCATAATGACTCTCACATTTGCAATCGTCGCCCTCTCAAAAATTATTTATTTTATTAGTTAATTGGAAGAAATAAATAAATGGTTATATTTTCATGTTTCTTCTGACATAAAGAAATCTGAAAGGCCATTTTGGAATTGGAAGAGTTAGAAGTTCAAACGACAAAGGGAATATGAAGAGGAATTGGAGATGGAACAATAAAAGTTTATATTTGTGAGAGAATGAGGTGTACCTGGTTGAGAAAAAGATCCATGCCATATGCTATTGTAAAGGCAACACATCAGACTATAATAGAAGTAAAGGCTTGAACGAAACACAAAGAAAAGCAAACAAGGCACCATACATACATGTGAATGTTTATGGAACAAGGAATAGAGAAGGGTCGTGGCTATAAGGAGAGTAAAATGGAGGGGAGGCGGCTAAATTGAAAAGTATCGTTGCCAAGAGAAGAGTCTAAAGGCATATGGGACAACTTGTTTTCCATCATAGATAATTATGGGGATTGTGAGGAGTAAAGAGTCAAAAGATGAAGAAGTGAAGGAATTAAACAATACAAATTTTAAAGTGCGAATTGTGTGCAATAGGAGAAGCCGTGTAGCTCATCATGATTAAACAGGAAGGTAGACTAACTTCCACACAGATGAGTATGAAGGAGAGAGTGGCAGGAGGAAGTCTAATTGGTCCACGTGAGATCAAAATCAATAGGAATTAAGGCTTATCAAATGCAGATTAAAGGAGGGAGTTTTCCTAAGAAGAGCCGAATCAATACAAGGATTTAAACTTGCAGGTTGGGAGAATCCTGTGTAGAAGAACCATGAAGGGAAGTAAGAGAAGTCAAAATGAACAAAGATATTATACAAGGTGTGGGTATGAAGGAAATCATGCCAATGAGAGGAGGAGTAAACATTTATGTGCAGGTAGAAGGAATTAAAAATGGAAGTTGTTTGGAGTGAGGGATAGTGACTGTAAAATGAAGGAGTAGAATGAGGAACATGGTTTGAAGGCGGTGTGTAGAAGTTTGAGTATGAAGAATACATAGGAAGTTGAAAAGTTGGACAGAGGAGGAGAGAGGCATAGTAGTTGCCCTGAAATTTGTAGTTTTTATTTTTCATGAAGTTGAATAAAGATGTTTGATTGTTTTCAAATTGGTGTTTATAGACACGCAATTGTAATTGATTTTAAATTGACACAAGAATTGTCAATTTTGGATTTAAACATTTATTGATTCATGTAATTTGATTTTTTGTGGTTTTGAGTTGAGACTGTGGTTTCTTCTTCATCACTTTTTTAGTCTTTTGGATTTTTCAGTGCATAGATACGAGCTAGAATAAGAACACTATTACATTGTGAATAGACCCAACAAAGATTGAGGCCATGGTGAATTTTCCAAAACCATCCAATGACACCAATACTAGGAGCTTTGTAGGAGCAATATAATACTTGGGGAAACTTGTGAAGGATTTCTCTTTCATAGCAAAACCTTTTCATGCTAAATTATAAGGATTGAAGAATGTTTTAAATGGGGTAGCAAGCAACAAAATACTTTTAAGGAAATCAAATACAAAATTAGTTATACACTTTGGTGCAAGTGGTGAAGAAGTGGATACATTATTTGTTGGATAAGGAAACCATAAAAATCATCAACTCTTCAGTATTTGTAATCTCATACCAAACTTCAAGCATGCATTGTATTATATGTGGATGGTTTTTCTACAAAGATTCTACTTAGTTATCAAGAATAAGAAGAGTGCGACTAATAATATTGTTGGTATGTTGTCATAAACACTTTCTCAATTGGAACCCTTTTCCAAGGAGGTCTACACGGAGGACTACAAGTTAGATTAATATTTTGGAGATATATACCAAAAAACACAAAGTGACAAAAACTAAAATTTAATTTTCATGATGAATTGGTTTTCTATTTGGGTAAATTTGTGTGTACATATCAAATAGAGAAAGTTTTTTTTTAGGGTAGATTTCTATCCTTTAATACACCCATTAGTCTATGGAAAATTTTTCTTATGGTATTTGTATGTAGGCCTAGGAGTTTAATGAATAAAACTAGTTGTGTGTGAGGGATGGTTTCTAATACTACTTGTAAACTACTATAATCATGTTTCTTAGGATTTTTTTACGGTTTATATTAGATTGTTGATTTTTTGGTTCAACTCCAACCAACTGCCTATAAATTCATTTTTTTTTTCATGTGTATACAACATGACTTGAGCTAGCACTATCACACTATTCCTGATTCTATTTACATACGAGTTTTGGGATATGTGAAGTTTTGGTGCTCCTTACTTGTGTGTTGTAGCAAGAGCAACATATGGATAATTGTAAATAAAAGCCATTTTAGATGGTAATAGCATTTTCATTTACAAAACATGGCTTCAATGTGCAAGTTTTTTTCAAGATATTCCCACGCTTGTCATTTATGTTGAAAGGATAACTCCAACACAAGAATTTACAAGCATCTCCAACTCAAAAGGAGACATGAAAAAGGTGAGTCAATCCCCATATGAGTGGAAATGAAGCCAAAGTGGGTGAAGAAGAGTTAGAGTTAATCTAGAGAGGAACTCATATGTTGTAAGGTGACCTGTCGAAGCTACCAAGGTAGTTGCGATGGAGAGGGTAGAGGGCAGGGAGTGGGGCATAGAAAGCACTCCCAATAAGTGAGATATCAAACTGGGTAGAGCACATGAAGTCATGTGCACTTCCTGCTTGTGTTGTCAATTAAAGAAGAAGAAAAAGGAGAATGGAATGTATTGTGTTATAGTCTATATGATACATAAGTTGAATACATAATGTTCACCTTTAATTAGTGATAGTTATCATGGGAAACACAAGAATTTGCAAGCATCTCCAAGTCAAAAGGAGACATGAAGAAGAGTTAGAGTTAATCCAGAGAGGAAGTGATATAAAGTGCTTCCAATTAGTGAGATATCAAACCAGGTAGAGCACGTGAAGTCATGTGCACTAATTCCCACCTTTGTGTCAATTAGAATGTGGCAAAGAAGAAGAATAAGGAGAATGGAATGTCACACTATGTATGATATGTAATGTTCACCTTTAATTAATGACAATTATTATGGTTGCAAAATTGCTGGTTATTGTCTCCTTGTCTTGCCTGTCCAGGGTGGAATTTTAAATCAAATTCTCACTACAATCCCATGTGTTCACAAAAGATGCAAGGAATTTTTTATGGATTTCAATGGAAGAGTGATTACACATGATTTTTTGGTCATAGATATTTTAAAAATAAAAACTCAGATATGTCTATTGGGCAATACTTTTGTAAGCTGGTTATTCTTAAACATCATTTTATTTGAATTTTGGTTAGTGATAATAAAATAAATATTTATCTTTTTGTATGAATGAGGTGTTAAATTGCTATTGACTTTTTGGATATATAAATAGAATATAGATATATTTCATCAAAATTTATTTTCAATGTTCTTTTATAATGTTTTATGGATACATTATTTTTCAACTTAAAAACATGATATTCAATAAAGTGGATGACAATTCATTGAAATTAAATATATCATATTTTATAATTTTGATATTTTTAATACAAATAATTTTTTTATATTTAAATCTTAAGAAATATATAGTTCTATGAAATGAACTTAAAAGTGAAGATAAAACCTATATCTTGTTAAATATAATATATTTTATTTTTCATATTTACAAAAACGAATTATATTTATTCATCTACCCTATTGAATTAATGGTAGATTCTATAGGAACTTAAAATTTCTCTTTCTTTATATATTTATACACTATTATATTGAGAAGCGATGATTATAGATCTATACATATCTAAATATTTTTAATAATTAAGTTATATTTTTAAGAGAAAATGTGAATGTAATTGAGTAGAAAAGGTATTATGAGATTATTATTTTAAAGAATTTAATGGTTAAAGTTTTTAAATTATTATACAAGTTGTATAATATTGTAATAAATTACATTACATCATATCATGAATGTTTATGTACCACTTAAAATAAATGGATCTTGACAATACAAGTGATAACTTTAAGCAACAACTCCCAAGAAAAGATATAAATTTTGGCAAATCTTTCATTTTAAAAATATAATGGACCTTGACAATAGTAATACATAAAATACAAGGGACAACGATAGAAAGGTAGCCATTGGGATTGAGAAAATAAATTGTAAAGGACTCACATACATATTCACATCAAAATTTCTTTGTCTTGTTAATTTTTGTATACCTCTCCACCTTTAATACTTCCCAACAATGTGCATATATGAAAGATAGTGCATTATAAATTACTTTTGGAAATCCAAAAAAGACCACTTACATAAATTATAAACAAGTGCCATGTAGTGGGAGTAATTGCTTATCTAGATGCATTGTAACCACATAGTGACAAGTACCTATTTTTCTAGGATTGTAATATAAGTATTTATTGTTTAGTTAATGGATGAGTCATGACAACAATTTAAAGGTAGAATGCATAATAGTTTGAGATCAACAAATTATTGCAAATTGAATGTGTCATGATTTTACTTGGTTTAAAAATATTATAGTTGTTAGGGTTGACTTTCACCTCAAGCTTGATTCATACTAAATGCAACCATTACTAACATAGTTAAAATTGAGTTTGTTTATCGACATAAATATTTGTAAAATATTGATGAGTAAATGGTTTTTTTCAAAAACCTTTGTAATTTGATTGGTTGATTATAAGAAATCAAAACATAAACATGCGATATGTTGGCTCATAATGATGATAAAATATAAATATAAATTTTAAATTTTAAAAATTCAAGATTAAATAATAAATATAATAATATGTTTATTTCAATTTTTATTTTGTGTATTTTATAATATTATTATAAATATAAATTATATTGATTTTACAATTATATATTTTAAATTTATAAAATAATATTATCTAAATATATTATAAAACATTTAATAAAGGATTTTAAAAAAATATCATTAAAATAATTTTAATATGAAAACTATAAATTTTCAATTAAGAATATAAATTTAGGTCAAATAAATAAATATATTTTTAAATAAATAAATAATATGTTTATTTAAATTTTTAATTTTTGTATGAATAATATTATTAAAAATATAAATAGTTCCTAAAAATATATTTTTATAAAGTAATTTTTTTTTTTACTAATATATTAAAAGAACAATACAAATTAAAAATTAAACAAATTAAAAACTTTACATAATCAAAAATTAATATTAATTATTAAAATTATGTAAATGTTAATATATTTATTTTATAATTGTATATTTTCTAAGATTTATATTTAATATTATTATATAAATATATTATTAGAAATTTATAAAGAACATTTCTTGAAAATAAACTAATTATTGTAGACATAAGGTTATTTTTACTAAATAAAAACAATAGAAAATACAACACTTACAATAATAACTGATTATTGCATGCATATATTCTAGCTTAATGGGAAATGAATTACATATTAAATACAATTTAGATATATTTTTTAAATATTAATATATTAATAAACTAATTATGTTGAGAGTAGTGGGGGGTGGAGTGAAAAGTAGGTTAATAAAAATTATTAAATAAAAGAATTAAATAGCTATTTATAAAGTTAAAAGATGTACAAATATATAAATGAATTACATCACTTTTAAAATACAAAATAAGGAATAAATTGAGAGTGGAAAGTGCATAAATAACAAGGCCACATTGCTACGAAGTTCCTACCAAATGTTGGTAGGACAGTTTTGTACTTGCATTTTAAATGCAAAAATACATAATAAAAAATGCATTCTCTACTATAGAAGATGCTATGATCTTCATCAAAATTGAATGGTCTTTGAAAAATTACATCCTTTTGATGCAGGAGCATCCAAGTGGATGAACTATCAACATCAACAAAAATATTTTTGGTGTGATTTTATCGTTTTGCTTTCGCTTTTCATTTTTCTGTGGGCAATTCAATTTTATTTCAATGGTAATGGCAAAAGAGATGGGATGGTGTTTTGAAAAACATCATATCATAATGAATCTCACATTTGCAATCATCGCCCTCTCAAATTGTTATTAGTTAATTGCAAGAAATACATAAATGGTTATATTTTCATGTTTCTTCTAACATAAAGAAATATGAAAGGCCATCTTGGAATTGGAAGAGTCAGAAGTTCAAATGACAAAGGGAATGTGAAGAGGCATCAAAGATGGAACAATAAAAGTTCAGATTTGTGAGAGAATGAGGTGTGCCTGGTTGAGAAAAAAGATCCACACCATATGCTTTTGTAAAGGAAACATATGAGACTACAGTAGAAGTAAAGGCTTGAATGCAACACAAAGAAAAGCAAGCAAGACGCCATACATACATGTGAATGTTTATGCAACAAGAAATAGAGAAGGGTCGAGGCTGTAAGGAGAGTAAAATGGAGGGGAGGTGGCTAAATTAAAAAGTATCACTGCCAAGAGAAGAGTTTAAAGGCATATGGGAAAAACTTGTTTGCCAATGTAGACAATTATGGGGATTGTGAGGAGTAAAGAGTCAAAAGATGAAGCAGTGAAGGAATTAAACACCATAGATTTTAAAGTGCGGATTGTGTGCAACAAAAGAAGCCGTGTAGCTTATCATGATTAAACAAGAAGGTAGACTAATTTCCACACAGATGAGTATGAAGGAGAGAGTGGAAGGAGGAAGTCTAATTGGTCCACGTGAGATCTGAATTAGTAGGAATTAAGGCTTATCAAATGAAGATTAAAGGAGGGAATTTTCCTAAGAAGAGCTATTCATCAATATGTGGATGTTGATGTAAGGATTTAAACATTGCAGGTTGGGAGAATCCTGCACAAAAGAACCATGAAGGGAAGTAAGAGAAGTCAAAATGAAAAAAGATATGTATGCAGAGTGTGGGTATGAAGGAAATTATGGCAATGAGAGGGGGAGTAAAAATTTATTTGTAGCCAGAAGGAATTGAAAATGGAAGTTGTTCAGAGTGAGGGATAGTGATTGTAAAAATGAAGGAATAGAATGAGGAACGTGGGTCGAAGGTGGTGTGTAGAAGTTGTGAGTATGAAGAATATAGAGGAAGTTGAAAAGTTGGACAGAGGAGGAGAGAGACATAGTAGTTTCCTTGAAATTTGTAATTGTTTTTTTTCATGAAGTTGAATAAAGATATTTGATTGTGTTCAAATTGATGTTTATAGACATGTAGTTGTAATCAATTTTAAATTGACATAAGAATTTGTCAATTTTGGATTTAAACATTTATTGAGTCATGTAATCTAAGTTTTTGTGGTTTTGAGTTGAGAGTGTGGTTTCTTCTTCATCAAGTGGTATTAGAGGCAACAGTCTTGAGTGTGTGGATAGAGCACCGCGAGAGAGGCGGTTCACACCAGGTTCTATGGGTGAAGAGGGAAGTGAGCAGATGTTTTGGGGGCACAAGCAGATCACTGAACATGAGGTAGATTGTGAAAGAACCTGTGGTTAGTGGAAGCACAATTGAGGAGCTCAAAAGTACCATTGTAGGTGAGTGAAGTCTTGAGCAGTTGAGGGATGGAAAGCACAAATTTGGAAGCATGAGAGAATCTCAAGAGCATCGTTGTAGGTGAGTGGAGTCTTGAATGATTGAGAGCGGAAGGCGCAAAAGAAAGTTTTATGATAGATTATAGCAGAAAAAATAGAATCTTCGTGAAATCAATGTACGATTGCAGGATGATGATTGTAGGGGTTGAGTGCAAAGAAGACATGCTAGAGGAGGGCATGGAGTGAAGAGGAAGATAATTTGGTGGAGGAGGTTGGGCTAATTGGTGGAGGAGGTCATATTGTCAGTGATGAAGTTTGTTGGAGGTTGTGCACAATCTTGAAGGGTGGTTCTACCACTCAGCTTCACCTTTGTGAGCACATGCTCACAAATTTATTACCTGACGTGTCTGATGTAGGAGCATCCGGGTGGATGAACGATCAACATCAAAAAACAAAATTTTGGTTTGATTTTATCATTTTTCTTTCGCTTTTTGTTTTTCTATGAGAAATTCAATTTTATTTTCATGCTCATGGGCAAAGAGATGGGATGACATTTTGACAAACATCATATCATAATGAGTCTCACATTTGTCATCATCACCCTCTCAAATTGTTTATTTTATTAGTTAATTGGAAGAAATAAATAAATGTTATATTTTCATGTTTCTTCTAACATAAAGTGTTAGTAGACCGTAAAAAAAAATTAGGAGAAATATCCCAGCATGAGGTGTTGAGGTGTATAGACACCTCTCCAGTCTAGCTCATGAGGAAAATTGCACAATAAATGACTAAGTAGGCTTAGGTCATCATTTGGATATGCAAGCATTAAGTATACACTGACACCCCCCCTTAAGCATAAATTAGGTGGGCACAAAAAACAATGGAAATTTGAGTCCTGACAACAAGGCTTGATAAGGTACTCATTTACAATACAAACTCTCAAATAAAGTGGAGAAAGATAGAAAAACCAATGGGAAAAAAAACTATCCTCCAAAAAGAGAGTAATAACATACATTTTACAAAACAAGAGAAGTAATACATTAGTTCTTGCAATCACTCAGAGAACATGACCTTTTGACTTCTTTTTTTCCTTTTTAGTGTCAGTAGATGATGAAGATCCAAAATTTACAATCTTACTTTCCTCAATGATTTGAGTAAGATTGTTTATTTGTTTCATCATATAGTCAAGTTCATTATGCCCCAGTTTCTTACAAAAGGAACACTTGACATATTTCTTAGTATTTTCCTCCTTTTGTGATTTTCCCCTTTGTATTTCCTTATCTTTTCTTTCTTCATTTTTGTTTGTCAATCCTTCATATTTTACACTTTCTGCTACTAAAGCATGTGGCTTGTAGGATACTATGCCCCCCATCTGGATGAGTTTATCTTGTTCTCTGACCAAATCAACAATAAAGTCATCTAAAATTGGCATAGACCAATTTGAACCCAAAGCCCTTTTTGTAGAGTAGAATGTTGACACAAAAACAAAATAAGAAGATCCCAACTTGGAAAGAGTTGATAAGATGAGTTGATTATCTTTCTTCTCAATTCCACATTCCTTAAGTTGTTTGTGAAGTGACTTAAATTTGGTGAAATATTCTTGTAATGTTGGGTAATTACTTGGACTTAAGCTGATTAATTCATTTTCTAGCTCATGGCCTTTAATATCATCAACTTTCCCAAATAAATTTTCAAGAGTTGACCATACTTCATGTGGGGTTTTCAATGCCTCCACATAGATAGAAGTTCTTTTGAAAGACATAAACACAAGAATCCAAAGGCTTGGTCACACTTATTGAACCACTTTTCCTTGTCCTCAATGGCAGCATTTGGTTCCTTTTCAGTACCCATTGTAACTCTATACAATCCTTTGCTCTTGAGTGTAAGTTGTACATGCAACTTCCACTCATGGTAGTTAAAAGGTGTAAGAGGGTTAATCACTTGGTTGGGCTCCATGCTAGATTAGGTTTACAAATTTTTAGGAACTTGAGAAAAGAAATTTGGAGTATTCTAATCACAACTCTCTCTAATATATCCCCCTTTTTAATACTTTTGATTTTCCCCCTCTTTGATACTTTATTTTAGTGCATGTATTGCTTACAAAAAGAAGATGAAAGATGGCACTTTATATTTAGTGCAAAATCACCAAAAAATTGAAAAAGTTTTAAAAAATAAGTACTTTAAAAAGCATTATTATGTTTTCACTTCTTACAATTTAGCCCTAACAATGTTTGGAAAATCAAATATTTTAAAGAGCTAGAGAGGGAAAAAATAAGCCCTCATGGGTTGGAAAAAATGAGGCTAAATACCCCATAAGACCAAGGGAAAAAGGTTTGGAGAGTTCTCCCCCTTCACCAATGACATCAACCATAGCGTCTTTCCTGAGGCTAGCAAAAGGCCATAAAAAATAGTCAATAGTGTGCCCAAAAACTGTTTTTAATTTGACACCTGTTAAAGCTTGAGGAAAATTTCAAACTACAGAAGCTTGACACATAGCAATGAAACACCCTTAAAAATAGAGTGACCTGCGGCTAACAACAAAGCAAATCAAGCCTCCAAAGAGGGAAAATCGGTCCTTCCTTGCGCACAATGTCTTGCAGATTTATGCGCCTAGACTGGACAATTTGCATGGGCAGATTTAAATCACCTTCTCCCACAACAACAAATTGGCTTCATAAAGGGGAAAAAAATGTGCCTCTCCTTTTGATGCGTCGGCCTCTTGACTGAATAGAGTGGCTCAACAATAGCAAAAAAATGTGCATTCAGATCTCTGCTTCTTTTGCCTCCAAAGGCCAGGGTCAATTCTCCCAAATGCCTTCAGATGCCAGCAACATGAAACTTAATTGCCCTTTGCCAGTAAAAGTCGTGACCACCAACACCTTTGAGCAGTTGTAGATTTAATCGAGCCTCTGATGGATGTGCCTCGACCCTCCTTCCATCGTCGCTAATTTGAATGTAGATCTGAACGCCTTCAACAAGAGAAATAAGGTAGAAAAACACGTCTCCCACAATTGACCTCCTTAATCATTAGTTTTGGAGAATGCTGCATCTCCAACAAAGATATGGACCTAAAAAAAAGAGATATTTTAAATGCCAGGAGTTGAAACAGTTTTAACAAGATGACTTATCAAAATACAACGAATTTGATTCATTTTTACCGTTTGCTAACACCCTTGTCCTGTTCTGATACCATGAGAGAACCAACAAACTTCAAGAGTGAAAAGCAAACATAATGAAAACATTGTTGCACAAAGCCAAATTGATATTTAGACAACCAAAGGTCAACATATATAGGATAAATATCCCAGCATAGGAGAAATATCCAAGCATGAGGTGTTGAGGTGTATAGACACCTCTCCAGTCTAGCTCATGAGGAGAATATCAACCTGCACAATAAATGCCTAAGTAGGCTTAGGTCATCATGTGGATATGCAAGCATTAAGTATACACTGACATAAAGAAATTTGAAAGGCCAGTTTGGAATTGGAAGAGTTAGAAGTTCAAATGACAAAGGGAATGTGAAGAGGCATCGAAGATGGAACAATAAAAGTTCAGATTTGTGAGAGAATGAGGTGCGCTTGGTTGAGAAAAAGATCCATGCCATATGCTATTGTAAAGGAAACACATGAGATTACAATATAAGTGAAGGATTGAACACAACACAAAGAAAAACAAGCAAGGCACCGAACACACATGTGAATGTTTATGCAACAAGGAATAAAGAAGGGTCGTGGCTATAAGGAGAGTAAAATGGAGGGGAGGTGGCTAAATTGAAAAGTATCACTACCAAGAGAAGAGCCTAAAGGCATATGGGACAACTTGTTTGCTAGCACAAACAATTATGGGGATTGTGAGGAGTAAAGAGTCAAAAGTTGAAGCAGTGAAGGAATTAAACAACATAGATTTTAAAGTGCAGATTGTGTGCAATAGGAGAAGCCGTGTAGCTCATCATGATTAAACAAGAAGGTAGACTAATTGCCATGTAGATGAGTATGAAGGAGAGAGTGGTAGGAGGAAGTCTAATTGGTCCATGTGAGATCTAAATCAGTAGGAATTAAGGCTTATCAAATGTAGATTAAAGGAGGTCGTTTTCCTAAGAAGAGCCAAATCAATACAAGGATTCAAACGTTGTAGGTTGGGAGATTCCTACACAGAAGAACCATGAAGGGAAGTAAGAGAAGTCAAAATGAACAAAGATATGTATGCAGAGTGTGGGTATGAAGGAAATTGTGCCAATGAGAGGAGGAGTAAACATTTATGTGCAAGAATAAGGAATTGAAAATGGAAGTTGTTCGGAGTGAGGGATAGTGATTGTAAAAACGAAGGAATAGAATGAGGAACATGGTTCGAAGGTGGTGTGTAGAAGTTGTGAGTATGAAGAATACAGAGGAATTTGAAAAGTTGGACAAAGGAGGAGAGAGGCAGAGTAGTTGCTCTGAAATTTGTAATTTTTTATTTTTCATGAAGTTGAATGAAGATATTTGATTGTTTTCAAATTGGTGTTTATAGACATGTATTTATAATCAATTTTAAAGTGACACAAGAATTTTTCAATTTTGGATTTAAATGTTTACTAAGTCATGTAATCTAAGTTTTTGTAGTTTTGAGTTGAGAGTGTAGTTTCTTCTTCATCACCTTTTTTAGTCTTTTGGATTTTTCAGTGCATAGATACGAGCTAGAATAAGAGCACTATTACATTGTGAATAGACCCAACAAAGATTGAGGCCATGGTGAATTTCCAAAACCATCCAATGACACCAATACTAGGAGCTTTGTAGGAGCAATATAATACTTGGGGAAGCTTGTGAAGGATTTCTCTTTCATAGCAATACCTTTTCATGCTAAATTACAAGGATTGGAATTTTTTTTAAATGGGGTAGCAAGCAACAAAAGGCTTTTAAGGAAATCAAATAAAAAATTAGTTATACACTTTGGTGCAAGTGGTGAAGAAGTGGATACATTATTTGTTGGATAAGGAAACCATAAAAATCATCAACTCTTCATATTTGTAATCTCATACCAAACTTCAAACATGCATTGTATTATATGTGGATGGTTTTTCTACAATAATTCTACTTAGTTATCGAGAATAAGAGGAGTGTGACTAATAATATTGTTGGTACGTTGTCATAAACACTTTCTCAATTGGAACCCCTTGCCAAGGAGGTATATGCGGAGGACTATGTAAGTTAGATTAATATTTTGGAGATATATACCAAAAAACACAAAGTGACAAGAATGCTCATTTTACATCAAAACTAATTTTATTTTCATGATGAATTGGTTTTCTATTTGGGTAAATTATGTGTATCAAATAGAGAAAGTTGTTTTTCAGGGTAAATTTCTAACCTTTAATGCACCCATTAGCCTATGGAAAATTTTTCTTATGGTATTTGCGTGTAGGCTTAGGAGTTTAATGAATAAAACTAGTTGTGTGTGAGGGATGGTTTCTAATACTACTTGTGAACTAATGTAATCATGTTTCTTATGATTTTGAAATATTGTAATCTTGTTGTGTAAGAAAATTAATAAAAGGGGTTTGTAAAGTGTTAATAATGAATGAAGTTTATTGTTGTAGTATATAATCTTGTTAAGAAAAATATAGTGTGTAAATGACATGAAAACTATTATAGCCAGGTTGTACACTACTGTAGTAACATCTTTTCTATACCAAATTATTGTATGTTAAAGGAAATAATATTTTTGTATATATCTTTTATTTCTCAGATGTGAAATCTTTAGACTTATTAAAGAAGTATGGTTATTATATTATGCATTGTGCAAAAAATAAAGGAATCATGCATACAATTTACATTCTTCTCTATCCGTTAAAAGAAAGGATGTATCATGTGGTGGTGTTGTATAAAATGATTAATTTCAAACTGGTTATCTTTAACATTCATACACATTTTTTTTTGTATGTAGTTAATCTTGACTACCTTATATTGATGATGAATTCTTTTGATATAAATATACATCTTTTTTCCTCTATTCCCATGAATGACTAAGTTAAATTATTTCACGTTTATTATTGTATTTAGAAGAAGAAAGTGTCTAAGTAAGAGAATCAAACCTAGCTGAAAGGTGTTGAAATTCTCTCCAGAACCTATCGTAGGCTATATGAAAGAATGTACATGGTTATTTACAAAAGTGAAGACACTGTAGAAAACTTTATTCAACCTGTTATAATATTTTAAGGAAAATGCATTACGTGGCATCATGAAAAGGAACTTTTAGTGGTTGTAGATTTGCATTGAAAACTATGCAGATAAGAATGAAATAAAAAGAACAAGAAAGTTTCAAAACTATACCTCTTCATATTTATTGTAAAAATATATTATAGCGTATACTGACAACTAGAGCTACATCCCTGCATAGTGCACATTCATTGAGTCACATTTGCTCATAGAGAAGTTAATGGCTTATGCAGATTATCTTGCCTTGTCCAAACCCCAACCCTAATTCCTAACTATAAAATACATTATTATATGGGCAGGGATATCCCATAAAATGTCTTGTGTAAGCATGGGGGATTTTATTCCCTTATGCCATCACCTAAATACAAATGCATTTAGGATCGGGCTAAAGCAAACCGATAACCCCGTTAACAAAACATGTCATAAGGTTTGCAAAATGCATAATGAGAATAAAAAAGAGAGTGTAAGAAGCTATTTAGATTCCACAGTAGAAGCTAATTTAGGAATTGTAGAAAATTCGCTCGTAGGGAAGGCTAATAGTGAAGGAAACATTAGCGGATCTATAAATAGTATAGGTCATATGTACACTAATAACATTGGGGTTTGCTTTATTGATTAACTATGACTTAAAATTATGTAGAAGGAAGATTGTAAGAAAACTTTTTAAAAATAGAGAGAAGCATGCAATACTTTTCTTTTACGTAGAACTCATAAAGATTGATGTAGTATTTGGAAGGGAAATGGGGTGATATCTTGCAGTGGATATTCATGCACATGGTGTAGTGACATCACCAATTCGAGTTCTACAACTGCCTGCTCAATACCTCAATCTGCAAATAAGAACAATTAAGAGGCTGCAAAAAAAGGAAAAAACACACAGAGAAAAAAATAAAATAAATAAATAAACATAACCATTCATCCCAGCACTGGTGTGCAGCTTTAGCATAGACCTGCATACTATGTTCTAGATGATCAGAAAAGCAAAAAGAAAATAAGGGTTATAATGATTAATAGTTTAGTTTTTTGGCATATGCCTATAATATAGGTTGATATGTCAGGTAAAGTGATCATGGCATTTTCAAACTAACTTTAATTCTATGTAATATTAATTTTTTTTAGATAAAATTTAATTATTTTTTATTTTAACATTAATAATTTGTATCTAATTATTTCAATTAATTTTTTTTAACATTAAATAATTTTTTATCTAACCATTAAATTTTGATAGGCAAATGTTGTTTCCAATAATTACAATTGTGCACATGATTTAAAGTATAGTATTAAAATTGCAAGCTCAGTATCTTTAATTACTCTTTTGAAAAAGAATGTTAAGGTTAGTTATACTTGTACAAAAATAATATTCATCTAATATGATAACAGACAAATATTATTTCATAATTTATAAATATAATATTAAAACAATCTTATAAAGAATATTAAAACTAGTTGTATTTGTATAATCTTTTAAATATACAAATACAATAGAATAAAATAAAAATAGTTTTTATAAAAATGTTTAATATAAAATTAAGATTTATACATTTATCTATGAAATGATTTTTTTTAAAAAAATTAAAAATTAAATGTTTATACAAAATACTCTTCTCTAAAAAATTAATATTCTACTTTTACAGACCTTAGAAAAACATTAGCTTTGTGAAAGTAATTCATGGAAATAAAAAAACCTTAAAAACTGCTGATTGCTTTACAAACATCATTTTTTTTTTTGCAAAAAATAGACCATGTGTCACTCATTTTACTTTTATTATGAGTTTTTGTGCTTTCTCTATTCTTGGAGTAGAAATCTTGTCAAATGAAAATGAAAATAATTTTTTTTTTTGCTATTGTCTATAAAAAATGTTTTGTTTCAACCATTAAAATATTACAAACATTGAAGCAAAATTTTTAAGAAAAAAATTAATGTTTGTGATTAAAGGAAAAAACAAGTTTTGATGGGACCCAAAACCCAATACAAGAAGGTTTTGAAGGGACCTAAAACCCTTTACAAGGAAAAGAAGTTGCAAGAAAAGTAATCAGTAAACCATCTGCAACCCAACAACAACAACCATACATTGATCCAGGTGGATCCAGAATACCTAAAAATTTCACAGTCTTAGAATTCATTCAAATAAACATCATTGGATAGAGCTTGCTGACATGATCCTGACACAGCTTGAATGGGCCCAAAAGGAGTCCATATGCAGAAGTTATGCTTAGTTAAAGGTTAAGTCAAATAGGCGAATTAGGCGTTCAAAAAGGAAAAAAATTGATCATATCAAAATGAAACAAGAATGATTCCAAGTTGTAGTACTCGTCGTGCTGATTTTGAAACTATATTCAGTTTCAAAAACGAAGCTCGTATGTGATAGGTACGGTTGGTCAAAGGTTGGTCAAAAGTTTGACTCTGGTCAACTGATGAAGTCGGTAAATGTACAATCAGCATGATGATGTGGCAGGAGTGGTGAGTTGGCATAAATATATATTAAACCATAATTATTAAAGAAAATAAACACGTATGGTAAAAAAAAAAAAAAAATTTAAAAAAGAGAGGATTTTGTGGGATTTTATCCCTTAAAATCCTCTTGCCTTCCCCATAAAACAAGGAGAAAAATAAAACCCATAAACTTATATTTCAAAAAATTAACCCCTTTAACCACCTTTCTCATATTTCAACCAATTATGATATTTTAAGGAGGTTAAAATAATTGGTTACATATTTTTATGATTTAAAAGGGGGGTTTAAAATATTTCAAAGATTAGCTTGTAAGGCTAAAATTATAAGAGCCATTATTTTTAAAAAGGGGTTAGGATTACTTGAATAGATTTTGAAATATTTTGGAGATTTTTATGTAATTAGGGGGAATTGGTTGAAATTTTTACTTGTAAATGGGAGATATGCAATATTTGCAAAATAATATGGTTAAAGCCATATTAGCAAATAAATTTGTATAAAAAGGGGTCTTATTTTCTTCTAAAGGAGGTAGAATTTTGTTGGAGAAAATTGTAACAAGGAGAATTAGTGAAGTTAATTTTGGAGAAATAATTCTTTGGAGGAGAAT
>VDFB02353428.1:189911-203013 GCA_007258455.2 Sequoia sempervirens
ATCAACATGTTCCATTTTTTATGCTAACACTGTTTGTTTCCTTGTGCAAGTATAGGTAAAGTCATGAAGCGGAACATTATTCGAAGACCAAGCATGTGGAGTAAAATGGGCTCCCACAAGGGTAGAGCCCGACATGCTGCCCTATACATTAAATGGGTTGTTTTTGAAAGATATTTCATTATATACATCAAACAAAATGAAATACAACTGGAAGAGTAAAACAGAGTTATCCATCAAGTAACGAACCAACTGTGCATTCATAACGATCAACATTTCTTTCTGAAGGCTACAGGTAAACATTGAGTTTAGTTCACTTAAAGAATTTAACTAAGTGCATTTGCATCAGAAATTGTTGAATTACTTCATTTTCTGTGCTGATTATAATCATATGTAGTGTGAGTTTCAGTTCATTATTTCTCTTTTGGATAGTGAACAGGCATACATATGCCTTAATGTTTTGTTCTAATTTTCATCATCAAAGAGAATAGTTCTGAGAACAGTTTGTGCAGTGAAATTTATATAAAAATTGCATGAAGAGTACCATGTTGCTCATGAGAACAAATATAGATAGTGCACCTGAGTGTTAGGTGAATTTCTAATTCTGAGTTGACTGGTAAAGAAGTATTGCATTATCAACAGTAATAACAAAGAGATCATTCCGGGATAATAGGGGAAGAGTAAGTCTTTTCTTTCCAAAATAAGTCTTGAGTTGTTAAGCTATACATATGAGCTAGTGAGAAGCATGTGATCATGAGGTTACAATGATTCATTTTGTTTTCCCTATGGAGTTTCCATAGTGAGGTTATGGAGTGTCAGAAGGACATTAAAATACAGGCATATTACAAACAGGGAGATCCTTTTCTACTCAATGAACAAATACAAATCTTTCTCAAGATCCATGTTAATAACAGTGCTGTAACAAGAGGTCAGTTGTTCTTATCAAAAGAGGAAAAATGATTATAAACCAAGTTCAGGTGTCATACAATCATCAAATGATATACATAAATGCCAAAATGAAAACTGGGTATATGAGTCAAACGAGTATGAGCAAACACACAAGTTCTTGTTATTCCATCATGCTCTTATATTTTTTATGAAGGCATTTTTTAATCAAGCCACAGTGATACAGTGAGTGGCTCTTTTTCAAGATGTACAATATGCTAATGAGGTTAAAGTAAAGACAAACATTTAAGGTATCTTTTGTTACAAAGGTGAAAGCTGTTGTGTTAACAATTAAAGAGGAACAGAGGACTAGGTACAGTTCGTTATGGTTCAATGATTAAGCATAAGGGCTAAAACAGGAAGGTAACAATTTTCTTTGGATCAATTTTTGTTTTGGATCTTAATCATGTTAGGTTATGTCTCAGTGGAGGAGGCATCGGTTCATTGTTTAAATAATGCAGAACGTAGATTAAGGGAGTCCAAATGCTTAAGGGAGCTCATAACAGAATATAGATTAACACTATTTTGATCTAAATCATGAGTGTACATTTCTGAAGGAAGATCTGAAAGCAAACATCAAATGCCAATTTTGTTTTCTGAAGAAATGCAAGACTACATGTGGTGATGCATGGGCCAAGCCCATCAATTGAATTCAATGAAAGTTTACAGTTTTTGTCAACTCCTATAGGTGCTTACAGTTCTATGGTAAGCAAAGATGAACAGTTGTTACCCACATGTGGGTTGGTCTCCAAAATGTAGTAAACATGATAATCTATGATGCCCACATGGGTTTTATTTTAAAACAACATTATAATTACAAAATATGCAAATTTATGTGCTTCTTCGAGCCTCAAAATAGAAAGAATACAGCTCTCATATGATTTTCACAATAACCACAAAGAAGTAACAGGAATCAATGCAATGAACTGACAGTCGAGTTCTGAAGAGAAACCAGAATAGAGGTATTTTCTTCAAAGTATAAAAACATTTGCTTCAGGACTACGAAACAAGACTATGCTCAGTTATTCATGGTATTCGATGTGGGTTTTCATACAAGGTACATAAAATGTGATACTCTATAATACCCATGTGGGTTTTTCATGAAAACAACAGTAAACTACAAATGTAAAAGATTTTGTGCTAAATCGAGCTCAGGAAAGACAACAAATGCATTTTTCCTTCAATAATTGAGAAGACCCATTTCCAGTTTAGCATAGAATATAGAAAATGGAGTTTCCCCTAAAAATTTCGAGTACCCATTTTCAGGGTTGACTTCAAAATGCAAAAGAATCAATTACAGAAAATACCCATATGCAGAAATATCATTAAATCGACATAATGGAAATTTTTGTTATGGGTCGAGCCCGAAATTCTGAAGATTGCTTTCTACAGTGTTCTTTTGGTTTGGCCTAAACATGGCCAAAATCTATGTACAAAGAAGGAAGTTCTCTAAGTTCTGAAGATCAATGTGAGCAAAGGAAGTTACCGGTATATATTTCTGGTGAAGCTCTCTAGCCGCGGACATAGCTTCCTCTTTAGTTTCCAAATGCAGGGTTTCAAATTTCCAAGTGATGGCCGAGCTCTCACTGGTGAATGGAGCACTACAATGATAAATGTGAACACAAAAAATATAACATGAAGTGACAGTAGAGTATATTAGCCATGTCTTTGAGGCCGAGATGAGTAGAATGCAAAGCCGTTAAGTTTAAGAACACAAAACTTACCTCTGCACAGTGAAGGGGGATAAGAATACAAGTCGAGCTTTCATGAAGTGGATAGTAGAAGTCGAGCTCGAACTCATAATGGCATGGGGAAGTCAAAGAAAGAATAGAAGATCAGAAAACAAACTCACACAGGCCACGCCCTTAGGGCTTCTTGATACTTGAAATAATGAAGTAGAAAAGCTATTTCGCCATGAAAAGAAGCTTACCCACTGGAGATTCGGTCAACTAAAGAGCAGAGGAATATTTCTGTGCACACGGGCTCGAATCCAACATCATCATAGTCGTGTTGTTCATGCAGACATAATTTCTTTCTTTCCAAAGTCACGGGTGTGAAATGATGAGAATTAGGGTTTGACCCTGTTTTGATCAATGCCCTAATTCGAGCCTTGTGAAATTCTGGAATGCTCATTCAAATGCACATGTTGAATATCAAATGGTGGTCGAACCCATAGTGTCTGCCTTGTGATTTATTCGTACCTAAGTCCAAATCAATGATTATGTTAGGCTGAATTTCTTATGCTTAGGGTTGTGTCTAGGGACTTTAGGTTTTGAGCTAAAGTTATCTTGTGCCTTAGAAAAAATGAATTGAGACTTGGGCATCTTAATGTTATTGTTTTATGTGAAGACAATGGGATAGTATTTGTGAATACCCTATGACTTAGGGTTAGTTATTTTTAGGGTTTTTTATTTTTGATTGATTTTGGAGAAATCAATGATGGAGTTAAAAGGAAGATTATGTAATATGTTTTTTGATTTTTTGAGAAAATCAGAATGATATCTTGGAGAAATAAGCAGTTTTATTTTTGCAAAAGATTTCCAATCTTTGAGTTGCAAAAATAGACAAAATTGAAAAAATCTGCATCTTGTAAAGCAAAAGCATAAAAGCGATATTCTATAAATTGCTTTATGTTTTCTTGCTATTTTTAGCAGATCTTTGACTGATTTTTCTTCTTGGTCAGATTCCAGACTTATCTTGGAGAGATAAGGTGTTTTTTGAACTTTTAAAGCAGGATTTGCCTATTTTTAGAGGCTTGACAGTGTAATCATAAAAGCTTTGTGCTTTTTTCTGCTTTAAAGCAGTTTTTGAGTTTGTTTGAGGCCTTTTTTCCTTAAGCTTTTTTTGAGCTCGAATTAGGGTTTCCTTGAGAGTTCTTTGGATGGATTTAGTCTTTCAACTCTCCATTCTCAGCAGTTCAGATCAGTTTCTTGCCCTTACTCATTTTGGGGAGCTTGTAAACCTTTTGATACTCAGTTTGAACAGATTGACACTCTTCCAATTTTAATAGAGCAGCAAATTTCTCCTTATTTTTTGTCTCAAACTTTGTTATGGCAATCCGATGTACTTGTGTTTTCAAATTGAAATCCTTTTATGTCTTGCTGTTATAGGTGGTGTTTCAGAATTACATGTTTCAGGTTGCATGATTGTATTTGTTTTCTAGATCTTCATGCAAATCACTGATGGGATGTGTGCCAATGAGATTGTGAGGATTACTACAATAGAGAAGTTGTTATGAGTGGCTAGGTCTGAATTCTTAAGTTTGGTGAATCATCTTTTAGAAATAGGTTTTTATGTTCAGTTATTCTTCATCCCTTTCCTCAGAAGCTATTTTAGAATAGAATTCATCATTTGGAGAACCAACTCACTCTGGAGATTCCTCTTTCGCGTAAGATCACCCACATCTGAAAGAGGTTTCCATGTTTAAGTAGTTTGTGAATACTGCATTCAGCAGGGTGCAAAACTATTGATAACAGTTTTTGGCATGCCCGGTGGGACATCTAAAAGTAACTTTCAGAAAATTTTAATTTTTCAGTTTGCTGTTTGGTATATGCAGCAGATCTTTTCCAGCCTTCTGGAGACTTTCAATATACCTGGTGACTTCGGTTCTGTTTCTGCATGCTAGTACAGCCCGCGCATGAGAAATATTCAAACAAGATCAAGTGCAAAACCTTTCAAGTACCAGGAGCTGTCCCCATCACGAAGGAGAGGCAGGACAACAAGAAGGCTTTTTGAAGCCCCTACGAGATCAAAGTCGATGCCTCCTAGTTTTGGTGCTCTAGTTCTGTCACCTGGTGTACCAGTACCAATCTCGCAAGTACTACCAATGGTAGCACCACCGAGGTAGCATCCGTTCACACCTTTTAATGGAGGCAATCCATTAGATATTGCCCAACATGATGATATTCCGGTTGTAGCCCTTCGAGGGTTACCATATTTCACCGGAGAAGACTACACCACGCCAGTTGAACACATCCGTGACGTGGCCACGTTATGTTCAGTACATAATATCACTCAAGAGAACGTTGCTCTAAGGCTGCTAGCTGCGCCACTCAAGGGGAAAGTGCTGCAATGGTTCAGAGGTCTCGCCGCTAACTCAATTAGAACATGGGACGCTCTAGGAAGTGGTCTATACCAGCACTTTGCGGATAAATCTGACAACTTATCTTTGTTAGAGCAGTTAAGTACCATTCAAAGGGCGCCGCACGAACACTTGGCGGATTTCAACTACAGATTCCAGAGGACTTGGGATAGAATCTCGGCAACGGTAAAACCCTTACCGACACATGCATTTCTGTTTTATCTTAAGGCTTTGAATAGTAAGATTGCTGTCATGACTCAGTCCATGGGTGGTTTAACGCTTCCAAATGCTTATAACATTGCTATTAATGCTAAAAATTGCCTTATTCAAGCTGGAGACATAAATCCTAGACCCCCCATGCCCTTGTTTTCAGAAATACAGCCGCCTATTCCTGCTGATGTACCCGCCTTGGTTGTTGTCCCGCCAGTTCTAGCAATAGGATATCATAGTACAGCCCAAGAAATCGCTGCCCCAGCCTCAAATCCCGAGATGCAGGAGCTAAAAAACATATTAAAGACCGTCGGGAACGACCTTGTGACTAGTAAGAAGCACGTTGGCCAAGAGCATAGGCCTTATCAAGCCCCATATCAACAAAACCAGCAAAACAGGCCTATTTTCTAGGGTGATTATCAAGCCCAAAGAAGGAATTTTAACCCTCAGCCATTCCAACCATACAATCCAAACACAGCCAACACATCAAAAGAGCTTGTGCCGCAAAACAATGTCACTCAAGATTGTTACTGGTGCTACCCATGCAATGAACCCCACAACTAATCAGCTTGCGCCAACGGAATGAGGAATCAATCTTTAATGGTGCAGAATATATATATGTTGCTTAGGAACATGTTGCAGATCAGAATCAAGAACAACAAGATAACGTAGAAGTCGCCTTGCCGAACTGGCAGAGCTCCAAATTTTGTGGCGTGAATGGCCAAGATCAACAAAATTCCCCTATTTCAGCCAATACTAGATCTAAAAAGTAAGCTATGGATTTAGGACAGCAAGTTGGGACTTCGCAGCAGCAGCCACCAGTCAGTAAGCAGCCTGTTTCATCAAAAATTATCGCTGCCACTCAGCCTAAAATGCAGGTTCTGCAAAGGGGGCAAGAAATACCTAACAAGGAGCTGTCAAAAACGCATTTTCAGCCTACACAGAAGCAAAATGAAGCTGCTGTTACAAAAAACTAGCATAAGGTAAATGTTTCATCCTTCAATATCATTGAGCATGTTAAGAAAACTACTGTCAATATGTCAATATTAGACGCTCTGTAGCTTCCAGGACATAAAAGCTTACTGCAGGATGCATTAGCTGAATTGTCTGTTTCTGACAACACCAATCAAGGAGTTGCGAAGGTTGTGTTGGCCAATGACTTGGAGGAGAAAAGTGGACAAAAGGAAAAAGAGGTAAAACCCCCTCCATTTTACTTAAGTCTGATCATAGGTGATAAAATCGTGCATAATTGTATGGTCGATTCTGGTGCTAGTAGTTCAGTCATGCCTAAAAGTTTAGCCGACAAATTAGGTCTTGTTTATGAGCCTAACCCTCAGAAAGGCATAGTACAATTAGATGGGGTTGCTGTCAAGACTGTTGGCATAATAAGAAATTTACCTCTTACCTTGCATGCATCCCTGAGTTTCGCTATCCATCAAGATATTCATGTTATTGACCTACCGCCACACTTCGCCATTTGTTTATCACAGAATTTTACAGCCAAGTTGGGTGGATTTTTGTCTTCCGATTGGTCTCATCTATTTTTTAGAACAAGGTACAGTACGAAAGTTACCATTAAGTCCGAGCCTCTCGCCAAAGACCATATCGAACCATACTCCCCAAACCCTATAAACGCTAATCTCTACACCACCTCTGCAATGGAGGAGCAAACCATGACCTCAGACTGTGGCACCCAGGGAGACTACATCAGTCTCGATGAATGGGCATCTGAAGACCATGAGCTTGATCCATTCCAGAACACAGATGAGGTAGGTTTAGGAGTTTATATGATTCGTGAGTCTGATTGCAATATAACTAATCTTTGCAAAGAGGATGAACCATCTGTAGAAAAATATAATGAGTTGTGGAAACTTTATTTCAATGGTTCGAGGAGTAGTGTTGGTGTCAGAGGTGGAGCTATGCTGATATTCGCCTGAAGGAGATAAGTATTATTCAGCTTGCAGATTTGCTTTCAGCTGTTCAAATAATACAGTTGAGTATGAAGCATTGGTACACGGCCTTGAGTGGGCCCGCAAACGAGGTATTAAATTCTTGCAAGTTTATGGTGATTCAGAGCTGATTGTGAATTAGGTCAGAAATTTAAATGTTGCAAAAAATGATTTACTTAAGAAATATAAGCATCGTGTATGGGATTTAATGGAAGATTTTGATGCTTTTAATATCATGTCGATTCCTCGGAATCAAAATAAGCATGCTGACAGACTCGCTGCCATAGGAGCTCAGTTTGACATTCCCAAAGAGATTCATAAAATAGAAGCACGTCAGTACGTGAAAATAGTGGTTAGACCTTTTGTACCTGACAATAATGTGAGCTAGCAGGTTTTTGACAGCGATGAGAAAATCGTGAACTTTCTGATTGCTGAAGCTAAGTTCGTAGATGGAAATCAGCAAAAATGGCAGCAATAGTATGAAGACCAGATTATGCAATTAAAGACTAATAAGTTGCCGAAAGGTTTGGTGACGTTAGAATTTGTCTTTAATTCAAATGATCAAGTTCGAAAGGACAAGTGCAGCTTAACAGTTAAAGAGGAACATTATTTAGCTATTGAAATTTTCAAAGGCAAGCTTCTTAAGCTGGGTAAGTTGTGCAGTCAAGAGGAGCAACAAGCTTTCATTCTATTATGTCAAAAATATAGCGATGTTTTTGCTTGGGAGTACAAAGATTTAAGAGGTTTTAACCCTGATTTAGCACAACATACCATCGAGCTTGAGCCTGATACAAAACCGGTAAGACAGAAGCAAAGACCACTTAATCCTAAGTTGGAACACCTCATGAAGGCTGAACTGAACAAGCTAGTTGAAAGCGGTATCATTTTTCCTATCAAGCACACCTCTTGGGTGTCGAATTTAGTACCAGTCAGGAAGAAGAGTGGAGAAATCAGACTTTGCGTCGATTTCTGAGATCTGAATAGAGCATCTTTGAAAGACCATTATCCGCTTGATAGTGTAATCATAAAAGCTTTGTGTTTTTTTCTGCTTTAAAGCAATTTTTGAGTTTGTTTGAGGCCTTTTTTCCTTGAGCTTTTTCTAAGCTCGGATTAGGGTTTCCTTGAGAGTTCTTTGGATGGATTTAGTCTTTCAACTCTCCATTCTCAGCAGTTCAAATTAGAGTTTCTTGCCCTTACTCATTTCAGGGAGCTTGTAAACCTTTTGATACTCAGTTTGAACAGATTGACACTCTTCCAGTTTTAATAGAGCAGCAAATTTCTCTTTCTCATTTTCTGTCTCAAATTTTGTAATAGCAATCTGATGTACTTGTGTTTTCAAATTGAAATCCTTTTATGTCTTGCTGTTATAGGTGGTGTTTTAGAATTACATGTTTCAGGTTGCATGTTGTATTTGTTTTCCAGATCTTCATGTGAATCACTGATGGGATGTGTGCCAATGAGATTGTGAGAACTACTACAATAGAGAAGTTGTTATGAGTGGTTAGGTCTGAATTTTTATAAGTTTGGTGAATCATCTTTTAGAAATAGGTTTTTATGTTCAGTTATTCTTCATCCCTTTCCTCAGATGCTGTTTTAGAATAGAACTCATCATTCGGAGAACCAACTCACTCTGGAGATTCCTCTTTTGCGTAAGATCACCCACATCTGAAAGAGGTTTCCATGTTTCAGTAGTTTGCTGAATATCACATTCAGCAGGGTGCAAAACTATTGATAACAGGTAGTGGTTGACATGTTATAATCATGGAGTATACACTCAATTACAAATTCACTCGAATGAAGTATATTGTCAGACAATTGGGTAGGGGGATTCAGTGTATCCCATACTACACTGTGGACCTGTCCACCATCCCAAGGTCATCAAGTATACACCCGAGTATGAAGCAGACACACGAATGCATGCAATACACAATTATGCACATGACATATGTTACAAAGAATACATATAAGTCACAAAGTAAACTTTGAATATACTTGAATACACATAAATTATCTCAAAGCACATGTAGTATTGACTCAAACAACACCTTGCTGAAGTCATTAGTCTCCTCAATCATAGGTATGGTCGAATAGGATGGCTGCAATGGGACGCCCATAGAGGTGTTCCTTCCAAGCCCAAGAGTAGCTACGTAGGCCCCCTTGGCCCAATCATGGAAGACCACAGTCACCCATGTGGGTGGGCTACTTGGAAGGTCCCCTAACACCTATAATCCCTTCTGCACCTCCTATTTCCCCATCCCCTACTATGATGGAGAGTTTCTCAAGTTGATCCATCCATGCAATTGTTTGGAGGAAGGATTTCCATAGGAGGCCCGTAGATACTCTTTCTAAGCCCAAGAGTGGCTACGAAGGCCCTCTTGGCCCAACAATGGCATACCACAGTCATCCATGTGGGTGGGCTACTTAGAGGAGAAATGTAGCACCTGCTGAACCGAACTGTTCCATTCCCCAACCAACTACATGATTGTTTGAAGATACAAACAATTGCATCTAATGATTATCATATTGACAATTTACCCATAATTACACCATGCTATGGGGTTCATGAATTTATCAAGCTATTAAGAGTTCAATGTAAATAATCTATTTACCATATGAATGTCTATGCAATAGTCCCTTATGCTATTCAATGTTTATATTTATCAATTATCAAATATTAATAACTCCATTAACATCTTTATCAATATCAAATCCAATTTGTCAATCATTAATATAACATGTTTAACAAATAGTATTTTCTAATTATACAAAGGTATTTATGATTGTTGATTTAGGGATATGAAAGTACACACCTAATACTTACCACTTCAATCTGCAAGAATCTCTTGTTTTCCCAGCCAATGATGCTGCCTTCTTATTATATGTTTCAATAGAATGATAGATCATAATGGTCTTTAATATTGTCAGGGGTGCAGAGATGTAACTAGCCTTTCTTTTATAGTTACACACACTATATTTAGGATGGAATATATCATCATAACATCATTAGTTGTCCAATTCAAAATAACATATTAGCAATACTATAGTAGTGATATGCATTCCCCAAAATGACGATAATAAATAATATCAATTAGATGAATATTATTATGTATAAACTATATTCATCAACCACCTATAATATATTTATTGGTCATCATATTTAGATAGGTCTATTAACCACCAATTGGTATTTGAATTCCTTACTTATTTTCCACAATAATATCACTGTTCTTATTCAAAATCTCACAAATTACATATATCTTAATAACTATGATGAATGCCAATAGTAAAGTAATCATATTCAATGGTTACTGGACATACTTGATTTGCATAAATTAGAATGTGTGTCTACGTGTTATAGAATGTACCTTCTTCTTGGGTTAGTGTGCATACACTATTTTCACAGGATGGAAAGAAAGTTGCTCTGATACCACTTGTAATGACCCCTTTCTAGAGGAGGCACTTAAACTTGAGTCTTGCTTTCAAAACATTTCTCAAAGAGATATTAGAAGTGTTAGAGTTCAATAAATTTCAGTGATAATATCTAGTAAGATCAAAGAGGATATACATATTTCATTCTTGTCAAGGATTATTCTTCATATCTCTCACTATGAATGATTATTCTATAATATATTTCATAAGTATATTAGGGTAGATATGAAACACCTTTCAAGATCCCATAGATGGAATTCTATCACACCTTTTGTCATAATAGAGAATAAATAGTCATTATTGCTTATGAGGCTCAATAGTTGTTGCAAGCATCATTATTGGTTAATCATAAATTATATGTTATATACGTATATATTATCATGTACATAATGTATGTGCCCACCACTCATGAGGCACTTATGAGTCTCTCCCTCTATATATATATATCTAAATATATATTCATTAATTATCAATATATTTATCATCATATATGGAGAACATATTATATTTGATATATTTATATTAGTTATATGCATATTAAATATCTATGTCAAGCACCAACCTTTCCTACATCCGTTTATTATCACTTACTTACCCTTTTATTAGTTTTTAACATAAATTGTAATTATCTATTTTATCACAGAAAATTACCTACTTGTATCTTTGATATGTCTCTCAACTTATTATTTGAATTTAAAAGGCTCCCCTAAACTGCAGAATCCTACCTTCAGTCAGCGATTATATAAATAAAGATCTTTGGCTTGATATTCTTGTATGTGATAACACTTTTACCCAATCTCCTTAATATTTGACACTAGAATGATATCTGATATCACTACTCAGAATCATGGCGATTAGAGTTGACTCTTTCAAACTCCATCAAGCATCCATCAACATGAGTAACGTGGGCTCTCATTATTGTAGTGGCAACTCCTTAATTAATTAATTGGATAGATGACCACACTAGGATCCCATGATTCTATTAATGATTGATATGAATAGTGTAAGGATTGATATTAGAAGCAATGTTTAAACAAGATTCGATAACCCTGCTGGTATGGGTTTTGTAATTGACGGTACCCAAGCTATGGCTAATCTTAATCTGGTTTCTAACATCTCTTGGGAAGATCTTGCAGGATTTATGGCACATTTTTTTTTATGAAAACAACTAACCTTTGTGCAGGGAAGACAACCGGTCCAAGATTTTTGGAGCAACAATCTTTTTTTATTAACTTAGGAAAAACTTTATTTTGGTGCATTAAAATGAACAACCAACAACTCTCATATTTGATTTTGGTGTTTAAAATAAACCAATTTGAAGCCTTTTTGAGTTAGGAACTTTCTTTTGGTGCTCTAAAATGAACAACAACAACTCACATTTGATTTTGGTGCTATTTAAAATTGAGCAAATTTGAAGCTTTTCTAAGATAGGAACTTTCTTTTGGTGCTCTAAAATGAACAACACAAACTCACATTTGATTTGGTGTTGTTAAAATGAACCACTTTTAAGCTTTCTAAATTAGGAACTCTCATTTGGTGCTCATAAAAAGAACATAAAAAACTTCAATTTTGGGCTCTAAAAATGAACACATTTCATGTTTTCATAATTAGGAACCTTTGAATTTGGTGCATAAAAAGAGCACAATTTTTTTTTCATTTTGTTGATGCACATTTGATTTACATTTGTTGACCAGTTAAGATTAGGCCCAATTCTCTTAGAATCACTTCAATCTTGGGGCTTAAAATGAACAAATTGTTTTTGTTGTTTTCACACCATTGCTATCTTAACTGCTTGATGTCCTGAACACTTCAATTGGTACAAAAATAAAAAGAGCATTTTTTTTATGTTATTTAAATATTTTTTGGGGATAACACCACTTGAGGTGTTTAAAATGAATCAATTTGCTATGAATTTAATGTCATGTATTCATTGATTGGAAAAGATAAATGTTTGTCTTCTCCCCTCACACCTTTTGGCGATCTTGGGTGAGCGAGGACATTTTGAGCTTTGCACTTTTTTCAAGCATACCTTTTTAGAGGTCCTACCTACTTGAGGAATCTCCCGCATTGGAGGACTTGTGGGTGACCCAAGCGGTACTTTTATTCTGGACCGCTATATAAATATTTTGTGAGTGTGAGGAAAGTTCATCACTCACCGGGTGTGGATGTCCTATACCAATGTATTCTTCCTCAGTATCCTCATGATGCGTAAAAACCCGCAAGGGCTAGAAGGTTCTTAATTGAACAAAACGTCGCATGTGTAGGTGCTCGAAAATAATATCTCCAGAACATGACTAAGAGCCAATTGTTTTAGAAGCCATCCATTTACCCAAAAGAGTATTTTAAAGTAGTGCATTTGAATAACACCGTTCCAAGAAGTTACTTACCATGTTCGGTTTTTGGTTGAGGCAATAAAGCAAATAGGGAAGGGACTCTTTTGCTTGGCATGTCAAGATGGTACATTTCCTTGAAATAGCCTATTTTTCCATTC
>VDFB02353429.1:0-33520 GCA_007258455.2 Sequoia sempervirens
AGCTTGTAAACCCATTTGCAAAAGCTTCAACAAGTGTTGTGCCTTATGAACCAATCATTATAGAGCCCCTTTAGCTCATCAATTGATAAGTAGGAGATATATTCCACAACATGTCAAATTATGATATTGCTATCAGGATTCAACCATGTAGTTTTACGAGTCAAACTCATTGACCCATGTTTCATGAGTAGTGGTTCACAAGAACCCATCTCTCATGATGATGAATGGTCCACTTAAACTTATTGCATCTAGGTGATGCTCATAGAGGTGAAGCACTGGGCCTTCCTAGTAGGTCACCTATCCCAGTACTACTCTAGCTCAAGCGCGCTTAAGCACATAGTTTTCCCCAAGGTTAAGCCCACTTAGCTTGCAACCCCATTTGCATAATCTTCAATAAGTGTTGTGCCTGATGAACCAATCATTATAGAGCCCCTTTAGCTCATCAATTGATTCACGAGAAAACATATAAATAGATTGAGATTACAATAATATAGGGCAACCAATACTTACATTAGTTCAAATTTCATAATCTGATATTTTCCGTTTAGTTCAATGGAATTTGACTGAATCTAAAATTCATAAGAGGAAATAATGTCAAAGGCACATTTTAATTTCACTTACAAATATGTTGATGCAAAATAAATACCACATACAATATTTGAGTGTCAACAACATTTGCATGTTGTATAATCCAAGTTGTATTGTTGACAATATTAAATGTTGTGCCTACAAATTCAATTGAAGCAATTATCTCCAACCCTTTGTACACATTTCTTCCAAAGGATATTGTGTCTTAAATCATTATTGCAAAACATTAGTCTTTGACTAAAACAATTACCTTCAATTATTAGTACAAAATCCAACTTTGAAATGTACAATTTGGCACCAGGCTCTAATCCTTCAGAGATGCCAAAAACTGCCATGCCATTCTCATACATGTCATGTGGCCAAATGACATCCTTGGCAAGCCTAAATGATTACATTTACAACCCACAAATAAAATAGCAATCCTACAAAACCAAAACAATTAAATTTTTCCAAATGACATCCTTGGCAAGCCTAAATGACTACATTTACAACCCACAAATAAAATAGTGATCCTACAAATCCAAAACAATTAAATATTGAGATCATTAAGAGAGCAAAAAGAAACCCACTGGAAAGCCTAATAACTCCTCTCAAGCTCCTTTAGTGTAATGACCTAACTCATACGTAAAATAAAAATTTCTAAATTTAATAGCAATAAGTAAAGACAATGCCATTTCAATAAAAAATTTCCTTTCAATTTGAAAACATGATACAACATAATTCAAATTTTAAGCTATTTCTTTTCAAAGAAATCAACAAAGTAATAAAGCACAAGATACATACATAGCTCGTAAGCTTTTGAACAAATATTAGTAAGAAGGTCGAGGAGTCCATCCTTTCAAATCTTGGTACATCTACTGCTTGCTGTGGAGGAGAAACATCACTTGGACGCTTTTCTGCCAACCACGGACTTATAATGCGGTCCCCCGTACATCCATTATTCAATAAATGGCCCTCCCCTCGAACGAAGAGATTGGTAGGGTATCTATTAACAATTACCAACTGAACATAGTGTTGTGTCCTACATAACTAGGTCCTGTACATCCGGCAACTCTTGAACTAGTATGTAATACGAGATCACGGTGAACTGACAATGTAGTCTCAACTAACTCACATCTAAGTGGACATTGTACATTTCACTACTTTGGCCAAAGTATTCTCATTCAGTACTTCGAATGAAGGTCGTCTATCACATGCACTAGTCAAGGTCGATTTGACTTAAGGCTTCCTTACTCTATGCATAGGTTTGTCCTTCAGTGGGTAATATGTACCCCAGACATCCTACAACATACTAACTTGCTAGAAATGAAACAGCATAACAAGTAATCACGATATTCCCTCTTATACTGGAAATCTTTATCTTGGGAGTTACATAAGCTTATCTAAGTTAATCCAATAACTTAAGCTGTGTTTGTTACTTAATTCAATGCCTTCATTTCTGCCCTAGTATTTTAGTAACTACTTCAACATATTACCCTTATATGGAGATCATACAAGTAATGCATTTCACACAAATATGCAACCTTATCCCTTATACAGTTTACTTCCTAAATACAAACTGATATGCAATTTATATAATAACTCATTTTCTCTTTCACATGGAAATGCAGTTAATGAAATGACTTCTTACCAATGCACAAATAGTAATCACAAAAAGATTATAACATCTTAGTATTCAAGATTAGAATGGGTAGCAAAAGAATATCTCATGCCTGATTTTAGCGTCCCTTCAAAAGATGAAGTCTTAGTACTTCCAACACTTCTGGTTGTTTGGAAAATCCTTCTCAAGTTGCTGACTTTCCCTCTAAGGTTTACTCACAAATACCACTTAACTCTCTCAAAATATAATCACTCAGAATTGATTATTCAACTGGTAATGGTCACAGCTGAATTGAAGAATTAAACTCAGATTTTGAGAAGTTGAAACTCTCAGCTCTCAGAAATATAAATGCTCTCAGCAAATATAACTCACAACATAATCTCTCAAAAAATAGAAGGAATTCGGATTCAAGAAGTAGTAGAGAAGAATGAACAGGGTGGCTATATATAGAGCCCCCTGCTCAACAATTTTCCACATCAAATGGCATGTAAACTGATAGAACTCAGTTTTGACCATTTCAACTATGATATGTGGCGGATTTCAGAGGTGAATCGACCATAATCACTGACAGCAACCTAAGAATATTTCAAACCTGTATATGCCGAAACTAGTGAATCGACACCTATAGCCGTGTCTCTATTTTGGTGCGATTTGCAGCAATCTTGTTTGATGACTCATCTTTGAACAAATAGTCATGGTTATATGAAACCCACATTGCCATTATTCATGGCTCTGCCAACAGCTTCCAGGCTGCGTTGGAAACACTGCGACTCGGTCTTGCCATGAAAACCCCAGGCGCATATTTCATTCGCCTCTTTTATTTTATTTCCCTAAGTTTCTAATGTTTAAATGATAAATATTTCAAATGCACTTTATAAGATTAAAATGCCTTTTTGCCATTTAACACTTTAAATCATTCGATTTTCTCCCACTTTAAAATCGGTTGGGTTCATAAAACCCGATTTCCTTAGTTTTGGTTCCAATATAAACTTAAATGGAATATAATTTAATTTGATTTTCCAATAATGAAATTTAAAATATTTAACTTAACATATATTATTTATTATTTATTTATATAAATATATTAGAGTAATCATTAATATATATATGTATATATTATTTCACTTTTATATATATATATTTACACATATATATATATATGTATATATATATGTGTATATATATATATATATACATAGACATATATATATATACACATATATATATGTATATATACATATATATGTGTGTATATATATATATATACATATATATATATACACACACACATATATATATATATCTATATATACATGTCATACTGTAACCATATTGTAATCCGATATGCACATATATATATATATATTCATTTATATATACAAGTTGTTAGGCAATAATAATATAATATTATTAATATCCACAAATATCATTGGTTGTGAGTATATATACATGTATATACGTCCATATATATTCCTTTATGTGCACGTATATATATGTATACCATATCGATGCATTCGTATGAACATATCCATTTGCCATCATATGTTTGTATCAATACGAATATACCTATGGATACGAGCATATATTATATACATGTATATATGCTCACTGTTAGTGTTTGTAGCTTAGGGAGATTTTCTCCTAAGTAAAAATTAAGATAATTAATCTCCAAGGCAGGTCGGCCTTGTGTCACTAATTATATTTTCTATTTTTCTATTTTCTCTAGAGGCCGACCTAGAGAAGAGGTCGCCCCAATTTGTATATATACAAGGTGAAGATCATTCATTTGATCATCAATTAACTCTCTCTTCAATTCACATTTCTACAGAGCAGAAGTTCACCCTTCAACAACAGATTATCATTTTGTAGCAGCAGATCGATTTCAAGGAGAATCATATTCTTTGTCTTTGCATCAAGGAGATGCTGCTATTTATTGTATGAGATTCAGCCCTGTATGAGGCCTGAGTTGTAAGCAAATGTCCGCTCTTATTCATTTGATATATATAAGAGAGGTCATTTCTTGTTGGGTTTTCCTCCCTTGAGTAGGAGGGTTTTCCCAGGGTATCTTGTTGTGTTCATTGTCTTATGTGTTGAGTTTTCTGTTTATTGCATTTCTGATCTAAACACTAACATGGTATCAGAGCGGGTATAAGAAAAGATCTGATCAGAATTGTTTAAGCAAGTTGTATGGTAACAGGAACAAAGAATGCATCTTCAGATTTCACTAAGTCTCATGCCCACTTTGAAGAAAAATATGAGAAGTCTTCCTTTGAAGTTTTCTAGGGTTAGTTTTCCTTGTTGCAGCTACCTACACAGTAAAAAGAGATGAAACTGAAGACAGTCAGCAAACTAAGGATAGCCATGACAAAGACAAGTTAATACTACAAGTGAGTATCGACAGGAACAATGTTAGGTGTGGTAAAGGGGCAAATGTCACAGGGAATAGTGAAAGTGATGTGCAACACTGTGGAAAAGACGACAGTCAAACTGTTATGGCAACCTTAAGAGTCAGCCCTATGAAAAAAGGTAGACCTATGATGAATACTGTGCAATCTTCCAATTGTGAAGTGACAGTTTAAATGTATAATAGCCATGAGATTAAAAGGCAGAGGAAAGTGTATAGAAGATCGCATGATCTTGGCATCAGATTAATAACAATTTGGTGAAGTTGCATGAGACTCAACATAGTGCTCATGGGCAGAAATGTAAGATAATGCCATAAGGAAACTAGGCATGTCAAGCCTTCAACAGTCATGAAAGGCCACAATCAATCAAGAAACATTGAGCATGTGAAGAATGGACAGTTGCTAAGAAATGATAATGCCTATGAAGCTATGATAGCTCAGTGAAGAAGCTTTTCACAGTCATGTGGCTGTTAGTAAAGGAGAAAAGAACATTTCAAAAGATGTACATTATCAAAGAGCCTAAAACCTTGCAATCTTGAAGTTTTCTATTAAATGTTAAGATTTTTATTAACAAGGATGAAACTCAAAAGGAAGTAGACAGATGTCGATGCAAGTTACAGATGAAGAGCTGGAAAGAACAGTTAAAACAAGCTCAAGAGCAGGCTGTATTATTATCAGAAGAGTTAGAATCAATGAATTGGTACCATTGCAGCAGATTTGAATCTTTAAGTGCAAAGATCAGGAAAGAACAATTGGTGGATTGTGAGGAAGATTAGACAATAAAGAGATAAGTATTTTATACCTTTGAATAATGTTCATGAATTTTATGTAGTTAATAATAACTCATACATTAACATTGGGAATAGTGAATCATGTATGCTTCTAGCATTGGTCTGTATATTTTTTTTCTTCAGGGTAGTTTGATTCTATAAACTATTATTAATCTCTCTAAGATGCTTCCAAGACGGATCAAGGAGCAAAAGTTGATGAGAGATTGCATAAGGAATTCAAGGGAGGAAGAGTGTGATGCATCCTGTGAGGAAGTCATGCCGACTGAAGAAATTGAACACACGTGGAGACATAGCTTGCAGCCTTGGGACTGAGTTGGTGGCACATAACTCTCATGATTCTTCACTGAAGACATCTCTCAGGGGCACAAGGTTGGGTCAGCCTTGGATGGAGAATTTGCATCTACAAAGAAGATTGAGAAAGATGAAGACACTAAACCTATTCAGATTGTCATTGCGATCAGCTACTTCGAAGATGAGGAAATGACATTCAGAGGGAGTTTGACAAACCAACAAAGGCAATCTTGGGCGAGGAGGTTAAAAGGTTGATGTGAGTACTTGGAGCTTCAGAGGGAGTCACATCATCATGAAGATTTGTTGTAATGTATATTTCTTTGAGACAGAGAAATATGAGGTGAAAGCCCTTGCAGTGTATATTTCTCTGAGACGGAGAAATATGAGGTGAAAGCCCTTGTAGTGAATATTTCTCTAAGATGAAGAAATGAGGTAAAAGCCCTTGTAGTGTATATTTCTCTTAGACAGAAATATGAGGTGTGAGCCCTTGTTCATCTCTGAGATTGAGATGAGATGTCATGTTGAGAGACTCCATGATGACATCACGTTGAGAGACTTCGTGATGGACCCTTGTACTTGTGTTTCTTTCCACACATGGGGGTAGCCATGGTGGATGTCATGTTGAGAGACTCCATGACAACATTCTTGTAAATTCCCCCAAAACTATCTAAACTATCTTATGGGAACTAACTCCCAACCAATTATTTATTAAATCTAAGTCACTAAGGTCACTTTATTATAAAAAGTAAACCTTAATTTTTCCAATAGTCATGGAAGCCATATTTCCAAATATTTGGTGAACTCCTTGTGCAATTTATTATTTGAACTTAATACTACAAAAAATTGGAAAAATCCAATGTATAAAAAAGATATATGAAGAAGCCAAAAGATCAAATGTTTATTGTAATCACATGTCACAACCATTTATAGACAATATGTTAAGTTGTTAACTGTTGAAATTAACTTTTCTAAATTCTAAACTATATTTTGTATCATATATATCATTTTCAAGAAATGGCGAGTGTGAGTCCAGGCGGGAATAGGCGTATTTTGAATTCTTCTGAGATTATTGACAATGGCGAGAAGGATTCAGACGATGGAGAGGAGGATTCAAATGAAGATGATGCTCCTGTCTGCTGGCGGCCTTCCATCCTGACTACGCGGAAGAGTAAATGGAAGGGATCTCCTTTTGGTGCGTGCGCAAGAGCAAGGAAGAGAAAGAGTGTTGCGTGGAAGCTTGGTAGGAAGTGGCATTGAGACTCTTCCGAGGTTGGTGCTGCTAACAAAGCTGAGGAAGGAAATGTTGATGGCGATGTGGAGGTTGAAGAGGTTGGCGTTGGTGCTGAAGCTAAGGTTTTGGTGGGAGGAAATGTGCTCTCCCACTCCATGGCTAGCTTTGCCAGTGGGTCTGTTGAAAGAAGAGGTCTTGTTGCTTTGGAGGTTGCTGCTTTTGAGGATTTGGGTAGCTCTGTTTTTGGTATTGAGGGTTTGGCTGCAAGCTTTGTTAGCTTTGACGCAAAAGCTTAAGAGGTGGGTTTCCAAGCTCATGAGGGCTGGGAGATGGAAAATACAAATGTTTCTAATGAGGATCTACGAACCCTAGATGAAATTATTGCCCCTTCTTCTTGTGATAGATCTGGCTTGGATATTGGGTCTGAGTTTGATCTTTGTAATGTCCCCTTCCTAATGTAATGACTCTGCTCAAATCTGACCTCAAAATGTTGATTGAAGGCTCAAGGAATATTGTCAAACAATTCACATACAAAGTCTGATCTTGCTGGTACAGAATTTCAGTCTGATTGTAGGCTTGAGAAACGATAATAGAAGACTCCAAATGCTTGCAATTCAACACTTCAATGTCTAAACAATCACCTAGAAGCATATATGACTTCCTTTTATCATTTACAATGCAGTTATATGCTTTCTATATGCAAATTATTCATCTAAAGCCAATTGACATTTTGTCAAACAATTGGCATGCAACCTAAAGAGTGCAATATGAGCAACCATCACCAAGTGGCATTAATACAACGCTTGGTATGCAAACTAGAGTGAAAGCTACAGCCATAGGTATTTTATCAAACACTTGCTATGCAATATAAATGTTGACTTTCACCTGGAAGCATTAAGACAAACAGTTGTCTTACAAACTGAAATGAATGCTACAGCCAACTGCATAAAGACAATAATGATATACAACTTATCACTCCTTTATTTGATATGCCAACTCTAGTACAATGTTGAAGCAAGTGGCCAAGACTCTTGGCTTACAACATGAACCAACTTTAAATGCCAAAGTTTGATTACAATTGCTTTTCTCAATGGAGATATGATGTGTGAATGCAGTCCTATACAGCAGGAATTTGAGACTCTATTATGACTGAATTCTACAATGCAAACTATAACTAAAAATATACAATGATTTGATATAATGGACTGATATAGAGAAACCTGGAAATGCAAGCTGCCAATAAGGAAAAGCTTGATTCTCCTTGATGGATGAAGATTTTCCTCCAATGATTGTGCGCCTAGCTTCCTTGTCTCTTAATGATGCTTCCCTAATTTTATTTGAATTTTTATATGCCTCTCTTCTAGGAATCGAACCTTCATATGGGCCGCCCCTGTTCTTGTGGATCAGACCCACACAATAAATTGATGGAGCCTCAAAGTCGTCCAAATTGCTCCTAAAATGATCTCAACCTGCCCTTGGTTCAAGTGCTGCTTGGAGATGGAAGAATCGATGCAAAGAGGAATCCCCATGAGCCAAATTGTGGCTTCTACAAGCTGATACAGGTGACTGGAAATGGTCTAATATAAATCAGATTGCATAAAATATAATCTCCAGCAAAATCAATGAAAACTCTAATTTTCCAATCCCTCAAATGAATCTCCAAGTTGAATAGCAAAATTTGCTCAATAAAATACCAACCCAGCAATACCTCAGCTGCTGTGATGACTTCAAACCCTTATTTAAAAAGTACAATAATACCTCAGCTGCTGTGATGACTTCAAACCCTTATTTAAAAAGTACAATAATACATCAGCTATTGTACTCAAATAATCTCCACAGTGAAGCACAAGATTGGACTTTTGAAGTAAAGACCACAATCAACAATAATTTAGCTGGTATCCGACAGCCTCAAAATTGCATAACCAATGAGGGTTTTCGTCCCCAAAGGTCCTCCAATGGCTGAAACCCTAGCTGGCTTCTCCACCAAATAATCACATCAAACAGACATCAATTCCTGGATGATGAGAATGAGGCCCATGATGTTTATTTATACTTTTTCCTCAAGAGGTCGGCCTCCTAGAACTTTTCCAAGTTGGCCTCTAGAAGGAATATTATAATATTATTTTATTTTATTATAATAATACAAAATATTAATCAATTCCTAAAGTGCAATATAACATTATAATATAAATAAAGGTTTCAATAAATAGAAATATCCATGATGATACTAGGAAAACATTCATAAAGTCACGAAATGAGCCAACCAAACAACTGGGTATTTGCCAAATGACCCTGTGATCAAGCCCCATTAGCTTACGAGGATCAGGAATAGGCTAATTCCTCTAAACTCCAACGTTCATGAAAAAGGGGACATTACAGTCTGTCCTCCCTGAAATTGCTTGTTCCCAAGCAATCTCAGCAACAAGTACAACTCTCCTCCACCTGGATCCCAAGTGAAGATATGTGTAATGTCCCTTTTATCACTAAACATCTCCTCTAACACCAGCACTAACACAACCAACTGGAACTGTTGAGTCCACTCAATAGCTGACGTAAACAATGCCAAATATGAATGTGCAATGGAACTCCAAGTTGGACAACCATCGATCAATGAAGAATCTAAGAAGATCAAGTCACCAACCAACAAGTAGATAGCTGCCCTATCATATGACATAGGTAACAAATCCAAAGATGGGTTGTAGATGCCTTCGTTACCCTCCAAGGACAACTCTTGGGTGGCTGATCCACTAAGAGTGTCATCACTAACATCATCATCCTCCTCAAGAGAATGATCAACCTCCCCAACACATGAAGAAACCTCAAATTTTACCAAGTCCTTCGATTGACCAAACTTATCAACCTCATCACAAAGTGCATCCTTCCTTTGAGTAAGGAGTCTTCGAATATTATCTATTCCTTTTTGTCTTGCCAAGTTGGAGAGATTGACTTTTTCTTTCACATCTTGAAGATTTTTCCTTGCATTTGCAGCCACTAATCTAGCTTCCTTGGCCATTCTCAACTATTCTTCATTCAACATTTCAGACCTTTTAATCTCTTCAATGCCAAAGTACACAAAATCAGTCTTCTTATACTTGATATCTTCATGTCCACTAAAGAATGTAGGGCTGCCATCAAGAGATGATATCATATCATCTGCTTGTTCATGATCACAAGCTTCCTTTTCATTAAAATGATGATGCACTATGTTGCTATCTTCAAACAAATCCGTGATGACATCATGCCATTGTAAAATGCCTCCATCATGTGAAGACAAAACACTAATGGTTGCTCCACTAAGTAGAGGATCAAATTCCACATCCTCCCTTATATCTTGGGTCTCAAAATCACAATCCCTTTCTTCATCATGATAGGATGAAGCAATGCAAGACTCAACTAATGAAGCATCACAAGAACCCATATCCTCATGTGGCTGCTCCAAAGCAATTGGTTGGTCTTCAAACACCACTTGTTCTTTTTCAACCTTGCAATCCTCTTGAAGTATCTTATGCCCAACATCTTCTTCCAAGCTAGTCTGATTTTTATTCTCCATACGATCAGTTGTATGCTAGTCAGCAACTGCTGAAAACTCTTTGTAGAGGCTTCTAGATACCCCAATTGTAGAGACCTCTTGTTCTTCCTCCTTTTCATTTTGTGATGTAGACTTCTTAGAAATGGAAGTCATATACCGTGCAATTATGTCTATGGTTACAGGTGAAAGGAGTTTAGCCATTCTTTTCTAACTTTGTATAACCTTCTCCAATTCTCCCATCAGGGAATTTAACTGCTTCCTGGGAATAGCCATGTTGTTCAACTGTGACTTCTGATCTGCAGCTGAAAACTACCCAACAGGATGGCAGGACAATGGCTCTGATACCACTGTAATGACTCTACTCAAATCTGACCTCAAAATGTTGATTGAAGGCTCAAGGAATATTGTCAAACAATTCACATACAAAGTCTGATCTTGCTGATACAGAATTTCAGTCTGATTGTAGGCTTGAGAAACAATAATAGAAGACTCCAAATGCTTGCAATTCAACACTTCAATGTCTAAACAATCACCTAGAAGCATATATGACTTCCTTTTATCATTTACAATGCAGTTATATGCTTTCTATATGCAAATTATTCATCTACAGCCAATTGATATTTTGTCAAACAATTGGCATGCAACCTAAAGAGTGCAATATGAGCAACTATAACCAAGTGGCATTAATACAACGCTTTTTATGCAAACTAGAGTGAAAGCTACAACCATAGGTATTTTATCAAACACTTGCTATGCAATATAAATGTTGACTTTCACCTGGAAGCATTAAGACAAACAGTTGTCTTACAAACTGAAATGAATGCTACAGCCAACTGCATAAAGACAATAATGATATACAACTTATCACTCCTTTATTTGATATGCCAACTCTAGTACAATGCTGAAGCAAGTGGCCAAGACTCTTGGCTAAAAAACATGAACCAACTTTAAATGCCAAAGTCTGATTACAATTGCTTTACTCAATGGAGATATGATGTGTGAATGCAGTCCTATACAGCAGGAATTTGAGACTCTATTATGATTGAATTCTACAATGCAAACTATAACTAAAAATATACAATGATTTAATATAATGGACTGATATAGAGGAACCTGGAAATGCAAGCTGCCAATAAGGAAAAGCTCAATTCTCCTTGATGGCTGAAGATTTGCCTCCAATGATTGTGGGCCTAGCTTCCTTGTCTCTTAATGATGCTTCCCTGATTTTATTTGAATTTTTATATGCTTCTCTTTTAGGAATCGAACCTTCACATGGGCCGCCCCTATTCTTGTGGATCAGACCCACACAATAAATTGATGGAGCCTCAAAGTTGTCCCAATTGCTCCTAAAATGATCTCAACCTGCCCTTAGTTCAAGCGCTGCTTGGAGATGGAAGAATCGATGCAAAGAGGAATCCCCATGAGCCAAATCGTGGCTTCTACAAGCTGATACAGGTGACTGGAAACGGTCTAATATAAATCAGATTGCATAAAATATAATCTCCAGCAAAATCAATGAAAACTCTAATTTTCCAATCCCTCAAATGAATCTCCAAGTTGAATAGCAAAATTTGCTCAATAAAATACCAACCCAGTAATACCTTAGTTGCTGTAATGACTTCAAACCCTTATTCAAAAAGTACAATAATACAGTAGCTATTGTACTCAAATAATCTCCACAGTGAAGCACAAGATTGGACTTCTGAAGTAAAGCCCACAATCAACAATAATTCAGCTGGTATCTCACAGCCTCAAAATTGCGTAACCAATGAGGGTTCTCATCCCCAAAGTTCCTCCAATGGCTAAAACCCTAGCTGGCTTCTCCACCAAATAATCACATCAAACAAACATCAATTCTTGGATGATCAGAATGAGGCCCATGATGTTTATTTATATTTTTTCCTCAAGAGGTTGGCCTCCTTCTAGAACTTTTCCAAGTTGGCTTCTAGAAGGAATATTATAATATTATTTTATTTTATTATTACACTTTATAATAATACAAAATATTAATCAACTCCTAAAGTGCAATATAACATTATAATATAAAATAAAGGTTTCCATAAATAGAAATATCCATGATGATACTAGGAAAACCTTCATAAAGTCACGAAATGAGCCAACCAAACAACTGGGTATCTGCCAAACGACCCTCTGATCAAGCTCCATTAGCCTATGATGATCAGGAATAGACTAATTCCTCTAAACTCCAACGTTCATGAAAAAGGGGATATTACACCTAGTCAGTTTGTTTTGCAGTAGGGTTAGCCTATCATTTCGACCCTCGTAGGCTAACAGTTGTGGTTAGAGGGTCTTCTATTGCAGTTATCCAATGGTTGGGACATTACTCCACATTCTGATTCAGGTTTGAGCCTTTGTAGATGTTCACAGAGTGATATTTTGGCACTTACTATTTATAGTAAGTCAGGCTATCAAGGCATACTATTCCTGGCAGGGCACCTAGTTCAGTTGGCATTCTCAAACTCAAACCAGTTTGGCAGTTGAATTAGCTAATGGGTGATAATTGGAGCATTTAATAATAATTAATTAATTATTGATATGACTTTATATTATAAAGTCAAATTATAAGATATTAATGATTAAAAGGAATATTATAAAGTTATTAAATGACTTTATAATAAAAGTGGGGCATTTATATTTAACGAGTAATTAATACTCATGGAGAAGTACTCCCACTTAAGATTATTTTCCTAAGTCTTCAAAAGGGAAAATTAATTATCATTAAAACTTTATAAAGTGCTTTTTGGGAAATAGAGCTTTTGAGAAGAGTATTAATTTGCTCAAAGACAAATCGAACTCATTATGTTGATTATTCTAATTTGTCTTATTTTCTCTGAGAACTTTGGAGTTTGTGAAAAAACTAGGGTTTCTGCAAATTCCTGCAATTTCAGACTTTGGAGAACGATACCTCTTTAGAGTCAAGCTTTTTGAAGTTGTGAAAGATCAACTAAAGATTGCTCATAGAGTTGGCTTCATCCAGAAGTCGAATTTGTGCATATTAGAGAAGATTTGCTTTCGGGTTTGAATCGAATTCATCAAAGAAGAGTACATTCTGATTGGGCTGATTAAATCATTCATCTGGCACACCTTTCAAGAGCCATACCATTATTTAATGTTGTTGACAAGTCGTACTTTCTACAGCAGCAAGGACGTCTTTTTTCATTTGAAGCCAAATGCCTCTTCTTTCAGCTTCCAACCTTCCTCTTGGGTGGCGTCTAGATCATTTGAGGCTATTACAACAATTTCTAAGTGGGAGAAATCTATTTTCAAGGCAGGCCGTACAGTTTATGGTCTTCTTCAAGTGTTTGCAAGCAAAAATCGGGTTTTTAATAATGCATTGGTTGCCTTTTTGTATGCATGTATTGTTTTTGGCATTGTAATCACTCATTGAGAATAAGAAAGATATTTGCAACCATTATAGAACTCTTATAGGCATAGTTTGGTTCAGCATCTTTTATTTCGTTGCAATTTCATTGGTCTGGCATCTCTTATTTAAAAAAAATACAAAAAATCATATATGTGCAAAAACTACAATAAAACTACAAATTCATCAAAACACAAAACAATCTGCATTTTTCAGTATTAGTTGGCGTTGAGAGACACCGGGTCTCTTACAGTGGTATCGGAGCACAATTGTCCTGCCATCCTGTGCATATCAGATGTTATTTCATGAGTAGAGATATCATTTTTTACATTAAGGGTAGAGGAACAGGGAAAGGAGATTGGACATGTCCATAGGTTTCGGAAGGTGATACCGTTTCAAGGATTTTGGGTATTCACAAGTCTAATTTTGGTAGCAGTGAGGACAGTGTCACAACACTTATGGCAGATAGAGAGGTTTCTAGGGAGACACCTAGAGATTCAGGGAAGGAACATGCTAGAGCAAAGAGTCCTGAGACAGAGTTCAGGAGAAGACATGACAACATGACGGATATGATGTCTCAACTGATAGGCACGATGAGGCAGTATGTCCCACCACAGCAACATGTCTTTCAGATAGGGCAATCTAGTTGAATTGTTGAAGTAGATCAGCCATAGGTGCCAATTCAACAGCTGTCATCTTTTAGCATTCCTGAGCGTAGGCCTGGACAACCTACTTTTATTACCAGAGAGGTCCCTCTAGTTTAGCAGGCAGAGTAGCAGGTCCCTCAGCTAGAGGTTCAGACACCACAGGGTATGTCAGTGGCAGACATGACGAAACACTTTGCTGAGTATTCGACATTGGCTCCTAAGATTAGGAAAGCCTTGTCTTTTCATGAGTTTATGGATGTGCATAGACCCAGGGGTGGAGGTAGATTTGAGCGCAGAGCTCCCCAACAACAACCATCACCACCCCAGGTGAATAGAGATCTCCAACATGCAGTTAGCAAGATCACCTTGCCATACTTTGATCGTTCAGACAAAAGTTCAGCGAGGTCTTGGGTTCAAAAATTAGATAATTATCTATCCTTGAGACCCATGCAGGAGGATGAGGCCATTAAGTTTGCTACACTGCATCTTGATGGTTTGGCACATGACTGGTGGCATCACGACATGTATACACTTGGCCATCACATGGTTACCACTTATTAGGAGTTAACCAATAGGCTCATAAAGCGTTTTGACAAAAAAATTCAAAACTCTATTTTAGAGAGCTAGCTTAGCTCAAGCAGTCAGGTAGTTTGGATACTTATATTAGTGAATTCTAGAAGATTTCAGTTATGGTGACAAGCATATCCGAGAGGAGATTTGTCATTTTGTTTATTGAAGGGTTGTATAAGCCTATGAGAGGTTGGGTCAAAGCATTTGATCCTCCTACTCTATAGGAGGCTGTGTGAAAGGCACGTAGTATGGAACTTGCAGCACCTTGCAGCAAGTTTTCTTTTGGTTCATCATCATTTTCGAGGCCTAAAAAATCATTTGACAAAAAGAAAGACAAATCTGATTCAAAGAAGAAGGGTGCACCACCTTTTGATCGTGAAACTTTGAACGATTTGTGCAAGAAAAAGTTATGTTTTTGGTGTAAGGCCCCATATGATGAAAAACATGAGTGCTCTCTTCATCCTAAGGCAAAAAGTAAGCAAATGGAATGGTTTTATGAGGGTGAAGAGCAATTTGATTCGTTAGACCAGCAAGCTGATTCAGAGCATTCCGATGATGAAAAGTCCAAAAATGAAAGTGGAAGTGATGGTGAAAAGAAACTATAGGAGGCACACTGACTAGTCTTCAGAGAGATGGTTCTTTCAGGCTATGCAGGCTCATAGCTGGTTAGAAAGTCATAACTTTACTGGACATAGGTGCTACACATAATTTTATAGATGCACGTTTGGTGGAGAGGTGTGGCATACAGACAAAGTAGTTTGAGGGTATAAGGGTTAAGGTAGCTGATGGGTACACCCTCAAATGTGACCGAAAATATTAGACCTCCCTATGCGGCTCAATAATTATGAATTTAAGGCAGACTTTTATGTAGTAAATATGGGAGATACTGATGTAGTACTCGGCATGGCATGGCTTCATGATTTGGGTGAGTTTACACTTAATCTTCGCGACATAGAGATGACGTTCAAAGTCAATGGGAAGCCTCATGTGATAAAAGCTACCAGGGAAAGTGAAATATACCGAACCAATTTTTTTTTGTTTTCCAATTGCAAATTACAATCAACACGCACCCGTTAAGGTTAGCTCTAAACCAAAACGATGCTGGAAGCAACTCAAACCAGAATGTACACCAGAATCCTGATGTGGGCAAGGTGTGAGCATTGGTCAGAGGATCTGAATGCAGAAGTAGAGTTGGGAAGAAACTCTAACCAAGAATGGCGCCAAGTGATGGCGAGCATATGGTCAGAGGATCTTAATGAAATGTTGATACAAAGAACTCTAACCAAGAAATGCGTCGGAGAACGACGAGCATGTGGTCAGAGGGTCTTAATACAATGCGGAAGCAAAGAACTCTAATCAAGAAATGCGTCAGAGAATGATGAGCATGTGGTCAGAGGATCCCTACCAACTATTATACTGATGTAACTCGACGTCAAGAATGTGCTTTCCAACCCGAGATGGAATTGGAGCTACCATATGATGGAGATGCTAAGTATTACAATGCAATTAAGCAAAATAAGTGAGAAGGCTGACAGTACTACTGTTCAGCTTACAACATGATAGAGAATGCCTTGATACAAACATGAATCAAGAGTTAAATAGTGCTGCAACAATATAATGAATCTCCTTCACTGGCTAATAAAGCTTAGATCAGAAACTCCATTATAAGACCAACTTGACAATTTGATTTATGACAGTCCTGTTTTTTCAAATGCATGAACAGCAGCCCTAAAACTCACTATTTTGCTCACAACTCACTCCAAACTCACTCAATTTTCACAAGACAGAATGCATAATGATCCTAGGATGATGGCGCCCAAGATTGAATCACAAAACTGACCCAAAACATCCTATTTAATTTATGCACGAATTCCAAGGCAGTCCAAAAAGGTACGGCCCTCAAGGAAGGGCAATTTGCTCTTAAAAATTCAATACATCATTAAAAAATCTGCAATTTAGAGGAAAGGGTCGCCCCTCACAGACAAAGAGAAATAGGCAATACCCAGAATGAATCTTTTTGTATTTTTTCACTTGTGATTAAAAACAACAATCAGCTATAAAGAAATATGCAATTCCAGAATCCCACTAATATGCATAAAACTGAATTACAAAGCCACACAAAGACTATAATGCAGAAATCTCACGATAAATCACTCAACTACATCTACCTCATCACTAGTCGCTATCTCTCAAGCAAGAAGCAATGCCAAGCTAGGAGGCTTACATTCCTCGAAGCAATCGCACAGCCAATCCAGCAGCATAACATTCCTGTAGACAAAAGATACCAAGTGAAGACCCAAGGCGCCTTTTTATAATTTGTGAGGACCCTTCTAGTAGCTTCAAGAAACCCTAATTCTTTTCCCTCCAAGAAAAGGCGTCACTTTCTTCAAGGCTCATTTTTTGACTTTAATGAAATTCATCTCTTCAATAGGCGTCCAACTTAAAGCTTTAATTTGACCTTAGATAATTATAAAATTATCTCAATGAGGCGCCACCCCTTAAAGACCACCTTTTAATACAACAAGTTATGAGATTAGGCCAAGGAGTATTATAACATTAAAATATAATGTTATTTAAATGAAATAAACTTATCTCTCCGAAAATGCATCCCAAGACCAAAATTGATCAAACCAACTGAGTCAACTGAAGAGGAAAGCCAACTGTGCCGAGAACGACAAAACCACTGCTAGAAATAGAATTTACTAAAAATAGCAGTGTACCCCGGGGACGCGTCCCCCCCTCTGGGCCCTAGCGTCTCGGGAACGGGGACGTCCCGGAGACGTGGGGACGGCGTTCCCATGTTTCCGGCGGCGCCACCGTTCCTTGGCTCGCCGCCGGAGACGCCTGGGCGTCCCCGAGACGCCGAGGGAGACGCCTGGGCGTCCCTCGAGCGTCTCGGGGACGCCCAGGCGTCTCCCGCGGCGGACAGCTAAAAGCAACATTAAAACTTAATTTTTAAAGATTTTTTTAATAGTCTATTTAATAATAAGGCGTCTCCCGCGACAGACAGCCAAAAAGCAAACAAAAAAAAAAATTTAAAACATTTTTTAATATTTTATTAGTTCTATTCGAACCCTAAGGGCATGTGGGACCCATCCATTGTCGTACCAAGCATCGACCAGGAGAAAGTAAAGTCTAAGAGAAACAATGCAAAATATGTATTTTTCGGCTTCGTTAGCACTATTCAGAACCTGTGGAAAAATCATGAAAATGAGGTGCGTGATGTAGTTTCGAGTGGTTTCAAAAGTGTTAAATTGGTCTTGGCGGCGGGGGCGCCCCCAGACCCCCGCAAGGGGCGCTGCCCCCCCCGCTGGGGGCGCTGCCCCCAAACCCCCGCGAGGGGCGCTGCCCCTCGACCCCGCTGGGGGCGTTGCCCCCAGACCCCCATCAAATTTATTGGAATTGCCAAATTGCAATACAATCAACCATCATAGTACAGTTATAAGAGCAGTTGGCAGCTGAGCAAACGAGAGTGGCAGCTCTTGAGGAGAAGTTGGCAGAGAGGGATAGAGTATTGGGTCAATTGATAGAGAAGGATACCCAAGTGGCCAATGCACAACGATAGAGCCAGAGGAGCCATCACAGATTGATGAGGATGAGGATGCTTCAGATATAGGGCTGGTTGGTGTTCCTTTGGCAGATCTTGACCTTGAGGAGTCCAGTGGTTCCAGTGATGAGGAGTTTGCCGACCTCCCGAGGGATGATTAGAGGCCTCTGCCTCCACTACGTTTTGTCATTTTGACATTTTGATTTTGTACTTGTTTTGATATCATATAATCATGCTACTCATTGTAATCATCTTTATAATCAGATATTTTTGATATAATATAATAGAAATCTTCCATTTGCCAATTCAACAATTGTTACATTCTAGTATTGAGTATTACTATTCTAATTTCTAATTAGTAATTTGATATTGAAAGCTTCAATATTCAATGTTCAATGTTCAAGTACTAATTTAGTATTTCAATTTTGCTATTTTACTTCTTAATAGTCTTATACATCTTTTCATAACTAGCATTTTAAGTACCATATGTATAGTATATAGTATATACACCCTGTCCCCCCTCCCGCCCCCCCGCCGCCGTCCCCCCGCCGTCCCCCCGCCGTCCCGAAATTGAGGCCCCTTTGTCCCCCCGTCTCGGAAACTTGTCCCCCCGTCCCGACGTCCCCCCGTCCCCGACGCTGGTGGAACATAGAAAAATAGTAAATTCCTGAAGGTGCTCGGAATGCCAAGAAAAACATACCACTGCGAAGCTCTCTGAAAACCCAGAAAGAATCCACCATTAAATCACCAACCTCGAGCAAAAGCTTCCTCCAAAACACGAAACCCTAATTTCACCTTCCGAGTAGCCTATGGGTCTCTGGAATAGGCCAACAGTCAACTGGAAAGATCATGCTCGAGAAGGGGGCATTACAGTCCGCCCTCCCCAAGATTGTTTATCCTCAAGCAATCGCAAACCTGGATACTGCAGAATCTCATCATTCTCCCAAGTCGCATCCTCCATAGGCAAGTTTTTCCACTTCACCAAGTATTCTCTAATTGTTCTTTTCCTCAAAGAACACTCTCTGGAATCAAGAATCTCCTCTGGAATCAAAACCAACTGTCCTTCTTCATCCAAAGGTGGTAACTGTGATGAAGCAACAACATTGTGTCCAAGTGGCTTCTTGAGGCGAGACACGTGGAAGACATTGTGTACTCTACTATTTGAAGGTAGCTCCAACTCATAAACTACTGCTCCCACCTTTCTGATAACCTTGAACGGCCCATAGAAACGAGGTTTGAGCTTCTCAGCTCCACTCTTCTTGAGAGTAGACTGTCTGTAAGGCTGTAGTCGGAGATAAACCATATCTCCAACCTCAAAAGAGCGCTCAACACGCCGCTGATCAGCATACATTTTCTGTTGATTCTGTGCAATCTGAAGATAGTTCTTCAATGATTTCATGATATCTCAACTCTGCTGCAACAAATCCTTGGCTTGAGGGGCTTTGCTATCACCAAACACCAAATCAGCAAAGCTAAGAGCTTCATAACCATAAAGAGCCAAGAAAGGTGACATCCTTATTGACATGTGAAAAGAAGAATTATAACAGTACTCGCCTATGTGGAGCCACTTCACCCATGCTCTTTGCTGCTCTGAAACATAGTTTCTTAAATAGCCTTCCAACCACTTGTTCACTATTTCAGTTTGTCTATTTGTTTGGGGGTGATAACTAGTGCTTGGGGTAAGCACAGTACCACTCATTCTAAAGACCTCTTGCCAAAAAGTGCTTAGGAACTTGCTGTCCCTATCACTCACAATGTTTTTTGGCAACCCATGTAACCTAAACACCTCATGAAAAAACAGATCTGCAACTTGGGCTGCTGAAAAAGAGCTGGTAATGGCGAAGAAGTGAGCAAATTTTGTTAGTCTATCCACTACAACATATATACAGTCCTTCCCTTGGACCTTGGGCAACCCCGTGATGAAGTCCATCGATATGCTTTCCCATTTTTGATTGGGAATAGGTAGAGGTTGCAGCAGACCAGCAGGTAGAGTATGTTCATTCTTGTTCATTTGACAAGTGGGACACTCCTGAATGCAGCGTTGAACTTCCCCTTTCAGCCTTTTACAAGAAAATCTTTTCCGGATCTGCCTATATGCCTTGAAGAACCCTTGATGGCCAGCAAGCGGAATGTCATGAAATGTCAACAAAATCTTCTTTTTGAACTTAGAATCAGCCACCAAAAAGATTCTACCCTTGTAGTGTATCAGCCCTTCAACCACCTTGTACCTTTCATCATGAAAAGTACCCTCAATGATGCTGGTTGCAAACTGATTTTTGGCATAATTAGCAAGCAACATGTCCTTCCAATCAGTAGTAAGCTCACACAATGAGCTTAAATGGGGTCTCCTAAATAGAGCATCAACCACAATGTTGTTTTTTCCCTTGACATACTCAATGTCAAAATCGTAAGCTTGAAGCTTACTCACCCACTTTTGTTGCCTCTCGTTCAGATCCTTCTGATGCATGAAGTGCTTGAGACTATTGTGATCAGTCTTGACCACAAACTTGCTTCCCACCAAATACTGTCTGAACTTAGCTAATGCATGCATAATGGCAAGCATTTCCTTATCATAGATGGAGTAGGTCCTCTCAACACCTCTTAGTTTTCTGCTCTCAAACACAATGGGATGTTTGTCTTGCATCAAAACAGCCCCAACTCCTTCACCGGATGCATCACATTGTAGCTCAAAAGGCTTGGAAAAATCTGGAATAGCCAAAACCGGACAAGAGCTCATGATCCCCTTAAACTTATCAAAAGTAGTTTGAGCCTTTTTTGACCAACAAAAAGCCCCTTTTTTCGTGAGGTCAGTAAGAGGAGCAGCATTCTGTGAGTAGCCTTTCACAAATCTTCTGTAAAATCCACAAAGACCCAAGAACCCTTTCAAATGAGTCAAGTTCTTAGGAGGTGGCCAATCAACAACTGCCTTGATCTTTTCAGGATCAACCTTCACTCCCTCAGCACTGATTATGTGACCAAGGTAAAGTAGCTCCTCCAATCCAAATTCACATTTGGATTCTTTGGCAAACAAGCTCTTAGATTCTAGGATGCTAAGCACTTCCTCCAAGTGCTTGAGATGTTCTTCCCATGTCTTGCTGAAAATCAGGATGTCGTCAAAATATATCAATACAAACTTCCTCAACTGCTTCTGAAAGACTCTGTTCATACAAGACTGGAAGGTAGCAGGAGCATTAGTCAACCCAAATGGCATGACTAAAAACTCGAAGTGGCCATAGTGACATCTAAAAGCTGTCTTCTCAACATCAAATCCTCTCATCCGAATCTGGTGGTAGCCCGATCTCAAATCGATCTTTGAAAAGAACTTGGCTCCATGTAGCTCATCAATGAGCTCATCTATCCTCAGAATGGGGTATCGGTTTTTGATGGTGCTTTGATTCAAAGCACGATAGTCCACACACATGCGAATGGTACCATCCTTCTTCACAAGAACAACTGCTGAAGCGAAGGGACTCTTGCTTGGACGAATGAAACCCATCTCCAAGAGTTCCTGAATGTTTTTCTCAATCTCATCCTTTTGCTTCTTAGGGTACCGATATGGAGTTGTAATAACCGATTTAGCTCCTTCCTTGAGCTCTATGACATGCTCCAAACCCCGTTCAGGAGGTGGTCCAGGAGGTAAATCAACAAATACCTTGCTCTTCTTTGTGAGTAAGGACTGAATATCCGGAGGATAGTCTCTCTTAGTTTCAACCGGACGAGTAGGAAGAATCATACATTCTGCAGCCCACTCAGCTTGATGATGACGAATCAGCCTTGCCATTCTCTTGAATGACACAATCCGAGGACCCCCATTGGACATTCCTTTGAGTACTACCTCTTCCCATCGGATTGAAATTTGAGCTCCATAGTTTGCAGATTTAAGGAGATCTCTCCAAGTGAACACAGCCATTGAATGCCTAGAACGACATCCGTATCTCCAATGCTGACTACATAGAAGTCGTCCTTGACTTCATAGTTTCCCAATTGCATAGTCATGTTTGAGATCTTCTTGGTGCATGAGATGTGGAACCCATCAGCAACCATAACCTTGAAGCCTTCAAACTCTTCTGTTTGCAGCCCCTTCTTTGCCACCACAACTTCATCAATGAAGTCATGTGTTGGCCCAGTGTCAATCAGAGCAACTATTCGCTGCCCCTTAATTATCCCTCGAACTTTGAAGGATTCATTCTTTTGAAAGCTCGAAAGTTGAGCCAAAGTACCTCCACTTCCCTTTTCATCTTCGGACTCTTCTGGAGCTCTTTCCACTTCACTATCATCAAAATCAGACTGCTGGTCTGAAAAATCAGAATTACTTTCTCCAGCTGAATACTATTCAATTTGATGAAATTTGACTCCCTTTGGGCAAATATGATCTTGGGACCATTTTTCTCTACACCGGAAACATAACCCCTTTCCTCTGAGTTCATTAAGTGTCTCTGGATCCAATCTTGTGACATGAGGGTTATGCCGTTTGAACTCCTTATGCTGAGGTCTTTGATGAGGTCTTTTTCCTTTATCCCCTTTGTGAAATGATGGCTTGGGTTGAAACTTTGCTTTAGGAGCAGCCCACTCCATGTTTCTTGCTTTCTTCATTGCCTCCTGTAGGGAGGGTGGATCAAAAGCTTTAATCCAACCCTTGAGTGGCTCCATGTGATGAGCCCTGCTAATATAGACTCAAAACCTTGTCTTTTTCTTAAGTCTATTTGTGTTTTTTAGTTTTTTAGAGAAATTTTGTAGACAAAAGAGAAGGTGCGCATCATATAAAAGCTCACAGAATGAAAACTTGAGCAAATCTAATCAAACTGAAATTTAGAAGGTGTTTAATAGCATCAACAATGGATTTAAAAAATATAAGCATACTCGTAAGCCTCCAGATTTTTTAATTAAGAAAAGAAGCCAGTTTGCCAGTCTATACATGAAAATCTGACTTAATCAAGTGTAGAATGATACAAGCATGAAATCCAGCTGGGAAACTGGGGCAAATGAAAGGTAGATGCCAAGTGCTGATGAAGGTGAAGAGAAACCCTCAAAAAGGAAGGCGTTTCTCCATGTAGTTGGTACGCCCTAGCTCAAAGAGCCACGCTTTTCAAGCAAAAGAAGCCCCAAAAAAAACATCTCAGATGGTATGGCCTTGAAGCTATGATGCCTGCCATGAAGAAGGAAGAACACCATCCATTCAAACCCTCTGTTTCTGATGAAGAACACTTACAAAAATCTGTTCAAGCACTGCAGAACTTCTGAATGAAGCTCTCTAAATTTGCACCAATTCAGCTGATCTCTCACAGCCTCACAAGTGCTCACACTGAAGAGATTTCGTTCTCCAATGGTGGATTGCTGCAAACCTGATCACAGGATGAAAGCAAAGGGAAAACCTCCAAGGCAAAGTTGAAATATTCAAATAGATGAGTTTCTCATTGCCTAAAACCCTTATATAGAAAAAGGTATGCATTTTCAAGAAGAGGTTGTATTTTAGGTCATTTAAATATTTTGAAATAACCTCAAGTCCCTTTCCATAGTTTTGACTTTAATTTTTGGCCCCCTCCTTAAGTGATTAAATGATATAATTTAAAATCACTCACTTTAGACTTATTTAAGTGATATAAAAATAATAAAGTCAATTTGACTTTATAAAAATACTTTAAGTTAAATAATAACTTAAATCACTTAAGTAAGCCTAACTTCCCCAAAACTCAGCAGAATTCAGTGCCGTCAGAAGCAGACAACTCCTGTAGTGCCAAGGCCTGCAATGAGCCAATCCCGGAACACGAAAAATGAAAACGACCAAACTCTCCAGAAGATACCATTGACCCTCTAACCAATCCAATTAGCCCACAAGGGTCCAAGAAATAGGCTAACACTCTACAAACAAGATCACGCTGAAAAGGGGGACATTACAATCCGCCCTCCCTGAAATTGCTTGACCGCAAGCAATCTCAACAAGAAAGGATCAACCACTCCACCAGGATCCCAAGGATAGTGCTGTGAAATATCCCTACTATCATCAATTGTCTTCCGCTGCTCAACACTGATCTCAACTTCACCATGCCAAAAGTGGTGAAGCCAATGCATGGGACTCATCCAAAACACAGTATCAATCCTGTCGCCACCTGGATCCCACTATAAACGGTACTCACATCCATCCATCATAATAAAGTAAGAATATCGGAAAGCATCCGCAACACATCTCTGTCTGTAGCTGGAACCCATGATGTCACCATAACCTGTCAACCCATGAAACCAACCATCTAGCAATGAAGCTCCTAAATCCCAACTCTACAAATTATGCCAACTCCAAGTAGGACAACCATCGATCAATGAAGAGTCTAAGAAGATTAAATCACCAAGCAACAAGTAGATAGCTGCCAGATCATGAGGGTCAAATGTAGAACTATCTGCACCCCTCATCATGTACTCCTCCGAAAACTCCTCTGCCAGCTTAATTTGAAATCCCAATACACTGGAAGGATCCCAAACGCAACGATCAATGCTCATGTCCATAGTGCGAGCGATATCTAACTCGAAGAGAATACCATCTACTCTAGGAAGAGAAACTGGATCGCCATCGTCATCCCATATGCAACTCCTAGATGAATGAGTCTCCAAACTTTGAACAATTTCAACCTCACATGGTGAATCATTATTAGAACAAGGTACATATTCATATCCATCCTCTCTTTGAGTTAAAAGCCTTCTAAGGTCATCTATCCTTTTATGTCTTGCTATGTTTAGGTGATTGACTTTTTCCTTCACCTCTTGAAGACGTTGTTTTGCATTTGCAGCAACTAACCTAGCCTCCTTGGCCTTCCTCAACCACTCTTCATTCAGCATTTCAGACCTTCTAATCTCTTCAATGCCAAAGTACACAAAATCAGTCTTCTTATGCTTGATATCTTCATGTCCACCAATGGATGTAGGGCTTCCATCAAAGGATGATATTATCTCATTGGCTTGCTCATGATCACAAGCTCCTATTTCATGAGAATGATGAGGCATTAAGCTGCTGTCCTCAAACAAATCCGTAATGACATCATGCCATTGTAAAATGTCTCCTTCATCACGTGTAGACAAAACACTAGTGGCTGCTCCACTAAGTAAAGGATCAACTTTCACATCCACCTTAATATCTTGGGCCTCCAATAGACTCTCACATGAATGAATAACATTCATCGAACCACAATCTGATTCTTTACCATGATAGGATGAAGTAATGCTAGACTCACCTAATGAAGCATCACAAGAAACCTTATCTTCATTTGGCTGCTCTAATACAACTGGTTTGTCTTCAAACAACACTTGCTCATCCTGAAGTGTCTTGTGCCCAACATCTACTTCTATGTAAGTCTGATTTTTGTCCTCCATAAGATCAGCTGTATGCTGGTCACTAACTGCTGAGAATTCATTGTGAAGATTTCTGGATACTTCACCTGTAGAGACCTCATGTATCTCATTTTTATTTTGTGATGTAGACCTGAAGATGGATGCCATAAACCTTGCTATTTTATCTAAGGTTGCAGGATCTGAAATCAATTCATTTATCCCTTTCTGATTTTCATCCAACTTTTTCAAACTTTGTTTCAGCTTCTCCATATTCTTGTCCCACTGCCTCTGAGTAATTGAAGTAGCCATGATCAATGCCCAACAGGATGGTAGGAACCGCTCTGATACCACTGTGATGAGCCCTGCTAATATAGACTCAAAACCTTTCAATTTTTGCCTTGGGAATTTTGTCAAACACTTGTCATGTAAAGCTGATATAAACTTTTGATTGCTGTGTTTTTGGTTTTTGGCACTTGACAATGATGTTTGAATGCTCTGATACCACTGTGATGAGCCCTGCTAATATAGACTCAAAACCTTGTCTTTTTTTTAAGTCTATTTGTGTTTTTTAGTTTTTTAGAGAAATTTTGTAGACAAAAGAGAAGGTGCGCATCATATAAAAGCTCACAGAATGAAAACTTGAGCAAATCTAATCAAATTGAAATTGTAGAAGGTGTTTAATAGCATCAACAATGGATTTAAAACATATAAACATACCCGTAAGCCTCCAGATTTTTTAATTAAGAAAAGAAGCCAGTTGCCAGTCTATACATGAAAATCTGACTTAATCAAGTGTAGAATGATACAAGCATGAAATCCAGCTGGGAAACTGGGGCAAATGAAAGGTAGATGCCAAGTGCTGATGAAGGTGAAGAGAAACCCTCAAAAAGGAAGGCGTTTCTCCATGTAGTTGGTACGCCCTAGTTCAAACAGCCACGCCTTTCAAGCAAAAGAAGCCCAAAAAAAACATCTCAGATGGTACGGCCTTGAAGCTATGATGCCTGCCATGAAGAAGGAAGAACACCATCCATTCAAACCCTTTGTTTCTGATGAAGAACACTTACAAAAATCTGTTAAAGCACTGCAGAACTTCTAAATGAAGCTCTCTCAATTTGCACCAATTCAACTGATCTCTCACCGCCTCACAAGTGCTCACACTGAAGAGATTTCGTTCTCCAATGGTGGATTGAGGTGCGCCCAAACAGCCATGAAGTCTGCCATGGTGAAGGAAGAACACCAACCAATAAACCCTCTGTTTCTGATGAAGAACACTACAAAAAATCTGTTGAAGCACTGCAGAACTTCTGAAATGAAGCTCTCTAAATCTGCACCAATTCAGCTGATCTCTCACAGCCTCACAAGTGCTCACACTGAAGAGATTTCGTTCTCCAATGGTGGATTTGCTGCAAACCTGATCACAGGATGAAAGCAAGGGAAAAAACCTCCAAGGCAAAGTTGAAATATTCAAAAGATGAGTTTCTCATTGCCTAAAACCCTTATATAGAAAAAGGTATGCATTTTCAAGAAGAGGCTGTATTTTAGGTCATTTAAATATTTTGAAATAACCTCAAGTCCCTTTCCATAGTTTTGACTTTAATTTTTGGCCCCCTCCTTAAGTGATTAAATTGTATAATTTAAAATCACTCACTTTAGACTTATTTAAGTGATATAAAAATAATAAAGTCAATTTGACTTTATAAAAATACTTTAAGTTAAATAATAACTTAAATCACTTAAGTAAGCCTAACTTCCCCAAAACTTAGCAGAATTCAATGCCGTCAGAAGCAAACAACTCCTGTACTGCCAAGGCCTGCAATGAGCCAATCCCGGAACACGAAAAATGAGAACGACCAAACTCTCCAGAAGATACCATTGACCCTCTAACCAATCCAATTAGCCCACAAGGGTCCAAGAAATAGGCTAACACTTTGCAAACAAGATCACGCTGAAAAGGGGGACATTACACTCCATCAATCCTTCACTGAATAGGATCACCAAACGCCTCTCAGTGATTCCTGTGACCATGACTGAGTCTCTGAAACTCAGCTATGTAGGCATCAACTGTGCCATATTGCCTATGCTGTGCCAATTCTCTGAAATGTATTTCAGGATCTTTTTTCTCAAACCTCTCTATAAGCCTATTGGTGAACTCATCATAGGTAGTGATAGACCGATGACCCAAGGTGACTAGGCCATGGTACCACCATTCGTGCGCCACCCCATCTAGGTGTAGCGTAGCGAACGTAATCGCCTCCTCTTCCGCCATGGGTCTAAGAGCTAGATAATTATCTAACTTCTGTATCCAAGCTCTGGCTGAGCTGTTGTCACTCCCATCAAAATGTGGAAGCAAGACCTTGTTGACAGCTTGATGCAAATCCCCATGTATTGTTGTTTTTCTTTTTTCATAATGTCTTCCTTGTCCTCTATTCTTCCTTTTATGATCCATAAAATCATTGTAAGACATATCTATCTTAATTTCATCAGGTAGAGAATCATACTCAGCACGGCCGAGTCTCAACTGTTCAACAAATGAAGTATTTTCTTCTAGATCAGGTTGAGTGTTTGCTGGTACCAAGAAGGTGGGTTTGAATGGCCTAGAAAAAATGTATGTGTTGTTTGAAGCAGGCTGAGCAGCATGTCCATCATGCTGGTTGATGGCACTGTGTTCTCCTCTATGTCCTGGATTGCTTTATGGAGTTGTGTTCTGGCCCACTTTCCCCATCATGAGGGATACCATATCCATTAAGGCATCCATCTTCCTTTGAAATCTCTTCCCCAGACTTATCGATCTTTCTCTTCCCTTCCCACTATCTTCTCTGTTACCACCCGGTGTCCTCTCATTATCCCCCATTTCTGTTTCCTGAGAAGACTCCCAATGAGCCCTCAAAACCTCTGATGCTGTCTAACCTTCTGGAGCGTGATGCCACTGAAACTGATTTGCAGCCTGTGATGTCCCGATGCGGGCCCCTATCGGAAGGTGACGTAGGTCTGTCCGAGCGGTTTGCCCAGCCATGTGTCTAGGGGTCTTCGGTGGGAGTACCTATCCTGGGGATGCCCCCTTAACGCTAAGAGGGGTGTCGTTCACTACCAGTCCGGGCTTTTGGTGCAACGGTAACTAACTTGGTATCAGAGCTGGAGGTCTCGAGGTCGAGACTCGCGGAGCGTGGTGGGCTGTGATGTCCCGATGTGGGCTGTCATGTCCCCTTCTAGTTGACATCTCTCAGAGCACAGGATTAGCCTATTATGCGACCCTCGTAGGCTAATGGGATGGATAAAGGGTCTTGATGGAGCTTGGCTCAGCTTCAGTTGTCAGTATTTGATCAGTTGGCTTTCATTTGGGCTCATTCGAACACAGTTTACCTGAGTCGCTATTTTTAGCAGTATTTGGCACTCAGAGAGGCACCCCTGCTATTTTTAGCAGTACAGTTTGATCACGTGCAGAATCACTCCCTGGTTTGCCAGCTTCAGACGGTTCGTGTATCGGACGTTTCTTGAGGGAGTTATTAATATTTGATTGATTAATTAAATATTAATTAAATTGAGCATATAATATAAAGTTATAATATGTTAATATTATAACTTAAGTGAAGGGGTCGCCCATCATAGAAGGGGCCAATTTTTAATTATATTTTATAATTAAAAATTTGAGCAGAGACTATTGAAAGATTAAAATCAAAAGTTCGAATTATTTTAATGATCCCTATTTTTAAGGAAATCGCACTTTTGAGAGAGTATAAGGTTTTGCTTTGAAATTCGAGCTCATTAGGTTATTGTGAATTGAAAATTGATCAAGTCTTGACCAGAGCACGGAAGCCAAGGGTTTCAGTCTCAGAGCATTGGGGAACGAGCCATCTCCAGTGAAAGCAATTCAGAGGTTGTGAAATAACTTCCGATTTATTGCCAGGCAGAGGGATTTCTTCATTCAGAAGAAATTACAGAGCATCACAGATAAGAAATATTCAGGGGTTTTGATTAGCAACTTATCCAGCAGGATTTATACAGTTGAGGCGCCTATTCCTTCAGACCTAGAGACTCCAGAGGGAGTCGTACCTTTTTATTCATTGTTTGCTGCTGTGTTCAGGCCGTACATTTCTGTACCTAGCCGTACCATTCAAGAAAGGCCATACTTTTGTTTCCAGAGCAAAACGCCTTAATCCTTGGCAGACAGACTTCATTTCCAGGGGCGCATATTTCCTTAGCAGTGGATTCTTCCTTCTGGCGCAAGGGAAAGTGGTCAATCATCTCAGCCGTACCATTACTAGAAGTTCATTTATTGCTGCAAGAAAAACCAAGTTCTTTCATAATAAATCATTGCCTTTTTGATTGCATGTTACTGGATCTTCTTTGTAATCATTCCAGAAGATAAATAGATAATCTGGCATCAGTATTTGCATTAGATTCTGTTATTTCCGGAGTTGAACAATTTTTATAGAATTTATTTTATATTTCTTGCAAAATCGCATTATTTCATTTATGCTCAAAAATCACAAAAAAAACCAAAAACCATCAAAAACAATAAAAAAACAGTCAGATTCAGAAAACGGGGAAACAAGGGTTTCTACAGTGGTATCAGAGCTAAATCCTGCCATCCTGAGGGTTTAGCACTCTTATGCAGCCAGAAGAGGTTGGGTCTTACAGGTATTATACTCGCAAGAGAGCACTGATTGACAGACAACGGGGTTTGAACAGGCAGCCGAGAAACATGGCTGATAGAACAGATACTCCGAGAAATGCTATTCCTCAAAACCCCAGGGATCAGGACGATGCAGAGGTTTTACATGCTCTCAGAGATTTACGAGCAGGTCAACGGCAGTATAATAATGTATTACAGCAGTTGACAGTAGCACTTCAGAGATCAGGTACACCGAGGAGACCGTCACCACATCGTGACGATGACAGAAGTGATGCAGGTTCACAGAGAGCACCTAGGACTGCTTCTTGGACAGCAGACAGGCCCACTAGACCTACTTTTGTGAGACAGGAGGCCGATGAGGCTATGGCAGGTGAGGAGCACGAGGAGTTGTTCGCAGACACCCTTATGGCAGCGAACGAGGAGTGGGAGTTAGTACCACCTGAGGTTAGAGAGAGGATCTCCTTTGACAGATTTGTTACGCAGAGGAGAGAGCATCACAGAGGTCGACAGGATTGGAGACCTAGACAGCAGAACAATGACCTGAAACATGCTACAAACAGACTCAATCTAGCGATGTTCGCGGTAGTGGCAAGGTCACAGCTCAGGCATGGATTAGTAAGCTAGACACTTTTCTCACGTTGCGTCCGATGGCTGAGAGGGATGCTATCAGATATGCGACAATGCATCTCGAGGGAGTAGCTTACGACTGGTGGCACCACGGGATGGTGACACTACAGCATGACCGAATCACATCATATCAGGAGTTTGTTGACAGGTTGGTGGAGCGGTTTGACAGGAAGGATCCAGAATCCTACTTCAGAGACTTGGCTCAGTGTAGACAGAGTGGCAGTTTGGAGTCGTATATTGGTGACTTTCAGAAGTTATCAGTTATGGTTCCGAATATTTCAGAGAGGCGACTGGTAGTGCTTTTCATGGAGGGTTTGACAGAGCCATTGAGAGGTTGGATCAAAGCCTTTGATCCTCCTTCGTTATAGGGAGCGATGAAGAAGGCACGTAGTATGGAGTTGGCAGCACCTTCCAGTAGATTCAACTCCAGAGGTTCTTCTTCTTTCAGGGACAATAAGGGTTTTAACAGAAACAGAGAGAAGTCTGATTTTAACAAAGAAAAATCAGATTCTAAGAACGATTCAAAGGGTAAATCAGCAGCACCACCTTTGGATCGAGAGGCCCTTAACGATCTATGCAGGAAAAAGCTTTGCTTCTACTGCAAAGGTCCCTATGACGCCAATCACGATTGTCCTTTGAGGCCTAAGGGCAAGGCAAATCGAGTGATGTGGGCGTATTATGAGGATTCGGAATCAGAGAATTCCGAACAGCAAGAGAGTTCTGAGGAGTTAGAGTCAGAGGCTTCAGAGCCTAAGGCAGAGACTGAGTCAGAGCTTCAGATACAGGAGGCACGCCTATCTAGCATTCAGCAGGAGGGCTCATTCAGGATTCGTGGAGTGTTGGCAGGACAGAGGGTCATTACCCTTCTTGATACAGGAGCCACACACAATTTCATAGATGCTAGATTTGTTGAGAAACGCGGACTCATCACTGAGGAGTTCGAGGGCATTCGGGTTAAGGTGGCCGATGGTTACACTCTTAGGTGTGAGCAAATGATTAAGGATCTCCCCTTACGCTTGAACAATTATGAGTTCAAGGCTGATTACTACGTAGTGAACATGGGAGACATTGATTTGGTCTTGGGCATGAAGTGGCTTCATTCACTTGAGGAAGTCACACTTTGTCTCAAGGATATGGAGATCTGTTTTGATGTTGATGGGAAGACACACATCCTAAAGGCAATTCGGGACAGCAACATCAAAACAATTTCTTTTCGTCGGATGGAGAGGCTCATGCGACACGACATGGTAGAGTGGGCTGCCGAGTGCACATTAGCACCTATACAGGAGGGACAGCAGAAGACTGAATATCATCTCGACATACAGCAGTTGAGAATCAAGCATGATAAGGTATTCAGTGATATTCCACCAGGGAGACCTCCAGATAGGGGCATTGAACATATTATTGAGCTTGAGGAGGGCGCTAAGCCCGTTATGATTACGCCCTATAGACATCCCAAGCAGCTGAAAGATGAGATCAAGAAAACGATCAAGGAGTTACTTGCTATGGGTCACATTCGACCTAGCAAATCACCATTCACTTCTTCGGTTGTTTTGGTAAAGAAGGATGGCACCTTACACATGTGCATTGACTATAGAGTCGTGAATAAGAGGACGATCAAAAACAGGTATCCAATACCTCGTATAGACGAGCTTATTGATGAGCTCCATGGTGCATGTTACTTCACTAAAATTGACTTAAGGTCAGGGTATCATCAGATCAGGGTTCGTGAGCAGGACATCGAGAAGACTGCCTTCCGTTGTCATTGTGGGCACTTTGAGTTTGTAGTGATGCCATTTGGGCTCACTAATGCACTAGCTACATTTCAGTCCACGATGAACAGGGTTTTTCATTCACTGCTGAGGAGATTCGTATTGGTCTTCTTCGATGATATCCTTATTTACAGCAGGACTTGGCAAGAGCATTTGGCTCACCTGGAGACCGTGTTGAGTATTCTGGAGAGGGAGTCCTTGTACGCCAAGGAATCCAAATGTGATTTGGGGATGATCGAATTGTTATATTTAGGTCACATTATCAGTGGAGAGGGAGTGCGGATGGATCCTGAAAAGATCCGTGCTATTATTGATTGGCCTACACCGGCAAATCTGACACAGTTGAGAGGGTTTCTAGGTTTGTGTGGGTTCTATCGCAGATTCGTGAATGGTTATTCACGACATGCAGCCCCTATGACAGATTTACTGAAGAAGGGTGCATTTATTTGGACTCCTGAGGCACAGGAGGGTTTTATGAGATTTAAGGAGTTGATGACTACATACGTGTTGGCACTGCGACTTTGAAGCCTTCGAGCTTCGGTCGATGCATCGGTGAGGGCATTAGTGCGGTGCTTATCTTGTGTTAGCAC
>VDFB02353430.1:0-17390 GCA_007258455.2 Sequoia sempervirens
TATATGGAAAGTTCATGGTTACCTTTGCCATTGATGTCAAAGGGGGAGAAGTGCAATGTGAAAAATACTTTTAAGAATCAAAGAGAAGTTAAGGAAAAGAGTCATAACCAAAGGGAAAACAAGTGTGTTGGGTTGATGGTATTTCACATCATGTGTTGCCATCAATGCCAAAGGGGGAGATTGTAGGATGTTGTGGATGTGTTGTTGATATGTGGTTGTCATTGATGTCAACACTATTAGCATTTGGTGTATCACAGGCTGTATATGTTGAGGATATTGAGAAAATTGTAAGAGAAAGTGTTCCAAGTTCCCAGTGGAACTGTGCAGGTCATGAAGGTGTCTTGTTCTGTATGTTGAATTTCAACTATCATGGAATAAAGGGTTTATTTTTGAGAGTATATAGACCATCTACCAGAAGTTTCAAAGGTCTGCATATAGATTTGATCATGTTGTGGTTTGACAGTATTTATGTGGTCTTTGTCAGTGTTCCTGAGTGAAGTTTGTGTGATTTTGGTAATCTCAGTTGTTGTGGATGTTTCTCTATTGTTTCTTGATGTTTTTGGATGTCTCTAGATCGTGCTCTATCTTTTTAGTTCGTCCACACTAATCGGTGTGCTTGTGATCGAAGATTTTTCTTGTGCACGTTTGGTTTTCAAGTTCTTAGTCAACATGATGGTGGTAATGTGTTGTGGATCCTTGAAAAGTTAAATTTGAATGTTTGGCATGCTCATGAATATTGTTTTGGGTCACATCATTGTTTTGGATGATGGTGTTTAGATCCACATTGAAAATTTAATTGTAAATTTGGGCCAACATTGCAAATATGTTTTATTTTCCTAGATGACTAAGTTGTTGATGACATCTCATGTAGTGGATATATAAGAGTGATTGTTTCATTGATGCAAAGTGTGCTTCATGTGCTAGGTGTCCTCCTATGTGTGTATGTACGAATATCATTTGATTACAGAGCAAAGTGTGAAGAAGATCAAGTGAAGTGTGAAGTAGTTTGAGTGAAAAGTGAAGGAGTTTTTTGTGCTTAATTAGAATTGTAATCAGGCTTGTGCAGAAGCTATTTTATTAGTTTGTACCCTCTAAATTTTAATCCTATTATGTATTGTTTGGTAGTGAGCCCCTTCTATAATTGAGCAGTGAGATCTAGCCAGTGTGCCTGAATGAATGTGCATTCCCCTTTATTGTTTTCATTATACTTTAAATAGGGTATAATATTGTGGACTAACATCCACTATGGTTTTTTCCCCTAACAGGGTTTCCACATAAAAAATTCCTGGTGTTCTCTATCTCTCTAACATGTTAATTGCTTATGGTTAATTACTTATTCATCATATTTGAGATTAAGTTAAGTTTTAAAAGTTTATTATTTTGTGACAACTGATTCACCCCACCTTCTCAGTTGTCTGTCCTTATTTTTCCAACAGGAAGGGACATCAAATTGCAGAGACATGTTCATAAAGATGTTTAGAAAGATAAGGTAAATAGATGGATCCAGGATAAGCATAAGATCTACAAATTTTTATGAGTTCAACTCATGAAACATTTCAAATTATCATGGGTGTCTGATGCAGGAGCATCCAAGGTGTAAGGTCAATCTCATGTCACCAAAAATATTGTAATTTTTCTTTATTTGATTTTAATAAGGGCTTAAGGGTTGGGAAAATAATATTTTCATTTGAAAAAATGTAATTTCCCTTTTGGGTGAAAATGTAACTATAAATTTGATGGGTAATAGGTCCCAGTTAAGTGGTAAAAGCATCTTGTGGGAAAATATTCCTTTTGGGCATCCACTTTTGGGTGAGGACAAATATTTTTATCTTTTAGTAATTAATTTTGGAATGTTTTGCATGTACATGTGTCATAAATTATCATAAGGTGGGCTACAAAGAATCTTGCATGTTGCTCAAGCATGTATTTACTTTCTCATCTCCTTCATAGATATTATTCTTTAATAGGAGACTATGTTCTCTTCTTCTTTCATCTTAAGGATTTATAATTGTCTTCTATGAGTTTGAATCTTTTCCTTCTTTACTTTCTCATATCCTTCATAGATATTATTCAACTTATCCCACATGTACTTAGCTGATTTGTAATGCATAAATTTTACAAACTTTAATTCAAATAATCCACACAAAATTGCATTCTTGGCTTCTACATTTTTTTTTCTTTCCCTCTTTCTTGCTTGAACCATTGAGGGAGTCACAAGGGTTGTCTAGCCATTTACAACTGATTGCCAAATATCATACCCTAGATCATTCAAGTAGGTTTCCATCATTATGATCCAAAAGGTATAATTTATTCCATCAAACAATGGTGCCTTGTTTGATGACAACCCACATCCTTCTTTCCTAGCCATATGTGCTCTTTTTAGATCTTCCTTCTAGTGGTTAGACTATATCCAAAGGAACTCACTCTGATACTATTGAAGAGCACTCAATTATATTGAGAGGGGGGTGAATCAATATAACAACAATCTTTTAATTTTTCAAAACTTAATTAAACACAACAATAACACTTCATTTGAAACTTAATCATCCACCAAAATAACACACATTCAATATCTAGCAATAAGGAACAAAATATGAACTTATGATTTATGTGGAAACCCTTGCAGGAGGAAACCACAAAAATATTGCTTAAATATATAGATTTTATTATAGCCACCAACCTACTTCATTAACAAATATTTTTTCATAGGAACCAACCCACAGGAAACACTAATCCCCATAGCTGAGCACCAACTCAACAAGAGACACCAATCTCTTCTAATCAGAGACACTATTAGCAAAAAATTTGGGGAAACATAAACCAGAGTTTTGAGCCCCAAGTACTTTTTGAGTGTTGTAGTTTATACCTCGAACTTAGTCATATATTTAGGTAAACACCAATATAATTAGACATAGAATTAAATAATTATATATTCATATAATGGTAGATAACATTAAATAGATATAATTTTAGTATCCATTGTATTAATCAGATAAAAAATAGTACAATGTTATATCTTCTCCTGTAATCTTGTTTATCTCTTATCTAATACTCATACATATGTTATTCCATATACATTTATCTCTTACACATACATATATTTATTATGTATACATATCTTTCTCACTACCATTCATATCTTTCCTTATACATATATCTACAGGATGTGATGTGACTCATCTATGCTACCCCAAGTCTAGATGATGTATCTTTATAATATTATGCTTTGTAAGTGTTGTGCGGTAAGATGCAGTATGTTTTTCCCGATGGTGTCTTCATTGTCCCTATTTTTGGCTAACATCATCCCCCTTTCAAAATGTTGACTTGTCCTCAAGTCAAAACTACTCTTCTGGAAGGCTGTATCCCATTGGGCCTTGGCCAAATATAATTACTATTTCTACACTTAGATTTGTAACAAGGGTTTCTTTTCCTCTAGAAGAATTTGTGATTCATCTATATCTTTTGGGTCAACTATTGGGCTTCTTGGAGGAATCTAGTGATATGGGCCAACCTTAAACTGACCACCTCCTAGAGTTGGTGACATCTATTTTGGACCCAGTCTCATTGATCCTAGATCTGTTGAAACTATGCATGTAATGCTTCAATTTTCACCCTAGATTGTCCATCCATGTATTGTAATGCATCGTATGCTATCACTCTTTGGAGAATTTGTACCTCCAATTGATCCATTTGGGCCTTAGTTGTTGATGATATTGTTGGCCATTGTAAGAAAAAATGATATAGTGCATTCAAATCTCCTTTTGTGTTTTTTAATGTCCAATTTGTGATTCCAAAGCAGAGTGTGTTATAGCACACTTTTTTCTTTCCTCCTATGTCCTTTCTTTTTGAATTTCTACTTGGATTCGTTATGTTAATATTTTCTTCTAAAGTTGGTTATCCTTGATCATCCCTTCTACCAAAAGTCTCAATTATGCTGCCAAGAGCTAGGACAAGTCTTGTAGGATATTAATAAATTTACCTTGTATTTCCTTTACTAATTCCTCTAACTAGTCATATCTATCCACATGATGCTTCAAAATTTCTTCCCTTGTAGTTTGGTGTAAGATATCACCCAACTATAATTTATGCAAAGGTGATATGCTTCCAAGGAATACCTATGAGCCTAGCAATGGTAGCTAGAGTAGTTGTGGAAGGGCCACTATTTGTATTTACATCTATTTTTCCAAGAAGTCCTTGATGGACTATATAGAGGATTTGACAGAGGAGGAAGGTGTCTTAGATTGTGGAGGGGGAGAAGATTGTTCATGTTTTGAAGAAATTATTTTTAGCTTTTCATCTTCCTTTTGTAACTACTGATATGCTCTTTCTATTGCTTCTTTTATTTCCTTTTACATTGTTTGGGTGATTTTTGGTCTTTCTATCATCAATTTATCTAATCTTTTTTAGACCAGAGCTCTTTATTTTAAATCTCTATTATCCTTTTCTTTTGTAGAGGGGTTTCTATGGAAACCACTTCTCCAATGGATAGGTCTTTCAACCATTCTTCTTATTTTGTTGCTTTCTCCCTTATCCTTTTCAATGCAGTAGTTAGTTGGTCTAGAAAACAATCAATTAGATCTTCTAAAGTTATATTTGATGCTATCATATATATGACAATTTCCATCTCTATAATTTGTTGGTTTGGGCTTGCCATGTTTGGGTACTTTTGCAGTGTCATGTCCATGACCTCTTTTCGAAATAGGCCACTAAAAATTTGGTCCTCATCTACCAATGGGGAGACTTTAGGGATATTGGTAGTCTCTGGAATGGATGTGTCTTTCAGGATTGTGTTCTCCTCTTCCTCTACTACTACTACTTGTGGAGATACTTCTCTCAATGCCTTTTAGTTTCTCCTCTTAGGCTTCTTCTTTGAACTCATTTACAAGAGGGATTTTGTAGCCTAATTTTATGATGGTTCCTTCCAAGGAGGGGTGGTTGTAAGCATTTTCTTCCTTGGCCTACTTGTCTTTCCTTGGGAAGGTTTTGTTGGTGGAGTGCCAAGGTGGAGTCTTCCGAACCTCTAGGAGTGGTTGTGTTCTATTCTTCTAGTTCTTGCTTTGGTAGGCTCCATTTCTCATGCAACTTTCCTTATTATTATCAAAATGTCCCTCAACCTTTTTCTTGGCTAGGTTATCCATGTATTATTGGTAAGTTATGAACTTATTATCTTGCATATATTTTGAGCGGCTGAGAAGTGTAGATGCATAGTTGTGGATCTCGACATCAAAAACTTCATACGAAAGTTGGGGTATCCATGAGGTTCTATCCTCGATGGCTTCCATAAAGGTGTAGTATTTATCCACTAGGAAGACTATATTCTTGATATACTATCAAACCAACTCATAGGAGTTGCGTTCGCTAGCCAAAAGCTTTTGTTTGAGGGACTTGAAAAATCCCCAATAGGTTGTAATAAATGAGGTGGTGTCTTGGAAGTTTTTGACATGGTCTTGTATTTGGGCCACCACTGGTCAAGTTGGATCCCATAATTTCCCTACAAACCTCAGTGGTTACTTCATGAAATAGAAGGTTAGGCATATTAAGAGAGTCCCATACTTGAATTAATAGTGGGACTAATTGGTGCATTGTATATTGTCCATGAGTTCCTGCTAAAAAACCTCACAAAGATCTATATCTTTGCCTTCTGTGACCATTTGATGCACTATGTGGATGATGGTTGCAGTGGTGCAATCTTCTCAGTTGGTGTAGTAAAATTTGTAAGCTATTCCCATGGTGGTGTATATGATCACAAGGTTAGTGATTTTGGTAATATCTAGGCTCTGACCATCAAAATTTCCTTTGCTTAGTCGAGTGATCTCTATGTTTTTAATGGCTTTCTTTGGTGGGATTTCCCCTTGAGCCCATAAGCCTATCATCACTTGAAATATTTTTTTTGTAATCCTGTATGGATGGTCGAGATAGAGATACTTGTCATGAAATATTCTTTGGACTATCCATACCCAATTTTCTTGTTTGGTAAATTTTGGGAATTATCTCCACACGTCCAATCGTTTCTTTGTTATGTTCTTGTATTGTGAGAGATATTGGTGTGTTCTATGTTGTAGGAGATCGAGCCTCAAAACTTTGAATTTGGTGTGATAAATATTTGTGAGACGCACGTGGATGTACTTTATGATTTCCTCTATGCATATAACCTCTGTGGGAACTTTTGAGAATTCCCTTGCTGGGTCCATCTCCATTTCCTTGCAGGGGAAGCATTTATATTTTGACTGTGGCTTCTATGAGACATACAAGAATAGGGCAGCCATTGTAGTGATTGAAATTTTTTAGTAGAGTAGGAACTAATGTAGGGTTAGTATGGAGTGGTAGGAGTGCAAGCGCTCATGGAAGTAAGGAAGCAAAGGGGTTATTTATAACTTTTGTGTAAGGTGAGTGACATAAATGGTCTAGTTGTTTTCCTATCTTCTTGCATTTTTCTGCTCGTTATCTTTTCTATGGCTCTATTTTTTTTGTGAGAATTTGTTCTTTTGTAGTAGATGGGAGGACTATGGTACATTTACATATTCACTTTATTTAAGTTATATTAATGCAATTATAATTTTTTTGACCAATCCCCCATTTTATGTGTTTAGGGTTACATCGAGGAAATTGATGTTCAAACTTGGGCCTACCTTGTAGGTGTGAATTCTTTGAATTATTTGCAATTATCTTGTTCTGAGTGATCTTCAAATCTTGAATTATTTTTCTAACCTCATATTTTAGAAAGCCTTTCTTTGGTCTAGAGGTTACTAGTTTGTGGTCTCTAGAATCTTTTGTGTTTTTTTCTTCTTGGAAAAGTTTGGAACTTGTCGAATTGGTGTTTTTATGATGCTTTGAGGTATTTTTAGTAATTTTCAGAGGTACGAAAGGATATCTGTGTACCATAAATTCTCTGCATAAGCCATATACCTTTTAGGATGTTAGTTCCTCTTTCCCTTATATCCAGGCCTCTAAACATCATGTTTGCCAATACTCTCACTGTTTCTTGTCTAGTTCGATTTCTTTGGAGCTATTGGGATCTTCCTCATCCTTTGCGGTGGGTAATCATGAGATAGAGTAGAGGTTCCTTGGATCTTCTTTGTCTTGTGAAATTTCCCTTTATCTTCTCTTTCACCTAGGGGGAATATGGACTATTTTTTTATTATCTGCCAAAGAGATTTGTTATTTCCTAGAGTCTACTATTCCATTGGAATTTACAAACCATTTATGTCCTATCAATGCTCTAAAGGTGTTGAAAGGATCCATCTCTACAACTTCAAAATCAACCATTTGTGTAACCCCTTTTATGTTTACCTCCATTTTTTTCCATGTTCCTAATGTTTCCATGCCATAACCATTAGCTAGGATAATGTTCATGGGTGTTCTAATGAGCTTAGGTTTGCCTAGCCTCTCCCAAGTAGTTGTGAAAATGATATTAAGGCCCATACTTAGATCTATCATTACATGTTCAACTTTATTGTTATTAAGATTTGTAGTAATTAGTACATGACCATTTAAATTCCAATTCTGATATTTTTTAATCTGATGTACTTGTTTTTGTTTATTCCAATGCTTTCCTAATTGTTTCAATTTTACTAAAAGATCTTTTTGCTGAGCCAACAAGGCTAAAATCTTTAACATCATTACCTCTTCTTATGAAAAACATGCTATCTTGTCTTTCTACCATTGTATAATTTATTTCTTTGCATTTTCTACTATTTTATCATGTTGTTTCTTATTTGGCTTGAATTGGTCATAATCTTCTTCTTTTTCCAATTCTATTTCTTCAATAATTTCATCAATCACCCTTCTATGATTTCCAATATCTGTTCCCTATCTAGTTAGTATTGTAGCTTTGTTTTTCTTTGATCCAAATTTCTTTTTTTTTTCCTTATTTGTGGTAGTTTTTCTTCTCTAGAATAATATTCATTTAATGTGTTTGAGGACCAATTATCTATTATTTGGAAAATTTTGACTCCTTGCGGTACTCTCCTAATCACTCTAGCTCATTTATTGTCTTGTAGGTCATCACTTCTAGAACGTGTTGTAGTCTGATAATACTACCGTGCCTTGTCACATCTAAATATATCATGGGAATTGTCTCTACAAAAGGGACATTTTCTCCTCTTTTTTGATGAACATTTTGTGATATAATAACCTATTTTCCTGTGGTTGTAGCATGTTGCATCACTCCTCTGGAAGTTGTTTCTACCATGTATCCTCTTCCTACTCTTTAATTGGATTGTCTATTATCTCCCATATAGTCCTATGGTGGGTTATTCTATAATACATATGCACTTCTATTATCTCTCCATGGTGGGTGTCTATATCCTACATCATAGAGAGGTCCTGCCAATCCATTTTTATATTCCATGTTCTTGTCTATGTATATATCATAGTTCTAGTTCATAGGGAATTTGGGATGAGGGTGATTCTTGGTGTTCTCAAATCAAATTGGGTTGAATGATAGTCCTTGGAGAGGTGACTATCCCACTCTTGGAAATTCCCACAATATATTGAGTTTTTTTGGATAGAACTATCTTTAATTCTACATGTAGTGTGGTGGTGGTTCTCTCTCTGTGAGCCTTAGGGAAACCATTCAAGAGGTGACCTTCTCTTGAGTAGTATGTGCACCATATTTCTTCAATTTTGTTTGTTTCTCCTCTTTCTAAGATTGAATTATGTATTGTTAGTTTTTCTACTGCAAGTTGTAACTTCTCAACATTCTCCTTCATATCATCCTTCTGAGGTCTCTGCCAAGTTTGAGATTTAATGAGATATGATATGGAGATTAGAACTATATAAGTATTGAATATTCTGCCATCTAAAGCTACTCTTATGTCTTTTTCAAGTTAAAAAATGAACAATTTTATCTTCTATCTCTCTATCAATGGTTCTTCTAGCTTGCAGTAGACTTATTTGAATCATCTATCATATTCTTTTATTGTCTCTTCTTCTCTCTATACTATATCTCTCATTTTACTTAGAATCTCTGTTGGAATGTCCAAAGTGTCAATATTAGCTAGGAAATATTGTTTTATCTTGTTCTAACTCTTTCCATGTTTAGGATAGGTTTCTTATACCAATCTAATACCTCTTTTCTGAGGGAGGATACAAAGTCAAGTAATTTTGGCTTATCTTCATCTATATCCTTATTTTTTCATAGGGATTTTAGTAAAAATATGTGCTTTGCAGCTTTTGTTGTATCTTTTTCAAATATAGGAATCTTGACTGTGGATTCCATCTTGTCTTTTGTTTCTCCAATTCCAACTTTTCAAATTTGTGAACTAGGTTTTTCTTCCTTCTCTTTCTTTATCTTTCTAATAGTATAAGGTTTTTGTTCTCCACCTTTGTCTCTTGCTAATTTTATATTAAAATATTATTTTCCAAGTATTTATTCCCACACTACTTTTCCTCCTCTTGTTTCCTTGTCTTTCGGTATCTCTTATTTTAAAATTATTTGACTCTTATATGGATGAGGGGATGGATCCAATCGAGGGGTTGTGACTCTTAAAAATATCCTTTCATTTTCTTATTTGTTAGTGTATTTTATTTTTTTGTAAACATAATTCTTTACCCAAATTCAATCTATTTTATCATCTTTTTCTTATTTCTTCATTTAATTTCCTTATGCTTCTATTGACTAATTCTTCTAAATATTCTTCTTGAATTGATGGGGCCTTCTCCAATTTTTTTTAGAAATTCCATAAATCTATCATCAAGGTTGATGGTGAGGTTTGATAGGTATGTCTTGTTTGTTGTACTTTTAGAAGGTTGCACTAGTAATGAAGTCTCTATATTGTTAGAAGGTCCTAATAACAATCTTCTAGATTCACCATAATCATAAATATGTTTCTTTATACTGGTTATGAGTTGCCTTGCTTTTTTCCTTGAACATTTCTAATCTTTCTAGAGTTTCCCATTCCTAGATTATTTATTCTTTTTTCCTTTTTCCTTGGCAACAACCACTTTGGCATGCTCAACAATACCCTTTTTGGTGCACTCACTTCTCATATTTTCCACAATTTCCATTCTTTTGTGGTGTCTTTCTTCTCTTTCAACCCTCTGATGTTGTCTTCTTTCTTCTACATTTTGGCTACTCATGTTTACTTTCCTTACCAATTTAATTTGTTCTCTAATCTTTCTTGTGGTTGTCTTATATCCTTTTTCCATGGGTGTGATTGATTTGGAGTTTCATTAATCCTTTTATTGTTTCTAATGGTAGTTATTTGGTAGTTTTTTCTTGAGAGGTCACATCTCTTTGAAGATCCTTTCTAGAATCTCTCCCCTTCCCATTCTCCATCTCCTTGGTGCCTAACCCCCTCTCATAGGGTAAGCACCAAGAGGATAGTTCTGCAAAATTTTATATCCTCATTGATTTTTTATTTTTATTTTTATTTTCTCTATGTATGATTTAAATTTTTTAAATTTTGGGTGTTAATGTCCTTATATCATCTAACCAGGGTCTCGATAATGAAACCAATGTTAGAAATAAATCTGGGGAAACACATACTGAAGTTTTGAGCCCCAAGTACTGTCTGAGTGTTGTAGTTTATACCCTAGACTTAGTCATATAAAGGTAAAAACCAATAGAATCAAACATAGAATTAACTAATTATATATTCACAGAATGGTAGATAACATTATATAGATGTAATTTTGGTATACATTGTATTAATCCGATAAAAAATTGTACAATGTTATATCTTCTCCTATACTCATGTTTATCTCCTATCTATTCTTTATACATATGTTCTTCCATATACATTTTTATTTTACACAAAAATATATTTATTGTCTATACATATCTTTGTCTCACTTTCATTCATATATTTCCTTATACACATATCTATGGAATGGGACGTGACCCATCTATGCTACCCCTAGTTTAGATGATATCTTTACAACATTGTGCTTCACAAGTGTTGTGCAGTAAGATGTGATATGTTTTTCCCAACGGTGTCTTTACTATCCCTATTTTTGGCTAATAGGCACCGACCTCTTGATCTCCTTAATTAGAAGGAACCAACCTCCTAATGAAAAATATAATAATTTATTTGTGACTTCTTAGATCTACCCTAAATCAACTTCATAAATATTCTCACTACTTCACAAAAATCTTCCTTTATAATCTCCTAAAAATTATTCATAAATATTTGATAAATATGCTCATATGTCTCTCATAATTTTGCTCACATGTCTTCAAAAATCTGCACTTAAATGCCTTTTAATTATGCTCTTTACACAAATGATATTCAATGAATTGCTTGTCTTCAAATGATCTTCACAATATGCTTAAATATTCTTACTTAGACAACTTTTCAAATCAACACATACCTTGCAAATGGATGCAACTCCTTTTAAATGCACCCTTTCATCTCTACCTTGGGTTCTTCAATAGGGACCGACCCCTATATTTAATTATATATATATATTTGTTTATTTTTTATAAATTCAAAAATAAACCCCCAAAAATGGGGCATACCACTTGAGAGGGTCAACCCTCTTCAGAAAAACAATTTATAATTTTTATTTATTTACTGAGGGCACCTAGAGTCTAAGGTTTGACCCTTAGAAATAGTATATTTTCTTATTTTCTTGCACCTCCAATCTTGGTCTTCAAATGCCTTTGACATCAATGACAATAATTTCCAATAGTCACACCACATCAACATGAACTAGAAAAGAAAATTTTGATCCAAAATAAAAATAAGTCCAAAGGTCCCATTAAGCAAAAGGGAAGCCTAATAGTAAAGTGAATTCCCAAACAAAAATAAGTAATGCATCCAAACTTAGATACATCCCAATCAACATCCATATCTGATCATCCAAAAGCTACCTCAAACCTTAAATCCTATAATCCTCCCTCTCAATCAAAAGGATCCCCATTTCTCGAATCCAAAATATTTTGGGTCCCTACTTCCTAAAATTAGAAAACATAATTCCACCATGTAAATCCTAACATACCAAAACCCATAGTAATCTAGTGTTGAATGTCCATTATGGTGTATGCAATTGCTGGTCATGATTCCTCTTGGTTCCACTAGATCTGGTCATGTCAACTATCCCATTATTCCATCCACACATATTTCAACACCTTATCCATTATACACCATTCATCCCTAATCACATTAATTCAACCTTTCTCCCTTTCATTTCCTGTGAAAACCTTCTACGAATGTTTATGAGAACAACAACCCCTATGGTTTTTTTAGAAGAATTACTCTGCAAGGGATACTATCACCATGTAAACATATGCTAGAGTCGTTAATCCAAGTATCTCCCATTTGAAATAATATAAGTCCACATATCCCCTCTTCGTAATCCATCTCCCTCCATTGCATCCCCAATTCAAAAACCATAAAAATAAAAATATAAAAAAATAGTAAATCGAAAAAATTTCTAATGGTGAAAACCATTCTTATGACACTTAGATAGGCACCATAATGGAAACCTAGAAAACATGAATCATACATACATCCGCTACTTAGGAACATCCCTTCCCACCTCCTTCATCCAATCCACCTCATCCTATCTACTTGTCACTTACATCCACCTACCTATCCCATCATATACAATCCATCCTCCCTACCTACTTTTGGCTTGGAAATAGACAAGGAAATCATCTCCAAGCATGATTTGGACAATAAAAGTTTTCCTTTCTTTGTAGTTAACTCCTCTTGCATCCCTTCATCTTGTGCTCCCGTCAACCCCCATTTTTCTTTGTAGGTTCATGACACTTTTGGTGCCTATCATCTTCTCCTCTACATATACACTACACTTCCTTGACATTTGTGCATATCGAATCCCTATTTGTATAGGTGCCACACCACCCTAGAACTTGTGCATACCTATCAAGCTATTTTCTACATAATTACCATACTTGGAACCTATGGTTACCTATACAATCCCTCTCTACACAGGAACTAGACCACCCTATTGCTTGTAATTTCCTATTAAACCCTTATCTACATAGGTGTCGTAATTCCTTAGTACCTATATATTCCTATGCAATACTATCTTGCACAAGTTCCATACTTCCCTACTGCTTACATATGCTTTTGTAGCACTTATTTATATCCTCTACACATGCACCACACCCCTTGGTGCCTACGTAGTTTCCCTAGAGTTTTTTCATTTCCCTTACCACTAGAGCCTTCCCATTTTATTGAACCATACAACCATCCTCTTCAAAATGCACTTTCTACCTTGCAACATATTCCAAGTTGGAGGTGACATATTGAAACAATTATAACTAATACAAGATCCCTCCCATCTCAATTTATATCACAAAAAACCATTTACTATGATCCTTTTCTTCCTACAAATCCATCACCACATTACTCCTTCCTCCTCTATTTGAGCCATATAACCTTCATTTCATTCTTTTCCATCATCTTGGTGCTACCTTGTCATTGATTTTGTACATTAGTCTTTAACCTCTCCATCCAATGATCCATCCATCCTCTATCCCTATAATCCTTCCATTTCATCTTGGTCTAGTGCCTTGGTTCTACCTAGTCATTGATTCCCCACATCCATCCCAATGTTCTTCCTCCAATAAATTCTTCCATCCTCTATCTAATTAATCCCTCCATCATTTCATCCTTGTCCATCACTTTGGTTCTCCATTTTCATTTATTCCAAGTATCTATCCAAACCCAATTTCTCCACACAATTCTCCCATCCTCTATCTAAGACACCCCTCTATCCTTCCATCCTTGTCCATCGATTTGGTTCTCCCTTGTCATTGGTTTCCCCTTTTCATTGGTTCTGAGTATCCATCTTCAACCTATCCATCCATTGATCCTCTCATCCCCTCTCTAAGTTATCCCTACATCATTTCCTTCTTTTCTCTTGCCTTGGTTTTCCCTTGTCATTAGTTCCAAGAAAATAACCACTATAAATGCAATACCATTGAATTGACTTATCCCAAATCCCCCACAATCCAAATCTTCCCAATGCAGTTCACCCAAATGACGAAAAATCCTAATCCATGAAATCTTGTCAAGACATCTAGTGTAACATCCAAAAAATCCCTTATTTTTTATTCCTAGCCTCATTATAAACCTTGATCTACTTTACTCAACTTATCATCATCAGCATTATTGTTCCCAATCTTTACATTTCTCTTAACACCAATGATGCTATTCTATCATCATCATCAACCAATCAATCAATTGGTTTCCAAATTGACTAGGGGAAATATCTTTATTTGTATTTATATTGTTTATGCATGATTTCTTGTTTACCTATGTATTATTTTTCTTGCATATTTTATTGTCCTTGTAGCATATTGCTATAACGACATCATGCTCTTCCATATCATGGTTCCATACAACATATGTTTGTACACAACATTTTATTTTGGGTTTGATATTTATGCACTTGACATGACATCACCTTGATCCTTATACCTTGGTGCATAAAATCAATTGAAATATCAAATAAAGGTTTCTCAAACCATCCCAACATGAATACCCTCTATCCATCCTCTTCTATCCATCTTCTTATCCCAATCCATTCATCCTTTCATCTCTATCTATCTTTTATCCTCCAATCCATTCATTCATTTTGAGAGAACACTCATGTTCTTGAAAATTTACTATCCTTTTGAGGGGGCATATCAACCTCCCTCCCCATCATCACTCCTATCCTTCTAATAATTGGGGAATATTACCACTAGTTTCATCTCTTCTGAAGTCACTATTTTTTATTCTTGTTTGAAACAACATTGGTTTGTTGAGTTGCAACACTTTCTTAAGGAGGGGAAAAGTGTAGACTTAAAACCATCCACACTTTATGTGTAATGCCTAAAATTTTAACCAAAATAAAGTTAAGGACAAAACACAAATTTCAAATTTTGACTACAAGACGTGACTAACTCACACAATTCATAAAAGAGCATAACAACATTTGACAAAATATAAACTATAATATTTTGCTACATAACAAAATTGCTTAGATAATCAAGGATGGGGTTCGAAGGGAGGCATGAAGTTCACATCACCGATATAAAGGGAGGGCCTTACAATGACCATATTTCAGGATTGGTTAGAAAAGGTACATGTGTAAGTTTTCAAAATTTAAATATTATATATATCTAGTTAATGATCTTTAGAGACATTTCTAATTTTTTAGATTTTTTTGTGTAAATTTGGTGTACAAGAGATGTTTTTGAGTCATATGAGCACGGAAACATCGAAGGTGTTAGCTATTATTTATTGCATTGCACAGAAGAGAGAATAAGCTAACACAACTTGAAACAAGTGATGGAATGTCATTTCCCACGGTGAGTTTGAATTTAAAATTTTATATACATTGTATTCACATGTGCACATTACATTATAAACATTAAATATATATTGTACAAACCTTGAGCATGAAAATGTTGCACACGTTCATATGTCTTACTTTAGGTTCATGTTTACCATGCATGTTGGAAAATGGTGTCTCAACTTACTGGTTTGTATCTGTGTTAAGTCTTGGAGGAGTTATTCTTTATTATGTCTTTCGTTGTCATGACATCTGTGTTTGATTGTAAACTTGTCACGAAGTTGGAAAGTTTTGAAATTTCCTGATTGTACAATTCTTCTTCAGTGTCATCAGATGGGACATGTGGCAGTCACCCATGATATCATGATCAACCAAAGATTCATTGTGGGATAGCGGGAAGCTGTTGAGATCTGACGACGGTTGGTCAAAGGTCAAGAAAGCTCATCTTCTTGGCGTCATCAGTTGGACTGCGTGGAAATTCGCCGTGATATCACGATCAGCCAAAAGACATTGTGGGATAGCTGACCGGCCGGTGAGATCAAAAGATCAAAGTACTTACCTTTTTCCTTTCGGCTTTACTAATTAAGACACATGGCAGTCGCTTGTGATATCATGATCAACCAAAGTGCCATCGCAAGATAGCGGGGAAGGACTGAGATTAGATAAGCTGACGGATGTGGGGTCCACTTGGAGTTTCGGGAGTCTTGAGTAGTGGACATGTGTCGTTTGTGAATGGTGTCATCAGAGAGACTCTTGGATGATGGGTTTTGTTATTAGTATGAACTCTTTTCGAGAGTGCAAGTCTCACTAACAGGGTGGTGAATTCAATATGACTTCTTAAAGTGTTGCCGATAGCGATAGTCTTGCAGATAGCCATGTGATTCTGTTTGAACTTCTTTGATAGAATGTCTATCCTATGTGGCGTGTTCTGAACCAATGAGAGAAGCAAAATGTAAACCATTCGAAGATGAACGGTTGTGATCGTTCCTTGTGGAAGTTCAACAGACCATGAATAGGATGAGATATATTTGTAATGGATGATAGTTGCGAGGTTCGGTGGATGGATTTTTTGTTCAATATTGAACTCGATCTGATCTGAGTGAATTCATTGTGTATTTTCTAAGAGCATTGTGAGATTAATGTTCTATACAAGATTGATCAGTGAATGTTGCTTTTGTTATTTTGACATCAAAAAGTGAAGTTCAATCTCTGTATATAATTTTCATTACTGTAATACAAAGAGACTTTTCTTGGTGTGGTGGGTTTTTCTCCCGTAAGGGTTTTCCCACACAAATCTAGTGTTCAATTGTGTATGAGTTATTTATCTTTTATGTTATTCATTTTATGTGTGTCTTATTGAACTATTATTGTAAAATTTAAAGACATATCGCGTCTTCGAGTTTTGATGTTAGGAGAGTTTGTTCCTTTTGATCTTTCCCTTACCATGCAGGTTATGTTGTAGTGCAAGGGACATATCTAAAAAAATTCAAAGTTGTTCAACATGGGATCCATTTTGTTGACTATCAACTTGATAACAAGGTATATCAATATAGTCACTTAATAATTGCTACCACTATACATCTTCATGCAGTTCCACATGCACATGGCTGAAGAAAATGGAGACTAGATAGTGATGATCATCAAAAATTCTACATGTTATTGAAGAGCAGGCTAAACCAAAATCTTTGACTTAGATTATATCCATGGTTTTCAAGTTCACTTGTAACCCTATACATGTTCAAATGAGAACTTATAGTAACTTGTACATAGTTGTAAATCATTTTGTGTAAATTGCAATTATATGTGCATATTTGTTCCATGGAAAATTCTTAAGTTCAAGAATCTTTGATAGCACATCATCTCTCACTTTTTGGTTGCATGTAAACCCATATATATAGTTTTAATCCCCTTGTTATTGGAAGCGTGAGTGAAGTTTTTAAATCATTTTGTGTAAATTACAATTATATGTACATATTTCTTCCATGGAAAATTATTAAGTTCAAGAATCTTTGATAGCATCATCTCTCACTTTTTTTGGTTGCATGTAAACCCATATATAAGCTTTCAATCCTTATTTGAAATGTAGTGAAGTTTTTAAAAATCATTTTGCCTAAATTACAATTATATACAACTTATAT
>VDFB02353433.1:0-59015 GCA_007258455.2 Sequoia sempervirens
ATCCATAAAATATTGGTTCTTTCGGTACAAATCACATGGCAGAGGATGATGATGCAAATATGGAAGACACTGAGGTTGATGACAATGATGACAACGATGATGATGATGATCACGATGGTGGTGATGATGATGAGGCAGTTGCTAGTAGTACCTAGCGACATTCATGATCATATAGACTATGTCATGGATCATTGTTGATATATTGTTATGATGATGATGATGATGATGATGATGATAATGATCACAATGGTGGTGATGATGATGAGGCAGTTGTGGGTAGTACCCAGTGACATTCATGATCATATAGACTGCATCATGGATCATTGCTGGTATATTGTTATGATGCCTCTTTTCATGGCTACTATCATAAGTATCATTTTCATGGTCTATAGTACCATATTATTGAGTTGTATCATATTGACATTTATCATTTTCACTTATATCATTTGGACATGTATCATCTTTACTTGTATCAATTTGAGTTAAATAAATTATTAATTTTACTTATATATCATTTGTACATGTATCATTTTGACTTATGTCGACTGTTGGACATGTATCATTTTCACATGTTATTGATCTACTAGCATATTTGACTTTCACTTGTTTTAGTTATATATGATGATGATCTTATAAATATTGACTTGTCAATTTATATATATTAAAAGTGGTCAATGATTTTTGGATGGATATTTATTATGTATGATCATTTTAATTTACTGCTCAAGATGGATGTTGTCAAATTCAATTAAATTATAGATATTTGACTCACTTGTTTTAATTATAGATGATGATCATGTTATAATAATTATCTTGTTATTTAATCATATGAGTTAAATAATTAAATTACTTACTTTATAATCATATGAGTTATTTAAGATGCATCATATATTTAACTAATTAAATTGAATTAAAACATATTAAATTAATAAATGAAGCAAAACAAGAAGCATTTTTAGAAGCAAAAAGGAAGCAACAATGGAAGACAAATTAGAAACAAACCAAAAGCAATCTTGGAAGCAAAATTGGTAGCAAAATCGAAAGCAAACCTAGAAGCAAAATTAGAAGCAAAACCGAGAGAAAAACAAGAAGCATATTTTAGAAGCAAAACAAGAAGCATTTCTAGAAGCAAAAAAGGAAGCAACAATGGAAGCCAAACTAGAAGCAAACTAAAAGCAATACTGGAAGCAAAACCGGAAGCAAAACTAGAAGGAATGCAGGAAACAAAATTGGAAGCAAACCTGGAAGCAAAATAAAAAACAAACCTGGAAGCAAAATCAGAAGCAAAACTGGAAGCAAAATTGGGAGCAAATCTAGAAGCAAAACTGGAAGCAAATATGGAAGCAAATCTGGAAGCAAATTTGGAAGCAAAACTGGAAGCAAAACCATAAGCAAAATGAGAAGCAAAACTGGAAGCAAAACTAGAAGGAACGTAGGAAGCAAATTTTGAAGCAAACCTGGAAGCAAAATTGGAAGCAAATCTAGAAGCAAAACTAGAAGCAAAACTGGAAGCAAACCTAGAAGAAAAAATGGAAGCAACATTGGAAGCAAAAGTGGAAGCAAAAGTGGAAACAAAAGTGGGAGAAAATTTGGGAGCAAAACTGGGAGCAAAACTAGAAGCAAAAATGGGAGCAGAACTAGAAGCAAAAATGGGAGCAAAAATGGAAGCAAAAATGGGAGCAAAAATAGAAGCAAAATCGAAAGCAAAACTAGAACCAATACTAGAAGCAAAATTGGACGTCACATTGGAAGCAAAAGTGGAAGCAACATCAGAAGCAAACTTGGAAGCAAAACTGGGAGAAAAACTAGAAGCAACAATGGGAGAAAATATTGAAGCAAAATTGGAAGCCAACTTGGGCACCAATTTAGGCGCTATTGCCAATGCCAATTTCTGGCGCTATTCTCGGCGTTAAAGGAGTTGCTATTGCTGACACCAAATTTTCGGCGCCAAATCCGACGTAAATGCAGGCGCTAAATCAGGTAAAAAATTTGGTGCTAAATTTGGCAATGAAACGGGTTTTCGTCGACTTTTGTGCCATCAGATGACTCCAAAATGATGGGCTCAAATACACTAAAATTCGAAGCAAAAGTCTGCGCTAATTGCCTGTTGTGCTGTTGTGACAATTATCACTATCGCTATCATTTGAGTTTCCAAGTGGACTTTGACAAGATGTTTCTCTTGCATGACAAGGATTTTGAATCAATAGGTTTCCTAAGAGAAAATGATTCATTTGATTAATTTTATTGTTAATATTTTCTCGATTCTTGGTTATAGGTGACATAAAAAAGTTTTTTTTTTTTTGGATTCGTAAGGATGAGATTATATTATTTTTAAAAATAGATTACAATGTCTTTTGCCATGTAGATAATCAAAATTCATAGACTCTTTGCTTGATCCCAAAAACATCAAACACCCACCCCTAACCATACATACTTCCAAAATTTTACAGTGAATAACAAAAATTGTTGATCTATACCATAACACACCAACTATTCTCTTAATACTATAGAAACTTAACCCACATGCGAAGGTGCCCAACCAACCAGACTATACATAATAATTACAATATTATATAGCGAAGAATTTTACCCAACGTTGCCAAACATTTCAAAGGAAGCCATGAGCATGAGTGAAAGACCTGAATTTTGGAACCCAATTGAAGTTTTGAACTGGAGTTATCTGTAGTGCCTTCTTCAAATAATTGACTCCAATGACAACCATTTGCCTATGTTCTATGAGAGCCATGCCTTTGAGGTCAAGCAGAAAGGGGTAATATTTTAACACCTCTCCCAGAACCTAGAGCAGAGCCATGTCACGTGGCCAAGGAATGCCAACCCCCTAGGTAGTAGCATACATAATCTCCCTTAAACCCACTAGTAAGTCTAATTTGAAAATATTTCTCACAATTGACTTAGCTTTAACCTTTGTTGTTTGTATATCCAACAGAACTGCCAAGAACCTAGACATAATGTTGGTGTCAACTCAATACAATTCACCATCCTCCAAAGAACCTTTACCTAAAATTATCTTCAGTGCAGCCAGGGTAAGAAAGTCACCATTGACGAGGATGCGTTTAAGCCTCTGGTCTGTGACCACCCCAAGGAAAGCCATTTGTCTCACCTTGCTCTTTAGCCAGATCACAATGTCCACTCCAATGCTCATTATGGTTTCTGAAGATATTCTAACTATGAACTTAGAACACATAGCCATTAGCGACCACTATTGCAATTACAATCTAATGTAACCCTTAGCAGATATACACCACCTCTAGCCTACTAGTTGTGCCCACATGATTAAACTTAATGTTGTGTGAAATCCCTGAGTCCTTTCCTTTCATTATTTAACCTAAACATGTTTGTGCATGTCGAGCTGAATTGGTAGCTTGTTTGCATTGTTATTCTCCCAACTCGCTCTTGGAAGATCCAAAGTATGATAATGAAACACATGTGACAAGACATGCCAATCTCCGAAGCCTATGTTTCGTATATTACCATACTCAAATTGCAATGTGTTTCATTAATTTTGAAAAGATTGAAGATCTATCAATGCTAGAGTGTAATGATTGCATTTTCTCGACCACCACCATCAATCGTTGATGTGGCACATGTGAGGTGGTTGCCATATGTACAACAATACCACCATCGAATTTCCACATAGACCCCCCCAATATGAACAAAATTTAAACCCTGCACTCTCGCCAATACTGATTTAAATTTGCTTGCGCCATCTCCATACATGAACTATTGAGCTTTAGCTTCGAAGTCGATACCAATCCAAACAACCGACCATTACCCCGACCATCCACACCAGCCCATCGACTCTCGCTATCGAATGTTAAAGTGGGGCATGAACGATCAAGTATTGCTTTCCACAACTTTGTTTGTGGAAAGAACGTGCAGTGCCAACTCAAAAATTATTTGAGCACAGAGGTACGTATGTTCAACAACCAAAACCAGTAATTCAGTTATGTTTGAATGCCACACCTTATTCCTTTAGTTTGATCGACACAAAGCCATTCTGCTAAGGGTTGACATATACTTTGACACTAGGCTTTCTACATACTTTGACACCAAAATTTCCACAATAATGAGTGTGGAAAGTCTCCCACCCCAACTCCCACTAAATTTTGATCTACTTAACCAAGTTTCTATTTGTTTAAATCCCGAGTAGTTGAAACTCAGATAATGCCCGATTGTGCATTCAATATCTAAATTCCAATCTAATTAACAATTTCTTTTATGGATATTCCATCAGCTCCCAAATTGGAGAGATGATTCACTTCTACATTTCCTTCCCTTAATGTGTGATTCATCATGACGAACTTGAAACCTTCTAGAAGCTTTAACACAATGTCTAGCTTAGCTCCTAATTTCTAATTCAACATCTATCTCAATCTTAAAGAATCAATGACCAAAGATGAATCACCTTCAATTGCTATTTTTTTATCTTTAAATCTAGGCAAAGAATAAGACCAAGAATCAGGGCTTGCATCTTAGCAACATTATTAGCCCCCTCAGGTAGTGGCTCTTCTAGTCTGCCCACTATCTTCCCATTCCAATCATGAACAATGCACCCAACCCCAGAGATTGTAGGGCTTCCCCTTGAGGTACCATTGAAATTAATCTTATACCAACCAACATTTGGGGGTGACCATCTGACTGAATTCCTAACCTCTTGAGTCTTGGATCGGCCATCCCCAACATATGGAGGGGTTTTCAAACCATGCTAGTTTCTCCTCATAATTGTGTCCCACTCTATGAAGTTTTCCTTTCTGTAGCATGGTTCTCCTGTTCTAGAGTTGACAACTTCCACTATGCTTAATTGAATCTTATTAATTTATCTTGGAAAATACATTTGTTTCTTTCCTTCCATATCTCCCAAATCAACAACAAAGGGCTTGTGATCTAAAGGCTCTTGAACATCACATTTTTGTAAAGGATTGGCCAACTACCTAGCATGTTCAATAAGTTTTTTGGAAGTGCGGTTTTCCAAAGAAGCTTGGCACCAAGCTATTACCGAAAAAAAAAAAGAAATTCAAATTTTATTTTACAAGCTTTAAATTTTATTTTTTACTTTGCGATTTAATTTTAATAGTTTGGTTTAGTTATTGGTTTAATAGAAATCAAATACAAAAATGAAACAACAACAACCTACACTAATAAAGTGGGTGTGTTTGTCTTGTGAGCTCATCAATATATACAAAAGTATGAGGTGAGCATATTCCTAGGGAAAACTGCTTATTGGTGTATCACAATTTATAAATAATTGATGATTTTTCTAATATAAGATAGTACAAGGTTCAAATAAGGGAATCCTTGATATACTTGAAAGGTACACTAGATCCAAATCCATGTTTCAAGAATGTTTTGTAAGACCATTTGTCGATGGATGAAACTATCTCATTTCATAGTGTACTTAAAACACATATTACTTAGCCAAGAGTGACAACTGCTTCAAGGAAATTTGACAACCCACTAGAACACAGGCTTGGTATAGTGAAGCTACAACAAAACAAAATAAAGGGACCTCAAGTACATAGACCATAAAACAACAACAAAACCCATATATAATAGGTAAAAAACCCTAAAAATTCTTGTCATTTTCCTATCAATCCTCACCCCTTGACCCTAGGATGGGAATTCAAAACTGATTTAATAAAACCTCTCTTCCTTTTTTGGATGATTGTCCAAGATAGGTCTTCTTCCAATTCAGTTGGATGAGGATATGGGGTGTTGTCCTCCACCATTACCAACTCCAAGGAAACCTCTTGAAATAATGGCAAAGGATTATCTAAGGAAGTCAAATGCTCCACCAACTATTCAACATCAAGGGTCATAAAATCCCCTCGAATGGATAACGAGACTAGACATCAAAAGAGAAGTTAGGAAGGTACAGTTATAGAAAAAAAAAAGTTATAAAACATAGATGTTATAGATGCAACATAAAAACCAATGATTTGATGTATACACTATGAAGTAAATCATAGGCATTGAAACCTACAAATATAGTTAGTAACATGTAGATGCTAACAATCAAGTGTAGATGATAATGATTGGATGAAGACGTTGCAACATAGGTAACTGCATATACCAATATGAGAAACACATTAGAAAACACACAAAATCTACAAATAATCAAGTTGTAATTATCTTGTAAACATATAATTATACTAGGAAAAATGTCCTACTAAGTGTGCTAGAATGTAAACACAAAAATTGAACTAACATAAAAGGAAATAAATATAAATTAAAGATATTCCTATTTTAAAATAAGTGCAAACCTTAGGTTGAGCAACATAACATTTAACCAAAAATAAGATTCAACAACACAAACTCCATTGGTGGTGTGGATATGCTCAAGGGAAATAGAAATGATATTGAAAAATAGTGTGTAGTTACTCTAGAAACACTCAAAAAACTCAGTTGCATGTACTTTTAAGTTCATGGATGATTGTTAGTGGGAGTTTGGAGCTTAATTTATAATTTTTTTAATATTTGGATTAATAGTATAAAGTTGTTTGATGAATCTATGGTTGAGAGGAGTTTCCTAGAATGTAGGAGGCATGATGAATGCCAAGATTTGATTTATAGACAGATGGTGAGGATGTAATTTTTAAAAAAATGGTTATGATAATTAAATATTTTGTTGCAATCATATAACAAGGCATTAAATATTTTGTTAGAAAACTAAAAGGTTGAGATTAAAAATTCTAAATGGGTGAATGAAATTAGAAAATATGGATAATAGGATAAATGAGGATAATGAATTTATTTATTCATTAAATAAAAATGGTGAGATGGGAATGATCTTTTATTTATTATTAAATGATGAGATGACAATTAGATATTATTTAAATAGTGGTGTAGAGAGGTGGCACATTAAATAAATAATTTACTTAATTGTTTAGTATGAAATTGGTTAAATTAGGATGATGTTAGTATGGTAATTTTGTCAAAATTAGTTGATTAGCATGATGATGTTAAAATGTTCCATTATAAGTGATGACAAATTTTAGGTGTCTACAATAGTCATATCTCTTGACCTATATTCTATAAAGGCAACAAACATTACCAACAATGGTCTTCTTGTAATTAACTATGGAGAACTATTCTTAGAGGTTCATAGTTGAAGTATCATAAATTCAACTAGATAAGTTCCCAATATTTAATTATAATTGGAACATCTTCAATTACACCCTTGGGAATATCAAGTAGTTGATCGACCATTTGGACCTGCTGGTGCTAATGGGTTGCAACTTGGTGAGGGATAATGTTTTAGCACATCTAATAACATGAAATTAATAGAAACCCATATATAAACCAACACACTTATAATCTTTGTTTCCCTATAGTTACTATGCTTATAAGATTGCTAGGTCACTATATTGTGGTGGAAGTATTTTTTCTAAGAAAGATTAGCCAATCAAGTTTCTACATGAATGGTGTTGGGATGTTTCTTCCTCCATCATATTTTAATGCAAAATTATTTATTGGTTGGTTTAACATAGGAATTTACTTTATATCCTATAGTAATGGAATTTTGTTGGTTAGCCTTTTATGTCCTTGCTCAAGTTTTGATTCATTGGGATACAATAGGCTCTAGAGATGGTTTTTGATTTGATACTATTCTCAACCTCTCCAAAAATGGTGAATGCTTTGGAATAGATCTAGAATGAGGCACCAAAGAGTTATTTGAAACATGATTTGGAGAGGCTCTGGAGTATGGTCTTGGAGGGACTTTGGAGTGTGGCTTTGAAGAGGGTCCAAGATGTGGCTCTAGAGGAATATTGGATGGGTTTAAAAATTCTTGAGGAACCATCAAATTCTTTTTGAATGGATTTAATTTTATTTTCGTGAATCTCCACATTAGTGATCTCAACTATGGTTGGAGGAGAATATTTTGGTAAATTTTTTCCTGATCATGGTTGGATGTTTTCACAATGAATTCCATAGACACCAACTATGTTTTCTTGATATGTAGTATAGATAGGTGTGATCTATCCATTATTTTTGGGATTATCCATAGGCTAGGAAAGAATTTGTGGTTACGTGATTGACTCAATGTGAGGCTAATTTTACGTGTTATAAGGGCCAAGCAACATTGTTTGTTGCTAGTTTTAAAACTATCTCAACCCTTAGTAAGTTTGATTGTACTACATATTCTACTGATCTAAATTTTTTGGAGGGAACAATTGTTATTGAGGTTAGTTAGGTCATTGGGGACTAGAATAGGGTTGAGTGGGCCATTCTTGGGCTCCCAAAGAACGATTTCCTCATTATTGTGGATTTTATGAAGACCATGGTGTAGACCAAGGGTTTTCATTCCATTCATATGTGAGTGCCATTGGGATTGAATTGGGGATTGTTTATAAGAAAACTTTCCACCATGACTTCGCTTTAGATATAATTAAGACCCCCTTCTATTGGATGAGTTTTATTATAAAATTCAATGACATGGAGTAGTTACACTACTCCATTGGGTGGTTCTTCTCACAAGTTAAATGGAAAATGTCTATTTTAAATTGAAACTCCCTCAAGAGGTTTTAATCCTAACACATAGGACATTAAATTGACAGGGGTTCTAAAGTTCTATTTCTATCCTAATAAGACCATCTAGTGTGGTATTTAGTTGGACCAAAATATTAGTTTTTAAATTTATAATTTCCTCCATCAACTTCCCTATTTCATTTCTAGCCTTTGTATGTTTAAATTTTGTAATTTATCCCCCTATCTAGAATAATTATTACATAATTTTGAGATGTGAGGGAGACTAATATTTTTAACATCACCCTTTCTCATAAGATTTAGGGCTCATTAGGATTCTTCTTGTAAACCTCTTAAAATATTATTTTGTTGAGTACTAAACTCAAAACATCTTCATACCACCATAAAATAAAGAGGAATAAATCTAGATAATTCTCTATACTCTCGTCCTGTTCTCTACATTCATATGATTTTTCATTGTTTCCCTACAAATAAGATCTCTTGTTTTACTACCTTCTTCGGTTCTTTGAGAATTTTCTTCTTTATTTTTATTATTAGAAGGTTTTGTCCTTGTCAAAATTTCAAGGATTTAGATGATCATTACCACCTCCCCATCAAATTTGTTTCAAGATCAACTTTTTTACTAGTGTTTGTGGTAGTCATTTTATGTTGTTTGGGGTTCTTTTTTGTAATTAGCCCTGATAGTCCCTATTTTTGACTATGCAAAAGAATTACTTGTTTATCAAACTTCTACTTCTTATAATCTATTAGTTGAACTTTTCCAACGATCCCCTTGATAACACATGAGTTCCCCAACAATAATGCCAAAAGTGATGATGCATAATTGAACCCTCCACTTTAATAGATAATTTATCTTATAAAATTGGGGAAGTGTCCTAAGGCTATTTGCAACTGAGGATGGAAAATTAAAATAGGAGTACTTCTACCCTAAGAAATAAAATTACACATAAAAATAAAATAAATTAATCTAGAAATTTCAATGCTTATGCTAAATAAAAATTGTTAAAAGAGATATGAGGCAATGAATTTAATTGCTTATGCTAAATTGAGATCATAGGAAAAATGAAACTAAGTTACTAATATCAAAATAAATCTATAAATTTTTTAATTTCTTTTCAATCATTGATTATATAAAAAAATTAACACAATTAACACACTTACACATATTATAGCAACAATATGAACTATTGAGAAACTACATAAACTATGGATTATGAGATATTAACATACACTACATAATTAAAACACTTGACTATGAAGAAAACCACATATGTAAAAAAATAATTACAAAATAATATTTTGCTCTTTATTCCTTTGGGTGAGTATTTTTTTACTCTTGTAGAGGAATTAGACTACTATTAAATAATGCATTCAATACCTAAACACTCATTGATTCTACAAAAGATCAAGATTGTAAACCACACCATGTTTCTATTACTAAAAAATATTACAATTTTTATATGATATTAAACTACTACACAATTTTTACTAAATTCTACTTAGATCCTAAATTTTCCTAACCTCACTAGGCTTATTTATTCAAAAATATTTATTGAATTCTCCTTAGAAATATCCTATAATCTAGCAATCATGCTTATGCACATTATGATGTTGTAACTTAACTTGGACTTTAAAGCATTAAATCATAACCAAAAATTTAAAAGGATGGTTTCTTCATAATGATCAATTTATTGATATGTTAAAATACATGGAATGATTCTTCAATAATGAATAGTATTTATCATCATGTTTCCTTTGGTTGTACTACATGCTGATGTTAATCTTTGCTATTTCTTTTAGATGCTAATATTCTTCAATGTTATCTCTATTTTTTTAATGTCCAATACCATAATTTCTAGAGACAAGCCTTTATAATTGAAAGTTCAAAGCTATCCTAATGGCCTATCTAGATGGTATCTTTGAATTTCTTCAAAAAAATATCTTTTGGCTTTGGTCCTCATGTCTTTATTATATATTAGAATTGTCTCTATTTGTATAAGAAATAAATAACTTTTGGTCAAACATGGGTCATAATAGCAATATTTTAAATATCAGTGATCAACCAGAATTAGATTGACACATATATTTTATTCTTATCTTATGCAAGTAATAATTCCTAAGCCACTCCTAAATCCACATAAACAAGATATAAGAGAGAAAAAAAGAAGTTACTTTGATATTTCGAAAAGAGGCATTGTATGGCCTTATCAAGGACCAATTTATCCAAGAACTTCTACCATGTATAGGCCATGAATCATTCTAACAATGAACTTGTGGATTCAAGCAAGCCTTGTAAATGAGTCTCTTGAAGAGATCATATATTCTATTTACACATTATCTCTAAATCACTTGATTTACCTACGTATGTTGTAGCAAAGATTGATAACTACAATGGTCCACCATGAAACTAAAGCAACCCAAAAAAATATACCTATAACACTTATATCACTAGGTAAGTGTGGGAAAATACTATGATCCATGTCATGGATAATTAATATACATAAATCCCATGGACTAACACTCAATAAAGCAACAATTGATATTAGTAAAATACAAATATAAGGTGTAAAATTTATAGCTTCATTTAGAGTTAAATCAATAAAAGATTTTTTATAAAACCAACATTCACCTTTGATTGGTACTTCAAAATAAGAAATAATTGATGCATAATTACTACAAAAAGAAGTAGCTCATCCACAATTACTCTCATTATAACGAATTCAAGAACACAAATTTCAATCCAACATCTTCCAAATAACATTTCAATTTATTGCTTTCATTTTATTCTTTATAATATATGATTTAGAAAACATGAATTTTTAACTTATCCATTCAAACCTTCGTGATGTACAAATGGATACTCAACATTGATAAACTAGTCAACAAGAGATTTATCCTCATTGTCAATACTATATTTTCTTTCCTTCGTTTACATTGTTTAAAATAAGCTGACTTCTTATTGTTTGCAATACATAGCTTTAGAATAAAAATAAGCTCACATTTACAATTTAAGTTGAATAACATTCTATTTCAATATATTGGAACAAGAAATACAAACAAAAACCTCATTCCATACTCATCTAAAAAAACAAATTAAAACAAAATCAAATTTTAAACAAAATTAAGCTATTACAAAATAATCCTACATGATTATAAACAAATATATAATATAAACATATTATAAATCTAATCTCAATATATTTTTCAATTTCCAATAATTTGATTATACTCTATATACCTCAAAATTGTAAATTAAATAATATATTTCTACTTCTCTTTATGATCATTTTTATATAAATTATAAATAAAAATTAAAACACCATCTTTTACATATTAGTTAGCATATAGTTTGCTGTGGACATCACCTCACTAAAATATAAGTGGTAGGATAAATACAAATAAACGCATCAAATCTGTACCAAACTTCGGCTATTTTACTTCGAAGTGTGTTGTCACTTATCGAGCATGGAAGGTATTCAATTCAAACACGGGACATTTCTGAAAATACGGACATTCAAACGAATTAAAATAAGGTTGATCAATCCAATCGTTCGCTTTGCTCTGTCATTCATGTGTCACATTCCCATTTAGTACAATTTACTTCAAAGTTCGTCTTCTCGAATTCTTACTCGCATGATTAACGATCACTCCTTTTTCTCGGGCTGGTTTTGCTGGACGCCACTGAGTTCGTTTTCATTATATCTTGCATAATTTGTTCGTTTCCCAAGCTCAGAAGTTCTTTTTCCTCAGATTTCCACAATCGCGGACCCATTATCTGGCTTAAATTTTCGTGAAATCATAGTAGGTTTAGATATAGTAAAACAATGACTTCAGAGCCTGTAAATGTGAGTGAATTCAGTGAATTGGCAAGGCAAGTGCTTCCTAAAATGGTATATGGCTTTTATGCGGGAGGTGCTGAAGACGAATGGACGCTCAAACAAAACATCGCTGCTTTCCAGAGGATCAGGTTGGCTTTTCTTTACAGAAACGAAAGAAGCAGAACATTCGAGATCTTAATCAATGCGAAATGCAGGGAATCTTTTAAATCAGGATAATTCACATCAATATTGATAAATTGTTGTAAATTCTATCAGTATTAAAATATTTTAACATAATTTTTTTATTCTTATGGATTTGCGTTTCTAAGTAATAAGACCTGTGTTGAAATGGCTTTGGCAGTTGTGTGTTCCTCTTCAGCTTTGGTTCTGGTCCAAAGTCTTACTTTTGTTCCTAACACTTGCATCTCTTGGATATTGGATACTTTAGGGAGTACTAGTGACCTATTTTTAATCAGGCCAAATTACATCAATATCGTTAAATTCTGTAATTTCTAGCGAGGCTTAAGGTAAATGAGTGACAATTCTTTGACATTTTTATTTTTTAAAAGTTTGGATTTGCTTATGAGTAAACTGAGCTGTGTTTGAATGGCTTTGGGGGTTGTGTGTTTCTCTTCAGTATTGTTTCTGATCCCGAGTCATACTTTTGTTCCTAACACTTGTTTATCCTTTGGTTACTTTAGAGACTACTGGTGATCTATTTTAATCACTTCGAACATCAATATATCAAATAAATTTATATGATTTAAATATTAATATCCACAAGTCTAACCTAGTGGTCTAATGCGCTACTTAGAGAATTTAGGAGATTTTCAGAGTGAATTGATTCCATGGAAAAATTAAAAAAATTATCTGCTACATCATTTCTGGAATATGTACCAATAAATGCTGAAAATTATTTGTGAAATAAAATAATATTGTAAGTTAAAATTATACCCAGCCGCCATTTGGACAAAATAATTCAAAAATCTCTCTAGCAGGTGCAGCAATCTTTCAGGGCCCCATCGCTAGGTTCCACTGAAGATCTTCTTGTAAGCACCTGCTGCTCCACAGATTCAGGAAAATATGCTCTTCTTTGCAGTTAAACAATATAAGAGACTGCACAAAATCACATTGAACAAATAATCCCAGCAGTTCTCAATACCATATGGCACAACATCTTGATGACAGCTCATGGAACATGAACTGAAACATTGATATAAAAAATCGCACACAATTTCAATCCAGAAATTTTTGCTCTATTTAATACCATGGCAGTTAGGTGTAGGGTTAGCTAATGGCGCTGATGAAAAGTACATAGCTGTAAAGCATAAAATAGAAAGTGCCTAGCGCATCTTGAATGAAGTAAAGAAGATACAACTGAAGCCTATAAAGGCCACCTCACATTTTGTACACCGTAACCTCACATGTCCATGGGTCCTTGGATTGCCTTATTGTCAAGAGGGGTTTTTGGTCACCTCCCTTTTGGTAAGGTCGTCTCAATTTCATTTTATCATAACCTATCTACATTTTCTTATGGTTATGGGTTGCCTTTTTGCCGGAAAGGGGTTTTCAAAGGGTTTTCTGACGTATTCCTAGCTTGCATTGAGTTTGTTGAGCATTTCTGAAAAGAGCTTGTTACACTAAGTTTGGCCTACCTTTGTGTTCTTTTACCTTTTCTTTTAAGTACCTGATGGTTCTTTCAGTATTTTAATAAGTTCTGAAATTTATAATTTTAATACTACTATAGACAAATATCATGCATTATACATATCAGACATACGGATAGGTAGAGGGTGAGACAATAAATGAGGTCTTCAAAATATTCTCTGAAAAATATCCTTCAACAAAATTCAAATTGTTTGGCTTATCATACCATATTTCCAGTAAAGGACGCTGCAATGAAGCAGTAAAGTACAAATCTGATCATAGTTCATGGTGTCAATAGCCATGAAAATTATTAGACTAAATAACAATGCTTCAAGTACTTTGTTCTCTGTGACCATGATGGATCAGCTCTCTATCCTGATGATGGATCACAGAGTGTGATCTGAAATGTTGATGAAAAAACTTACACACAATCAAATCCAGAAGCAACATAATTACATTCAAAATGGATTGTAGAAATCTCATATCACTAATGCTTCAGGTACTTTGTTCTCTGTGACCATGTAGGAAGCTAATTAAGGTATTTTACATGCAAATTGATTTAACAGGCTTCGTCCAAGAGTTTTGGTAGATGTAAGTCATGTAGATTTGTCAACCAGTATATTAGGATTCAAGATCTCTGCACCAATCATGATTGCTCCAACGGCTTTGCATAAGTTAGCCCATCCTGAAGGTATTTTTCCTAAAATCAATTTGTTGTTGATTTTTTCGGTTTTTGCTTATCAGACTTAGTCCAAACAACTTGGTCATGTCTGCTTTCTAACAGGGGAGCTAGCGACAGCAAGGGCTGCAGCAGATGCTGATACAATAATGGTAAAATCAATACAACAGTTTATAAGTCATTCTTGCTTTTGTTGATTTTATATTTGATGGTCCAGGGATTTGCAGAGAAGTTTGTCATCTGGGGTCAGTTTTTGAACAACACAGCACACATACTATATAGGTTAAAGTGCCACTATTTCCTTAATCACCTAGGTTGGTTGTTATACCCAGTCTTCAACATACTGATGCCATTACTCTGCAGATTGTTTCATTTTCCGCGAGTAACACTGTTGAGGAGATTGCAGCCACTGGTGATGCCATTCGTTTTCTTCAACTCTATGTATGTGAACTTCAAACAATCTGTGGGATTTACTAGCTATCTTGATTTTTAAAAGATTTTCACTTCACATATAATGCTAGTAAAGGAGCGATTAAGACCTGAATTTGAAGTCATAATATGCCTCTGTTGTTTTCCTTCTTGAAACAGATATTTAAGAACAGAAATATCTCAGCTGAAATAGTACGGCGTGCAGAGCATGCAGGCTACAAAGCAATTGTTTTAACAGTTGATACTCCGAAGCTTGGACACAGGGAGGCAGACATAAGGAACAAGTAAGGATGCCATGAAGACCTTCTTCTTGTAGGCACATAATGATAACATGGTTTTTTTAGACCTGTACAGGGAGGTTCCAATAGATGTCTATTCACATGTCATATGATGTTCATACTTTGTCTGTGAGACAAACATTGAGTTTTTCATTTGCCAAATCTCAATTTCAAGAAAAAAATGTAGGTGTCACAAAGCACTCATCTCTATTGAATTGCCAAGTTCTTTTGCCTCGTTGATTAATATCACTTGAATTCCCTTGAGAACTGGATCAGTATTGTAGATGATTAAAACTACATTAATTGATCTTAGAGTTCCTTGCCATTGTGTGGCCTAGTCATTTATATTGGCTACAATCTAACAAAATGTAACATTTGTTACAAATGCTAGAGAGAAGAGTTGCACCCAAGGTGGCTGGAAAAATGTTTTCAAAATACCGTGTGGTAAGGATGGAAATTCTCCCAAATCACCTGTCAATGATTTTAGTTTCAGATGCTATTGATCTTGTTTGTCAATAGTATGAAAACTTACTTTGGTGGGATATTATAATTAATGCCAGTCATATCCCATCTATGAGTATGTTAAAAGTTTGGGTTTAGTGTAATGGAGAGCCTCGTGACATGAAAATTGCTGGCATTATAAACGTGACAAAGGGCTTCATTTGTTTTCTTTTGCTGATTTCCAATATAATGTAGCTAGCTTATGCTGTGGTGGTTTGTTGAGAATATACCCATTTAAGTTTTAACTTTTCATGTTGGACTTTAGTTTTTTTGTAGCTTCTGATTATATTTACTTGTTTAAATGTTTTAGTATGGATAGAGTTGTAATGTCCCCTTCTCAGCACTAGTCCTTTTTGGTGACTGTTAGCCTATTTCAGTGGCCTGTAGGCTAGTCGGAGGCAAAATTAGGGTTTCCTATTTTCTAGGAGGTATCTTTTTGAGTTTTCAAGGGATGTTTGCAGGAGTTTTCTAGTTTGCTTTCTAGGTCTTTTTGGGTTTTCAGAGAGCTTCAGGGGGGTGTCACATGCATTTTGATCAGTGACCATTTTCAGACTTACTATTTTTAGTAAGTTACAACGACTACCTGGAATGTGCTCAAATGGTGTTTGAAGTCACTTACTATTTTTAGCAGTATGCTATTTATAGTAAGTTCTTTTTTTGGCAGTGTGGTTTGTCGGCAGTTTTGCATTCAGTTTCTATTTTTGGCAGTGACTCAGTTTTGTTTTGGCAGTGGCTCTTTCGGTGTTCTTGGAGTTCAAAAATGGAAAGGTAATAACTTAAAGTTATGTTTTATTTTGATGTTGCTTTTGGATCACCACATTGAAGCTTCACAACTTAAGTTATTTTTAAAAAGGGGACTCTTGACTTGGATGCCAAAGTTGGAGAAAAATACATTTTTAAGTTAATATTTATGCCAAGGTAAAGTGGACGCCTAAATAGACAAGTGAATGAGTTTTTAATAAATATTGTTTTATTCCTCATTTGGGCATCCCTTCTTGGAGGGAAAAGGAGATTTGAATTTATGGGGATTGAAGCTTATAAATAGAGCACTTCTCCCTCTCATTTGGTATCGATTTTTCTATCATAACGAAGTGTTGCCGAAATTGGTCCAGACTCTTGCTTTGAGGTTGAGATGCCTCCTAGTTCTTCTCTAGTTTCGAGTTTGAGAGACAACTCCTAGCTGATCAATGACTGCTTCTTCACTTAGAGGTTGCAGATTGAGCTTCATTGGTGATGGCTTCCTTTGTGTTTCCAGTTTGGTGTGGCTTTGATGTTTTCTAGAGACATTTTTGGTGTGTTCATTTGTTGTTTGGAGATTTTGGAGTGTTATTTCAGTCCATTGCAGACCCACGTTCATTCTCGTACCTTTCTGGAGACTTGACGACAGTGTTGCGAGGAGACATGTCTCTTGCCCCCTGAGACGCGTCTCGGGGATTGGTATGTGTCTCCGATATCGAAGACATCCCCAAAAATGCCTCCAGCAGCTTGGAAACTTGACGTGCCGTCTCCCAAGTCTCCCGACGTCTCCCAACAGAAAATTTGACATCTCCCTTGAAACTTAAAAGCATAAAAAATTTATAACTCAAAAACATAAAGTTTTGTCACTCTTTGACACAATGACATTTGTGTATTTAAACTTTAAAGTTAATGTTCATTGTTAAACTTTACTACTGCTCTTGTTTTGAAAGTTCAATGTCATGATATATTCTATAAATTATTAATTTATTAACTTTTAATTTTTTATTTATATTAAAAAAAGATGGCGTCTCCAAGTACCCCTGTCTCCTATTTTCAAAACAATCTATACCGGTACTGATATGAATCTCTTGTACCAGTACCAATCTCCTGGCAACCTTGCTTGACGAAATTTTGTGGGTATTGGCTCATTGTATTCCTTGCATTTGGGCGCCCCTTTGCCTAGAATCTCAGATTTTTAGAGGGAGAACTTGATTTTTGCTGCTGGTCGCCCTCCTCAAGGGGCCATACTTCCTTGTTTAGGGTGCATTGGGAAACGTGCTAGCCATTTGCAGACTATTTGGTGGTGGCTTGCTATTGGGAGTTGGATTCCTAGCTTCTTTGCTTCATTTTCCATTGATTTGAGGTCATTTGGAGTTGTGGTTGAGGAGTTACGAGCATTTGAAGGTTTCTGGTTGGAGTTCATGCATGTTGTATTTCCATATCAGACTGCTGCTCCTTCATATCAGACCTGGTAATTTCAGTATTTTATCATAATATCATGATGCCTAGTCATTGTAATATCATTGAGATGGTTTCCTAACACTTGGGCTTCATTTTGGTTTGGTTCTCTCATATTGTACTGAATCTAATGCCATATTGTAATGCTGATTTAGTAGTACTAATCAGCTTTCTCTTTTAGTATTTTGTATTTCACTCCCATTGGATAAGTGGTAGAGTTTTTGTTTACTTTTTGTTGCTCACTGAAAAGTGGAAGTGGCTGGCTATGCTGCCAAGTTCTTTGCTTTCATTTACTTTCCAGTAGCCCGTTGAAAATTGGAAGAGGCTGGCTTTCTACCTAGTATTTACATTTACTCTATTGGTCGGCTTGCCGCCAATAGCTCTTGTACTTCTAGCTTTTTCAATATTGTAATCAGATCCCTTTATATCGTATGCTCTCACCTTGCCCACTCCGGGATTTGGGTGATCAGAAAGTGAAGGGTTACTTTTAGTTTGCTTATGCTAATGCTAACAGGTGATGTTTATGTGAAAAAAATTGGGAAAAAACTAAAGGGGATTTTTCAGGAGTTTTCATATATTCATATTCCTCTTTAGGCTTTCATAGGCTAGTTGGTTAGATCCCTTGGTTGTTTAGTGTGCTTGAGCAAGACAAATTTTACTTTGCTTGAGCTCAAACAAGGGTCTATATTAAGGTTGATTTAACAAAGGATTTGCAACCAACCATTGGCATTGAAGTGGGTGACTGTCACTTTGCTATACGTGTTCTCTACATCAACTTGTCAAACATTTGTTTTAGATGTTAAGCTCCAAACCACATGATCAAGGGATGACCGTCATGGCTTGTCCAAAATTGTAATGTCCCCATTTTGCGAGCATCAGAGTTCGTAAGAATTAGCCTATTATGCGACCCTCGTAGGCTGATAGGATGGATAGAGGGTCTTGTTGGAGCTTGGCTTGGCTTCGGATCGTCAAAATTTTCCAGTTGGCTTTTGTTCGGGCTCATTCAGACGTCTTTTGCCTGACTTGCTATTTTTAGCAGTATTAGTCATTCAGCGGAGCACCCCTGCTAATTTTAGCAATAGGGTTTGGTCATGTGCATAATCAATCACTTATTCACCAGCTTCAGACGGTTCGTGAATCAGACATATTTTGAGGGAGATATTAATATTTTAATTGTCAAATTAAATATTAATTATCTGGAGCTTATATTATAAAGTTATAATATTATTAAATATTATAACTTAAGTGATTTTCTAAAGGGGTCGACCAACATTGAAGAGGGGCCACTTTTTAATTATATTTTATAATTAAAAGTGCGTCGAGACTATTGAAAAATTAAAAGTTAAAATTTAACTTTTATTTAAATGATGCCTTTTGAGGAAAAAGTCGACCCTCTTGAGGATATAAGGGTTTTCATTGAAAACAAAGCTCATTATGTGATTATTGATATTGAAAATTGATCAAGCTTGGTCTGAGCAAGAAGCTTTAGGGTTTCAGTCTCGAACTCATTGGGGAACGAGCCATCTCCATTGAAAGCAGTTCAGAGGGTGTGAGATATCACCTGATCTATTGCCAGCAGAGGAATTTCTTCACTCAGAAGAAGTTGCAGAGCATCACAGATGATAAATGCTCAGGGGTTCTGATTAGCACTTTATCCAGCAGGGGTTTATATATTGAAGCGCCTATTTTCTTTACATCTGGAGACCATCTGAGGGAGCCGTACTTTATCCATTAGTGGCTGCTGTTCACCAGGCCGTACCATTCTGTACCTGGCCGTACCATACCAGCAAAGCCGTCTTTTTGCTTCCAGAGCACATCGCCTTCATTCTTCATCATTTGACTTCATCTGGAGGGGCGCAAATATCAAGGGAGTCTTTGTGTAGCATCTGGCAGAGGAGAAAGAGCATTAATCATTGCAGCCGTACCATTACCAGCAATCATTAATTGCAGCAAGGGAAAAACCAGGTTTTCATAAAAATCATTGCCTTTTCATTTGCATGTACTTGGATCGTAATTGTAATCATTCCAGAAGATTGAATAATAGTTAGGCATCAGTGTTTGCTATAGATTATGTAGTTTTCGGAGTTAATTTATTTTTATTGAATTTATTATCATTTTCAAGCAAAATCGCAATTCCTTTATTTTATGCAAAAAACCACAAAAAAAAGTCAAAAAACCAAAACCTTCAGAAAATCATAAAAACAGTCAGATACAGAGAAAACGGGGAAACAAGGGTTTCTACAAAAATCTATGCTCTTTCCAAAATCTTCCTCATAGTTGTTGGGAAAGGAGGAATACATTGTTGGAAAAAGTCGGCACAATTCTCTCTAAGAATCCGAAATCTTCTTTAAGTCACCTCCTCAACTAGACCAAGTTCTTAATTAATAAATTAGTTACTTAGCTGACTCCAAAGGCCTCATCTATCTTAGTTGAACATGTGGGCAAGCCCAACTCACAACCCATATAACTTTGTTGTGATTTCATACCTTGGAGAATCAAGGTCTTGACTAGTGGGAAGTCTCCATGCAACCTCACAACAAGGCACACTTGCAGCCTACCATTCCCAAGGTTATTGGGTAGGGATGCTTCCCAATGTGAGGAATTAAGAAATAAGGGACATATGCCTTGTTGGCGTAACAACTAGCACCTCTGGAGTAAGAGTTGGTACAGACAGCTATGCACACTACGCAATGAGTGCTCTTCAAATTAGGAGGGGAAGCTCCCTCGTTGTGCTTGACAAAAATGCTTTGAAAAGGAAAGTAAACTAAACTATATCCTGTCTTTTTGTTTCAGCTGTAGAGGTACAAGGCTTTCTCGAAAACTATATACGTTGCAGCTGAGTATTTTCTGGTTTCGCAGATTAGTAACTACAACTAGGCTTAATTATTTAAAATCTATCCAGTTTCCTCAAGAAAACAGAGCATGAGGAAATGGAGCAAGGATGACTATCTGATGATAAACAAGTATAGATTCTCAACTTGAAGGCAAGGTGGCACATCTATCAGCTCAATCTAAACAAGTTTATTGGAAACAACAATATACGATAAACTAAATACAAATTCTCAACTTGAAGGAAAGGTGGCACATCTATCAGCTCAATCTGAATAAGTTTATTATTCACACACATCACACGATAACCAAGTACAAATTCTCAACTTGAAGGCAAGGTGGCACATCTATCAGCTCAATCTGGACGAGTTTATTGAATACAAAACAAATTTTATCTAACTAAGGAAAGAATTCACCATTATAATTGCATGAAACCCTATGTGGCATAACAATTCATCGTAATAGTAAAAACGCATGAACAGATACAAAACGAGCAATATTGAAGGCAAGGTAGGCACAACATATATTTCTCTCTCATGCAAAAGTTATGTACAAATGAGCAAAAGCTCTTATTTATAGACATCGAAAGTTGTAGGGAACCCTAAAATCACTTTGAGTCAACTACAGTCTTGCAATGCATGCAAGATTTATTGCTAAGCCCTAATAAAACAAACTATACAGTTAACTGGAAAACTACCATTAGTTAACCGAAACATCTAATCTAAAAATGGACAATTGTGCAAGCATGCACGTCCTTATTGAAAGCAAGTTAATTGGAAGACTACCATCAGTTAACGGAAAACCCTAAATAAAACTCCAAGTAAATAAAGCTGATCTCAGAATAGATATGCACGTGATGAAACAACGAGTTAACTTGAAAGAGTAAAGCCAAGTTAACTCCTGTGTATAAAGTCTATTCTGAGAGGTGGGAACTGAAGTCTACTGATCGTGATCTTGAGCAACCAATCCCTCAACGAGATTGTTAACTGCGTCACTATCTGGAGCTCTAATACTCTGTCGAAGAATGCTATGCCTGCGCAACATGTCCTCACCAGCTGTGATCTGAGACTGAAGTTTGCCCCTACTCCTTGTTGCTTCATCGAACAACGCTGACATGACTGTAAGCTGATTAATCTTACAGCCAACGGTCTCCCCACTGAAAAGAGTATGAGTGAGTGCTTGGAGCTCTGACTGTACATCGGTAAGCTCAACATACGCACCACCCTCAAATTGATATCGACACGGTAAGCGAGATACTAAGGTCCTCACAAACCGGAGTGCACTAGTAACGTGCTCTCTACTCTCAGCTACCTCTGACGCCATAGTCTCCTCTATCTTTGCCTTGAAAACCAACTGTGTTTTCCAAGAGTAGATAGCTTCTCTATCTTCTGCATCTGTGACTGATTCATATGCCATACTCAGGTGAGCAATCATAATCTCATCCCGGGGTTTGTTAATTGCCATGTCTCGCTCCTCATCTTGGAGACGTAGACGGAGCTCTTGTGCATTGTACCGTAACTGATATAACTCTATGAGCATAGAACGGCCTCTAGCAACAAACTCCTCCCACTCATCCAAACGCTTGCCATATGAAACTAAATGATTAAGTTGGCCCTGTTCTGCTGGAGGCTCAAGCATTGGCGAGAGTGTGGCAATAGCATCTGACCTGTGTACAAGGCTAGAAATGTACTGACGAAGCTGTCTGATTTCAGCCTTGAGGGCTGCCTTATCCTCTCCATCTTTTAGCATTCTATCCCTGGCACTGTCTGTAGCAACTTGTAGGAGATCAACCTGAGTCTGGCGTGTGCTACGACCAAGGTTGACTGTGATAACCTCAAAGTCCTGAGATTCCAACTCATCCAAGCTCTTCCCTTGTGGAGGTATAGCAGTCTCAACGACGATCTCCATCTCGATATTCCTCTCCACGTGGACCATATTCTTGATCCTCTTGTCTAGCACATCCTAGTAAACCTGATCAAAATCTGAATGATTAAGGACATAGGATGGCTGCCTCCTCTTCCTTGCCAGCTGATTTTCAATCCAAGACTGGTATCGGCTAATGCTACTGGAAGGGTCTGTACTAGCAACAGGGGGCTGTGACGAAAGTGAATATGTAGAAGCGCTGCAACGAGATGGGGAGTCTAAATCCAATTCCATATGAATTGGGGCTGGTGACTGCTTCGGAACTGGTGTAGGAACTTGAGGCTGAACCTTAGGCACTGGTGGACTTTGAACTGGCCTCTGAACTGGCTCTGTAGTAGGCTGTCTGTCAGGCTCCGTATGTGTATCAATGGCAAGCGCCTTACCTTTTGAATTGTTTGGCGCTTGACCTTTCTTAGGAGGGTTACTCCTCTTCTTTTGTTTAGGTTTTGACGAGGAAGGTAGTGAAGGATTCACCACTACTGGCGGCTCTGCTCTAGGCACACTTACCCTCCTGGTCCTCTTGCTATCGAGGTAAAGTATACTGTTTTGAATAACTCTACTTGACCTCTCCTTTACTGTTGCGTACTCCTTGGCGTACCAATCAACTGCTGGCAGCGGCTGTGTGTCAACCTGCTCTTTGAAGAACTGAGGAAGAACTTCTCCCTCATCATTTGATAAACCTCCCACATCTTCTGATAAGAAAACAAAAATATGTGAGAGAGAGAAGCGGCCATAGCTACGTCTGCGAACCTCAAAGTCATCCGTGCAATTTTCCCAATAATCCTCCATAGAAGGCTCATGATATGCGGGTCCAGCAAGGTGAGTTGTGTAATGACTTGAAAGATCATAGGCACGAGCCTCAACAAGATACTTGAGATGATATTTCTCAAGCTCCTGTCCTGCAACTTTGGCATCCACTGCCGTTTTGCACCAATACATTCCAAACTAAAAAGGAAAGTTGGCAGCTTGTCTATGCTTGCGGCGTAAAAGACGATGAACGTCATGCAACTGCCTTAGAAACTCCATAAAGATTGTCTTATCCGAAGGATAATGTGGAAGCATAGCTGGATTTCCTATAAATCCATATACTCAGATGTAGGTGTATGTCGGGAATTGAATACACCAATCCGCCCAACCATCCATCGCTGTGTTGGCGTAAAAACTAACACCTCTGGAGTGCAGGTTTGTACGGACAGCTATGCACACTGCGTAATGAGTGCTCTTCAAATTAGGAGGGGAAGCTCCCTCGTAGTGCTGGAATGTGTGGAAAAGAAAAGTAATCTAAGTCCTATCTTTTTGTTCTCAGCTGGAAGAGGCACAAGGTTAAGAAAACCAAGAACGTTGCAGCTAAGGATTTTCTGGTTTCGCAGATCATTAACTACAACTAAGCTAACTACTTTAAATCTATCCAGTTTCCTCAAGAAAATAGAGCATGAGGAAATGGAGTAGGAATGATTATCTGACGATAAGCGGGTACGGACTCACAACGTGAAGGCAAGGTGGCACAACTATCTGCTTGTTTGAATAGGCTTATCGGAAACAACAATATACGATAAACTAAGAACATTCTCAACTTGAAGGCACGGTGGCACAACTATCAGCTCAATCTGAATAAGTTTATTATTCACACACATCACCACGATAACCACGAACAGATTCTCAACTTGAAGGCAAGGTGGCACATCTATCAGCTCAATCTGAACGAGTTTATTGAACACATAACATAAAGGATAGCCAACTAGGATAATAAATTGCATAGGCGAGACACGCATACAATCTACGATCAACTAGCCACTATATCTAACTAAAGCGAATTCACCATCATAATTGCATGAAACCCTATGTGGCATAACAATTCATCATAATAGCAAATGCTCATGAACAGATACAGAACGAGCAATATTACAGGCAAGGTAGGCACAGCATATATTTCTCTCTCGTGCAAAAGTTATTTACAAATGAGCAAAAGCTCTTATTTATAGACATCGAAAGGTGTAGGGAACCCTAAAATCACCTTGAGTCAACTACAGTCTTGCAATGCATGCAAGATTTATTACTAAAACCCTAATAAAGCAAACTATACAGTTAACTGGAAAACTACCATCAATTAACCGGTACATCTAACCTAAATGGACAATGTGCAAGCATGCACGTCCTTATTTAAAGCAAAGTTAACTGGACACTACCTTCAGTTAACTGAAAACCCTAACCCTAACTCCTGTGATGATAATTCCAAGGAAGAGATAAGCATGTATAAAATCAGCAAGTGAACTCAAGACTAAAAATTGAGTTAACTGCTGCTCTTGATTCTATCCTCGAAACTAACTGCAAGTTCTAACTGGCAGATCACTGGCCGCTATCTCGAGCAACTCAAACAATCTTGGAAATATCCACTGGCATTTCATTGACTAGTAACTCTGGCGGCTTTGTAACTGAAGTGATGACCACTATCTCTTCTGCAACTTGATGTCTCTAACGCTTTTCCCTATTCTTCTCAACGAAAAAGTATTGCGTGATGAAACCATAAAGCTTGACCGCGAACACTTAGGTTGCGAGAAATACACAAGAACGTGGAATTCCAACGGTCCACCTCAGGTCTACGTCTGTCAAATTGTCTAAATTAGCCCCCGGATGCACTTGATTGTCAGCTATTCTGATGAAAACATAAATTAAGACCGATTTGGTCTTGAATTTAGTCTAGTTGAACCGCTTTTTGAAAAACTTGCCCGTTGACTGTGAACACGGCTATGTTCTGACAACTTTCTCCGGAAAGCTAAAATGGCACCTGGTGAGGCTAAAAATAGCTTGTCGGAGGATAATTTTCACCGAAAATTCCGAGACATGGGTTTTGTCTGGAAAATGATTCTAAGACAACCCACAACATCAGAATTGTGAAAACACGTCGTTTAGCTTGACATGCAAAGACTTTTTAGTTGAGAACTGCAAGGGTTTTAGAGCTTCTCGGGGCAATTTTTCTTGAGAAAATCTGGAACATGGGTTTTATACACAACGAAATTCTGAACAAAGCTAGATGATGCGATTTTCAAAAAGATGTGATTTTGGCCCACATGCAAAGAAATCTTCGGAAAAAAGCACAGAGTTTTAGAATGAAGGCTGCAGGGCAATTTTCTCGAAAAAATCTAAGACATGGGTTTTGCTGCTGATGCTGAAATATGCGAACCCAGATGGTCAAATTCTGAATATTTTGTCGTTTTCTTTGACATGCGAAGAAAGTACCTAAGATGAGAAATAGAAGAAATAAGACAGAAGATAGAAGGTTTTGTTTGTTCTGCTTCTATAGAATTCTCCTATCTCTGACTTGGATTTGATGTAACTTGCATGCAAATTGAAAACAAAGTCTGGAATATTCTTCTCCTCAGCAATCTGAATCCGATGCCACGAAGAACACTAAAATTTGACACCTGTAGCACTTTGAATCCTCAAATGCATGAAAAAATCGCCATTAATGAAGCTCTTTGAGAAAGCACGACTTGCTTAAGAATGAAGAAATAAGGACGAATTTTGTCTTTAAATAAATAAATTTCATTTAAAATCCGTCCATCTTCTCAAACTCAAAGTGCACCTCTTAATTTGGCAGTTTAACTGAGCCTCAAATTAGGGCGCATGCTTAACTAAGCCTTCAAAATGAATGCCTAGAATGTGATTGGCTGTGAACTGAAGCTTAAAATGCATGAAAATGATGCTTTAATAGAGCGCCACTTTTAACTTTAGTCGAATTGCCCATGCAAATCAGTTAAACTTGTGCATGCAAGTCAGTTAAGTGCACATGCAAAACAGTTAACTTCACATGCAAATAGAACTCAACATCCTCTTCAGTTAACTGAACATGCAAATGCATGCACACTGCAGATGAACTGAACTTCTAAAAATAGCAACTCAAAATGAACTTCAGTATCTTCTGCATGCAACCCAGAAATCGTTCAGTTGAACTGAAGTTAGAAACCCTAATTAGGGCACCCAGTCAACTTGTTTTGAAAAGTCAACTTTGACCCTTAAGGCGTTTTTCCAGACAGCCAATTTTGATGAAAATTTGGATTGTAACCTTCGCCGAAGCCTCTGTTCGAGCACTGACACTGGCTGGCTGACTTCACTGATTGGCTGGCTAACAAGTGCATCGCAGAGCAGGACAAAAATTGATCAAAAGGTACCTTGAGACTGAATATCATAAAACTAAGATCTGAAGGGTCAAAAATCCAAGCGCCTTTTTCAAAAGCTGCTCTTTTTCTCAGACTTAGTCAAATTTTCTCATCTCCATCTCGTACGAAGGGAAAAACAAATCCTTCATAACTTCTGATTGACGAAGTTTCAGGACTGGATCACAAGTTCACTGCGGAGTTGACCTCATTCCACATGACAGCTGCAAAGGCACATTTTTCCAGAAAACATCATCTGAGGGGTGAAAATCAAGGACGCCTTTTTCAAAAGTTGCTCTTTTTCCTCTAGACTTAAGCCATTTCTGGAACTGACCAAAATAATACTAGAACTCTGACTACAAGCTGCTGAATCATCTTCTGATCTGACGGAGACAGGCAATGGATAGCTGGACGTAACACGGACAAGTTGAATATCTGAGATCACCAAATAGAGGACATTAAAGGCCCCAAAAGCTCAAGCGCCTTTCTAAAAATGTGCTCTTTTGCTTATCCCTTGATATCTTGACCAAGATTTGACCCCATGTTTGACCTCCGGCTCAGGCACTTCTGCAACTCAGATTCACCCACTGACGGATGCGTCGCAAAGCCTGAACAAATGTGAGACAAACATCTTGGGTGGCATTTAGTCAAAAACCTTCATTTGACACCTCAAAAAGATGGGCGCCTTTCTCAAACGCTGCTCTTTTTTCCAGTGTTAGCCAATTCTCGCTTTCCTCTCATTTTGCACTATATCTTCTGTAACTTGCACAAAACAGGTCCGTTTGATAAGCTTGATAGCCCGACAAATGTCTGCTAGAAGTGACAAACCCTAAAAATAGGATCTGAGCCCCTAAAAGATAGGGCACCCTTTTGAAAATGTGCTCCCCTCTTCAGAGATAGAAAATTTTGATGATTTTCCTTCAGATTTTCATTTTTCTTGAATTTCCTCAGTAACAGACTGACATGAAACTAACACCAACTCCATATTTAAAAAGTCCAAAAATGACCTTCTGACATCACTTTAACAAGATTAAGACTCAATTAAGCAAAATGCCTTAGTGAAGCAAAAAAATTGGTTTGGGTACAACACGCTGCTCTAGCAACTGCCGAGATACAAATGTGCAATTCCCGGTCCAAATTTCTCACTGTATAAGTCAGAAAAGCCTTGTGAACACGCTTGAAATGACGTTCAGCCTTAGTGAACTCAAGTTGATCATAATACTGATAGACTTTCTGAACACTGAGAATGCCCACGGTGTTTAATCCTCGGAACTAACCCTGATAAGCAATCAAGTACACGAGATAAGAACACATGTGAAACTCATGAGCAACTAGGAAACCGGTGATCTGCTTGTGGATAATATCGTTGATGAAGGATGCCCAGTCATAATGCTCCTGCCCAGATATGATGCGACCAATAATGTAATACATCCAAGGCTGGAAAACATTAGCATGTGATTGACCTGAGACATGATTCAAGAGTGTAATTAGAATCGAGTACTCATCCTTGTACTCACCACAACCCACATTGTTTGGCAATCTGTTCTTCGCTTGCTTTAACCATCTTTCTGCCATTTTATTCTGGCACTTGTCCACATCAGCATTGAATGCCTGCTCGCACTGCTCCATAGAAATAACTAGACTGTTCGAGTGCTGAGGTATACCAAAACTTCTTTCAACGTCCAAAGGCTTTAGACTGCAAATAACTCGTCCATCTACTGACACTATCTCACGAGTGGTAGAGTTGTAATGCTTAATACAAGACATCACGAACTTGATACAATGAACGGAGATAGGAATGGAGCGGCCTCCAATAACCCGGACTGCTGAATGTTCTGAATAATCGAACCTTTGATCTTAACTGGATCTAGAACTGCTTCTGGCAGCACCTTGTGAAGATTCGTCTCAACTGTCCCGATGAAGTCGTGAGTAAGGACTGATTTGGTCCTATATTTGAGCTGAGTGTACTGCATTCTGAAAAACTCGCCTATTGATTGTGAACTTGACTATGTTCTGACAAGATTTCTGGAAAGCTAAAAATAGCCTTTTGAAGAGTTATTTTCGGCGAAAAATCTGAGATATGGGTTTTGTCCAGAAAAAGATTCTAAGACAACCCAGAACGTCAAAAATGCGAAAATCTAACCTCTACTCGATCATGCAAAGAGGTTTCAGCTGAGAAAATTAGAAACCTGAGAACAAATGCTCTGGAGTTAAAAATTCTTGAAAAATCAAGTGCACGAATTTAATTCGAGGAAGTTATATAGGAATGATCCAGATGTCTTAGACTTGCCAAATTCGCCAATTTCAGGAACATGCGAATTGGATTTTGAGAGAAATTTGAGAAACAAAGAGGAAAAAGACTTTTTTTTATATGATTTGATGAAATCGCCTTTGAAGACTGATGATAAATTTTCCTTTGCCTTGAAAATTCGCCTTTGTTTGAAGAAACGCCTTTGCTCTTGAAGAAATACGAATTTTCTTGAAGCTGTGTGAATGAATAATGATGGCGCCATGTTTAAATAAGGAAAATTCGCACCATCTTGTTCACTGCAAGATTCAAAACCTTAACTAAAATAGAAGGCTTCTGATTGGACCCCTTCCAGTTACATTGATATTGACACTGAGTCTGGAAATAAATAATAATAAAATAATATTTATCATGCAATTTGCAAAGGCGCTATCTTTAGAAAATCGCCATTAATGCTTTAAATATGCAAGAATAAATATTAAATATTATCTAACATCAGTTGACAAACCATGTGAAGCTTTAGGATTCACCGACGAACTTCACTGAATTCAAAAAGCCTTCATTTGACCTCATAGGCGTCCATTTGCTCAAGATTTTGCATTTTTTGTTAACTTCCTACTTTGTACCTGAGTACAAAGTTACGACTGGCCATCTTCGACACTGATTCTTGGGTGACCAGATGATGCTGAGACTGAACAAGTGTATTCATTGCGAAACCTGCAGAGCAAGGAAGAAATGTCTGCTGAGAGTCATTACTGCAAAATCTATCATTTAACACCTCAAAGAATTAGGTGCCCTTGATTAAATTGATTTTTAGGTACCAGACTTGACCATTTCTCCAAACTGCCATCTGACGCTTCAAACGGCTGCCGATGACGAACGGTGAACCTTGCTGACAGGCAACCATGCTCACTGCATGACTGGAGATATTCCACATCCAACGAATATACGCAAGGCATCTGAAAAGTGCATTAAGGGCCTCAAAAGTAAAAGCGCCCTTGGCCTGAGAAGGCACGAACACCATTTTGACAAAATTGCAACTCTCAACCAGATGCCCTACTTCGACCTCTGATATCTGGAGCTGGAATGGCCCGATTCAAGCACCGTCTGTCTCGACGCGTAGCCAGAAGGACCTACGAGAGACATCTCTAGAGGCGACGAAGCAAGAAAACTGCTTCTAAGACCTCAAATAGAAAGGCGCCTTTTCCAAGATGGAATCGACGACCAGACTTAGCCATTTTCTGAGCTGTTTTCGTTTTTAGTATTTCACCAAGGACCTCACACGTATGAGCGTTTTCCAAATCCCGAAGGCTGACGGCTGGGCTCGTTGAATAGCTGGAGTAATTACGCTCAAGTCTCGTGAAGACTTCGAACGTCAATAACCTCATCTGACAGGCCTGAAGGCTAGGCGCCTCTGGCCTACAGAAATACAATGAAATTTACATTTTCCTCTGCCTGCTAAATTATGTGCCTGGTAGAATCTCTGCCACAATCTCTTAGAATGTCGGATTAACATGCAACTTGGTGCATCGCGAAGGCGAACTAGAGTAGCACAAATGATAGGAGACCTCGTTTGCAAACTCTGCCATCTTAAGGGTCAATTTGAAGGGCGCCCCTGAGCTACAGGGGCGCAATTCACCATCTGAAGAAGCTCTTGTGATGTAAACTCTCCTCATAAGCTCATCTTCTGACACTGACTGTCGGAGCTCCGGACCTCAGATCATTGCGTTCGATAGCTCGTCGGACAGGCAGACTAGTCGTGAAGAGATTGATTGCATCAACCATCAAGAATAACAAAATCTAACCCTCCTTTAAAGAATGCGCCCTTGAGCTACAGGGGTGCAAAAGATGGAAAGTGACAAGCTTCTGCAGACTGCAACTTTGGAATCTTCAACTTTTGTCGCCAGTAACCGGAGTTATGAGTCTCGGAAAGCCTCACTGGATAGCTCATTGGATAGGTAGACAAATTCTGAAGAGATTAACTGTATGCTTGAGCATTTACTACAAAATTTAGGCCTTCAAAAAGAAGGGCGCCCTTGAGCTACAGGGGTGCAATTATGCTTTTCCTTGAGAAATCTTCAAGAATTAACCATTGAAATCATCATTTTAGCCACTGAAATGACTATTTAAAAGTATAAGTGTTGTCGTGAAATGTTCCTCCACCGTGAAATGCTTCATTCTAAGCCTCTGATTCAGGTTTTGATCAATGAATACTGCCCTTGACTGACAAAACATTAACGAAACTCCATGCTTGATATTGCCCAAAAACTGTATTTTACATCATTTTAGCAAGGTTTAGACTATTTGAAGCAAAATGCCTTGATGAAGCAAAAAATTTGGTTTGGGTACAACATGCCTAATTTGGGTGATTTTTGGATCAAAAATAAACTTTTGGACAACAATTAATTTGCATTGTTAGAGCTTGAGGACAAGGAGGATACAACCTTAGGTAATATATTCGCATGAAAGAGGATATGACCTTCGAATTGGTGAGCAATGTCTTACCCAAAGACTCATGTATCTCAACTTTCCCAACATGTGCTACAATTGCCAATCCTTTGAGCACAAAATTAGGGATTTCCCCTTAGTCTCTTGTTATGTCCCCTTTTTCCATAATCTATGTTGTGGTGCAAAACACCTGTTTCCTATCACCAGTGTTCCCTTGATTCAAATTTGTGTACAAGTTCTTCCCCTTCATCCCCCATGCATTTGCTTAAAATCCACAAAATCTCTAAATATTGAGGCATGGCCAATTTTCTAAATTAGTGTAAGCCATCAGAGTTTTGAAGTTTCCCTTCCCAACATGATTTTCCTCCCAATGTCTCAGACTTCCCCATTTAGGCATACCTCATGACCATCCCACCTTGTTCCCTTCTCTTGTCGGGATATCGAACTTGTCCATCTCACCATACCTCTCCACCAAACCCTACTCCTTCACAAGCCTTGGTCAAGGAGTCGGACTTCCTCTCACCAGAATGCCTCCCTTTTGAACCTCAATTTGAGACTTGTGGTATGAGTCGTAGGTTATCCCCAACGCCCCAATTTTGACCACTCTTGCCATTTCTCACCGTTCATCCCACCTATTGCTTGACACGTCAATGCATTGTGATTCTTATTCTCAATACATGGCTCTAGTCGTGGTACCATATCACCAACAACATCACTTACTTGGAGGACATGGCTCAATATGTATTTTTTACCACGAGAGTTGAGTATTTTGCCTTAGCTGCCATTAATATGGTAGTTAGAGTTTGTGGCTACGGATTTTCATGGTAGTAATGTTGGGAGTTGTTGCAGGTTTTGAGTTCCTCCATACCTCCCTAGTACCTTTCAGTGCATGCGGATGTGGATTTTGGGTGTGATTCAAAGGAAAACAACGTTAGTAGACATGGGTGCTCTCTACCACATACCGGTTAGGAGATATTAGTGTTTAATGTAGGTTTCGACAATCTTTTTGTGGGTATTGAGGATTCGGTGTAAAAAATGAGAAGATAATTAAGGAAAATATTCCAAAACCTTAACTTGAAGCTATTATGGTCTATAGCCTTCAAGCACATAAATCTGAGCATGAAAACACTAGGAAAAGGTGAAAGGATGAAAACCCAAAAAATCTCACATGCCAAAGGACAAAAACCTTGTTGAGTGAAGGAGCGATTCTCACCTACAGGTCTCATTTGAGCTTTAACAATGGCTAATAATTGCAATAGAATGTTAGCTTGACACTTCTAGTTGTTGAGAGAGAAGGATATTCTAGAGGTGTCCATGATGGCAATTAGCAATTGAGTTGAGCTCGACCACTTGTAGAGGGCCATGAACATTGGTAAAGAGCCTACAAACCATAGAAGCTTTGAAACAATGTTTGTAATGTACTCCGTGCTTCTATAAATGTAAGAAACAACCCTAATGGCCATGTGTGTGTGTGTTGTAAATCAAGTCTAATCAACATTCTATAAACTATTTTGAGATCTGTATAATGTGGAAAGGTTTTGCCATGTGTTAGCAATTTCTTGGATTGATTTGTAAACTAGGCATTCTATGTTAATGCAAAGATTTGTATTTTGTAATTTGGGTTAAGTAGATTAGGGAAAAATATATATTCCATAATTTGTCTTCTATTTGTGAATTGACCAATAAGATTAGGGTTTGTTGTTATTTGTATGAATTTGAAGGATTTTTTTTGAGTTTGCTAGATGCAGGTAGAATAGATTAGGGTTTTCCATTTTAGGGTCAAAGAATGAAGTTTGAAGCATAATATTAGAATTTTAAAGATGTTGTGTAAACATCAATACAATCTAGCATTTATAAGGTTTTGGTCTTAGGTATTTAAACCTAGAAATTAAATAGACAAAATATTTGCCTTAATATTTAGGGTTTCTAAGGTTTGGTTCAACACATTTAAATCTATTGCAAAATATTAGTGCTAATAATAGCTTGGGACATTACAATAGTATTAGAGCATATCACTTAAAATATATAGCTGCAAGGGATTTAAGGAATATTACCATTAATAATTGGCTCGGTACATTATAGTGGTATTAGAGTTAGTTTTCCTACCAGCTTGCAAATCATGGGATTCCTAAAATTTTTAATGTTTGGTGGAACAAGCTCTTCAAGAACCAATGGTACCAAGAACAAAGGTGATGATGAAAAAAAGCAGAGAATGGTGTTGGATCGGTTGATAGACCTCCTTAATACACTTTCCTTAGCAAAGAAGATGGAGAGATTGCTGCTAGCTCTAACGTATATATGACTCTCTCAAGAGAGCTATGGGAAGAAGTTCCTTTTCTACATTTTATAGTATTGATGAAATTATTATTTATTAGTAAAATAAACTGTTAAATGGTTTGCAAAATACCAGAATTTGTCAAAATATTTGAAAGCAGCTTTCTCACTTGAGAAATATGTAGAATTTTCTTTCCCAAATTGCTTGAAGTGGATAAGAACAAAGGGAAAAACAAGGGGTGGATAGGTGCAAAAAAGAGACAAGAAAGGTAAGGACTGAAAGAGGCTATGGAGGAAGAGATCAAGGAACATGGAAAATATTAAATGTTCTTGCAGAACGAGGAGCATTTAGAGCCAGAGCCACAACCAGCACTAGCATATAAATCCTTTTTAAAGACACCATATTTAAGCAACTCAAAGGGAGGTACACACAAGAAGAGGCATTATGCACCTCAAATTATGACAAAGATGGTTGATAAAGACATTACAAATGAGTTAAGAAGAAAGAAGCTCTATTTTTCTTGCTAAAATCCATGGAATCTAGGTCATAAGTGCCTAGGCAGGGAACAAGTGTATGACCCTGAGGTAGTGTCAAATAAGAACTTAGAATCAGATGAGCCAGGGTAATTGTGAATGCAAAGGTCCATGTACCTGATGAGGAAGAAATTATGGAGCATGAGAATGAAGAAAAGTCAGATTTGCAAGAAATTAAAGTTATCACTTTCAACAAGGTATACATGATCCCTTACATGAGGATAACATAATTCTTGTCCAAGAAGTAGAGATGGTAAGTGACACGACTCTTGGTATAGAGTGTACAAATCCTTTATTTGAATTATATATTATAGCAATGGGGCACGAAGAAGAAGGAAATTTAAATTTGCAAGAATTTGAAAGGAAGGAAGCCTTGGAGAAATTTGTGATGCAGGTGGAAGGTATGAAATTTGGTGGAGAAAAGGTTATTCTATTGTCTATTGAGTTTGTAGGTCAGCAAGATATTTGTCCTAACGGAGTCAAAGAGAAAGCATCACTTGTTGAGTGCACAAGTGAAAAAGTTGTTCCCTTTCAATCCATACCCATCAATCCTCCAATGATTGATGAATTATAGGATATTTTGAAGGTGTTGATCCAATAGAAGTATTGACTAGGGTTTCTACTTCAACAAAGGAAGGTAAAAAATCTGATTGTATTTATGTTATCAGAGATCTATTGCTTCATGCTATATCATGGTTGTGTTGTTATCATCATGAGAAGTGTCACAAGAAAGATGAAATAGTTCAAATATGTCCTTACATAAGAATATGGAAGTCGGGTAGTAAGCTGAAACACATGAAGGGCAATGTAGAGGCATCACCCCATGTTATGGTAAATATTTAGGAACACATGAAAGCTGAAATTTTTGATGGATTTGATATCCTTGTTGCTAATAAAGTCATCATGCCTTGCATAGGGATAAGTAGACAACTTATTTTAGCCACAAAAAAGCTGAGGTAATGTGGTGAATTCTATGTTGAGAAACCTGACATGGTTATGTGTGTTCAATGGTTACATTCCATGGATGACCCTCTATAGAATCAACATAGCAGGGTGCTTCATAATATGTCCCTAGGATCAGATATCAAATAAAAGATTTCAATAGGCCATAAAATTAGAAATTGATGATAAGCAAGCCATTCTCACTCCTTGTTTCTCAAAGACTGATTTGAGAATGAGCCACTAGAAAATATGTGTTTGCAAGGATTATATGCATAACACATCTTTTAGATGCCTCATGGGTCATAGTGAGTTTTGGATCATGTCATTCAATATGATTAATATATTAGCTGTTTTCCAATTCATGATGAAATAGGTATTCACTGGCCGATTGAGAGAAGTTGCTTGCTTCGATAAGTTTTTATGACATTTTGATATGTAGAAAGGAGTGGAAGTGTCATTGAAGGACTTACAATTGATCATTGAGGTTCTAGAGTAGCGGGCTCTATTTGTAAAGGAACTTAATGTGAGTTTGATTACACAAATGTGTTATATGTGGGTCATGGCATTATTTCTCAAGGCATACAAGAAAACCAGAAGAGAACTCAATTCTTTTGGCATGGAAAACCTCTCCTACACTAACTCTATTGAGAAGATTCCCTAGTTTATGTAGCAGTGATAGAAGGTTTATTAAGGGGTTTTCATGTACAATAGAATCCTTTAACAACATGACAAAAAGAGGAGTTGTTGTAGGGATAAATAAAACATAGGAAGTTTTTGATAAGTGTATTAAGGTAATCAAATCATGCCACATATTTTCCTTTTCTTTATTTATTGCATCCATGTGTGGTAGGATCTGGTGCTTTAGGAGAAAGAGTTGAGGCCATGCTGATGCAAAGATGGAGATCCATTAAACTTGAGGGTATGAGGGCGAAAGATTCAAAAATTGGGTTTAGCATTTGTGGCAAGTTTTCAAGTCTTAGAACTCTGCTCATGTAAATGAAATCTATCATTAATTGGAAGCCAAGGTGCTGAGGTGCTTTGGAGCTATATACAAAATTGTGAGGATCTTATGAAAGGAAAACCTTCTATACTCACAAATTCTTTATTTGCTAAAGACACCTTGGCAAGGAGAAGGAGAGTATTTGCATATTCTTGATCAACTTCATAAGTAGGGCAAGTTTTGGAATTCCAAATTCCCCTCCAGCAAGATGAACATCAATGAGATAGTTGCTAAATGGGGTTTCCTAGTTTGAAGCCACCAACTATACATGGTAGAGATAATTGTTGGATAGGAGAAACATGAGCCAAGGGCCAATATGAATGTGGTTTCCAACCACAAATCTACTATTATTAATGTTTCCAAATTTTTCCATGCTTTCTTTGTAGTCATAGAAAGGTTTTCAGTTAATGGAGGAGTTTTTGAGCCATTACCATTGCTAAAGCGTTCCTAGCCAATATAGGGCAACTCCCAACCTTCTCTTCCTTGGTTTTAACTTTTGAGTAAAGGAACTTAGCTTTGCAACTAGGATGCAATGCTCCTAGCAATCATTTTTGTTATTTCATTCTTTGGATGATAATATCTTCCATTAGCAGCTATTGTTGGAGTTGATGGTGAACCCCACATCTCCTAGAAGTCACCTAAAACCAATTACTTGTTACAATTTAGAGAAAAAGAAAGATAGATTTGCTCAACAACCTGAGAATTATATTGATTCAATAACTTGAATGAATGATTACAATGAAAGCTGAATCCTTATGAAAAGGAGAAAAAAACCCTGCATCAAATCAAGATGAGGATTAGATTGGATTATGACAAGTGTCCTCATCCTATGTAATGAGATAACTTGAATAAAAAATGGCTCAATCTAATAATATAAAAAGCACTTCTAAATTTAGCCTAAGTGAATAAAGTAAAAGTGGTCTAATAACTAATTAATGATTTTATTAGGTGATTACCCATTTACTGCAACACCCCCCCTTAAGATCAATTTAGGGAGAAGCTAAAAACCTAATGAAGAATGCAATGATGGATGCAAAATGGGTCCCAACTACAAGGCCTAATAAGGTACCCATGTACAAACAAATGGAATCTCTCATAATTGGAGAAGAGGAGAAAACTTCATGGGAAGAAACTCCTCTCCAAAAGAGAGAAAAAAGAAATCAAAGCATACATGTGACAAAAAACTGTTTCAGTCACATAAGTACAATCAAGATCCCCCCCAAAGGAGAGAATAGAAGAGACGATGAATCCCCATCATAAGGAAGTAGCTCCTCTCCCAAAAGTTAATGCTTGAAGAAGAATGCTGAAGATGATCCAAAATTGGCAAGCATTATTCCTCCCCTTAGGAAGAAAAAATCCAATGGTGAATGTAGAAGAAACTTTGTCAAGAGAAGAGGTCTAAAGATGAGTGCCTCAAAAAATTGCTCAGTGTCTACATGTTTGAATCAAAAGATACCAAATCAAATGAAGCAAATCCAAACGACTGTGAAGATCCCTATATAACAACCTCCAAAGGCAATGATGAAGTGATGACAAATAGGTTGTAGCTATCATCAAAGAGGAAGTGAATATCCTCAATCATGTCCCCAATACCTGCAATATGTGACTCAACAAATAAGGCTGCAATATTTGACAAGAAGTCATTCCACAAAGTTGAAACTAAAAGATTAGAAACATCCTACTAAATTTAGCCAATCTTTGAAGATGCAGGGGGTGGAAGCTCAACATAAGTCTCATGAACCAAGGTGGATGATGTCATGTCCCTGAAATCATGACATTTAGATAATAAAGAAGCATAATTAAAAATAGTTAACCATTTGATATTACCTAATTATAATTGTCCAAAACAATATTATAATTATGGATATTATAAATAACGTCATAAATGTTATTATGATATAATAGATATTAAAGTATATAAAATTAATATAAAATATAAACATGAAATAATATTATAATTACGATTATAAATATAATGAATAATATAATATACACAAGAAAATATAAATAATCAAATATAAATGGAAATTATGATTATTATACAAAAACTAATAAATATAACTAATACTATAAATAAATATAAATAATATTACAAATAAATTAAAAATAAATAGTAAAATATAATACACATCAAAACAAAATAATAAAATGAATATAATTTGAGATATCATTAAGGAATGTTTAACTAAGGGTCATGTCCATTTGTGGGGTTATCTCTATTCAAAGAGATGCCTCTCTTCATGGAGGTATAAGGATATAAAATAAGTTTGTAGGATGTGGAGAAGAGGGGGAGTAGAAGATAAAAGGAAAAAGATATATTAAATACACATCAGATTTTAAAAAGAAGATAGAAAAGTAAAGGAATGAAGATATAAAAAAGAGATCTATCAATAGTGTGTAGAGAACAATAAAAATAGAAATTAGAAAGGTTTGGAATTAGTTTTCAAAAGACAACAATCATTTCAAAAGGTTGTGTCTCTTCTAATGAATGACTCTTTTCAAAAAGATACATCTTCTCATTTGAATGTGGAGATATAAAAAGAGAAAGAATGAGATATGTATAGGAAGGAAGAAGGAAATAGAGAATGGAATGGGAAACAAGAGATAAAATATAGACTGCAGATCATCTGAAATTTATAAAGACAGGCAGATGGAAAGTAGATAAGTATTTTATGAATATAAGGAGATAAGTATTTTTATGAATTTAAATAATAAGTTAGATAAATGTTTGTACATTTAAATAATGATGTTGATAAATAGATCATGGATTTAAATAATAGTCTAATTAATAGTAATTCATACATGATGCTATTTATTTAATGTTATCTATTTTTTATTGATTGCATGGGGAATAATAAATCATGCATGCTACTAGTTATCTTATAACATTGCCAATATGTTATGCTCCATTGACATTATTGTATGTAATTACATATATATATATATATATATATATATATATATATATATATATATATATATATATATATATATATAAATAATACGATTATACAATAAAGATACTTGTAGCAATTATTGAGCCTTATAAGTAATTGTGATTATTTGATAGAAAAAAGAATAAATTTATGAGTGTCTTTATCCTATGATTGATTAGGAAAAGGAGAAAAAGAATGCAATATGAACACTAGACCATCATAAAAGGATATCTTCAAGAAATCAAGGCAGATTTAGGGTAATCCCAAAATGGGGACATTACAGATGATGGAAGTACACATAGGTTCAAGTGACCAAACTTCTCCTCAGATATTTGATCCACTCTAGATGCATGAGAGTGTAAACTGGTCAATGGTAGTGTAGAATCATTTGGAGAAAAATGTGAGAAGGAATCTAATTGAGATGCATGATCAATTGTCCCAACTGCAATAATATCTCTACTGTGCAGGTCTTTGATAAGCACCAAATCAGGTGTGAGCTCCATTGTATTCCTTGCCCCATTGTGTGCAATCCGATAGATGGAAAGGTGATTGGATGATAATGAAGGGACACAAGACATCATGAAATGTTCCATCATCAATTTCAATAGATTCTTTCCCACAAACAATCATGTAAGTGTTGTTTCCTATTAGTATATGTGTTTAATTGCAAGGCACATATGAAGAGAACATACCCGGAGATGAAGCCATATGATGTGAGGCTCTTGAATCAAGAGGCAATTGCTTGGATTGAATACTAGTGGATGCAAAGAGTGCATGGTTTTTTATCTTATTTGTTATTCTTGCCACACTATCTGACCTAGATTGTGTAGGTGATGGTGTGGAAGAATAGGATGTACCATGTTGGCGTAAAAACTAACACCTTTGGAGTGTGTTGATGTGGTTTTTGAGACCGCACCAACACAGAACAAAGTTTCCCAACGGATACTCTATTCTCTCTTGAACAAAGTATTCAGCATGCTAAGATTGCGAGTGAGTTCATGCTTTCAACTCCAAGGTTCCTTTAATGCGAATAGACCCAGTTTGGTTGATGTGTATTGCTGTGTTCTTACGAGGGGACTTACACAATTGTTCAGACTTCTTGCAGTTAGCAGCCGGTATACGATTTGTATGATTTAGCAATGTGGTTCGTTTTCCTAAAACTTATCAGAAATATGCGGAAAGTAAAGAGTATAGGGCCTAAGAAACTTATGTTCTATTCTAAATGCAGGATATGTGGAGCTTCGTTTTAGTAGACTTCAACCAAATTTCACCTAGCCTCGCATCGGACAGCCTCGGTAAAATTGGTGCAATCTTCAAAGGGATAGCAAGGATGTTCAAATTATGATTTAGCATACATACACCATCACAACGACGCATATAAGCATACAAACCACAACCGAAGTTAAACTCAAGATAATGTCCAGTCGACCACGCAAGGCGAACTTATCATCAACAAGTTGCTAGTGGTATGGAATAAAGTGAAGCTACCTCAATAAAACACCACACATCAAAGTAAACTACTTGCATGAAAATTACGCTACTTGGATACGAAAGGAAGAAGAGACCTTGGTAGCTATTCATGACAAGACGAATTCCACCATCAATGAAAAGATCTATTATCATGAAAAGTGTTACACAACAATCTCCACAAAAGTTTTCAAAGGGAAAACTTTCTTTCTTCTCCACACTATGCAAAATGTCTACAATGCTCTACTCTCTAGTCTCTAGCTCTAACTCAATTCTGATTCTAATCTCCTGTTCTAATGAATTACAAATGAGAGGGACTCCCCCTTTATATAGCTAGCCCAGTCCAAAAGACGGCTAGGGTTACAATCAATAAAGTGGCCAGAATCGTGCCACCTCAGCCCTAACCCTAAAAACTGCCAGAATGGGGAGTGGTACATTAAATGAATCAAAGATTCCCACTCACTCCCAAAAATAGTAAAGGCAATAAATGCCCACAATCAGTCTTCTAGAAGATCCTCGTCCAGTAGTGCATTCCCACTTGCCTTCTCTCTGACTGCAAACTCAACGAACCTGCCAAGTACAGCCTCAACTTCCTGAACTGAAATGGGCGGAATGCAATCTAACTGAAACTCTAACACTGTGACTGAATGCTCATGCCTCGTACAAGATTTTCTCCAAGCAACCAAGGAATCCTGCGTGTTCTGGATCAAGGTGGAGAAAGTAGAAGTATTCTCGAAATCATCCTGTACGAAGGTCTTAACATCTGAAAAGAAAGGTACCAGCCTACCCCTCAAATTATCAATATTAACTTCATCTGGATTCAGCCGCCTAGCAAATATGGCCTCAAAAGTATTCTGAACTCCATCAATAATATTGGCCATAGCTTTATGTACCCTGGCTGAATCTTCCTGTGCAGCGTCGAAGAAACCACGCCCGGTGATCGCTGAAGAATACCATCTCGAGAAATCATATCTGTCATTCTCCTGAATGACACCTCCATCAACCAGCAACCGCAACGGCACATGTCTCAATACCTCAAGACGCTGGATTACTTTACTCTGATAGATAGAAGCACCGCCCCAAGCATGATCAACTGCCTCCATCCATGCTAAAATACTAGAGGCCTGCTGAAAAGAAAAAGCAAGGTCCTCCATAAACTTTTCAGTCTCAGCACGAACCCCTGTGACCCACTTATCCACTTCCTGTGCCATCTTTCCTAACTCCATCAAGCCACTGATGGACTCCCTGGGTATCTCTGCTGGAGGCTCTATAACTGGAATATCCTGCCCTCGAGAACGAGACATCTGCTGCATATATCCGATTAAAGCCTTGTGTTCTCTTTTCAACCTTTTGTATTTTCCTTCCTTCTTGAATAACCTGTCTTTGAGGGCAAGATAGGAGTTATCACACTCCTCTACAATCTGCGCACCAGTGGGGCGTCCTAAATCCAAAGTTGTGACCACATAATTCTCAGGTACTGCTTCATTTCGGTCACAATCAACTTGAGGCACGACAACGTGAAGAGTACGGGAACCATCCTCTTCAGTGGATATCTTCGAAAATTTTCTTGCCTTCTTCTGTGGAGGTGCACTGATCCTGTTCAAGAACTCTTCCATCTCAATTGTTGGATCAATCTCCTCGCTGGGGCTTCTCCTCATTCTATCCTTAAGCCAATCAGGCACATCGTACTGTATATCAAAGGGTTGCTGTTCCTGTGCCTCTACTTCTCTAACTTGCTCAACCTCTACATCATTCTGGCGAGGCTCATCGTCCTGAAGTGGCTGAGTGTCTCCTGAAACAATATCATCATCATCGCTCATAGCATCTAACTCTAAACGAGGGTCAGAATAGTCCCTCATCATCCCGCATCAACCCTACCAGTTGACGCCTCGCCAACCGACTCTCCTTGGAGGCTGAATATTATCCTGTACCACTTGCACCTGATTCAGTGCATTCCTCTGATCAGCAAACAAAGAAACCTCCTGTATACTTGGAGAACGTGTCTCCAATGGTGATGCAACTGTGACTCGTGGAGGTTCTGGCTGAGTAGGCTCCTGTCGAACTAGCTCTTTCTTTCGAGATTCTGGACCTCGTGTGATCTGTTTCTTTCTTCTAGTGGTGGGCGTCCTGTGATCTCCCATCATATTGTAAGTCAAAGCAATTGACCTACTCTTCAATCTGCTTACACGCCTATCAACCCATGCCCTAGTGAATGTCAGGACCGGAATAGAAAGTGTATCTAAATCAGCAATCTCAGGTTCTGACCAGTCTGGAGGTGGAAGTGGAGTATCTCTCACTGCTGCATAATCCGGATGGACAACGTCCATATCCTCGTTCACCTGGTCCGGAACCGGCACAACTTCACATTCCCTGATCAAAGTAATCGGCAACCGAGAGAACATCCTTTTCCTTACTTCAATCTCATCAGCTGCATCAGCCCAATAATCCTCAATGGTGGCCTTATGTTTAAACTCCTCTGACAGTACCCATTTGATGTTATGATGTGGATCGTAGTGCTGTCGGCTGGTGTGGTATGAAAAGTGATAAAATTGAAGTTCACTCTCGGCTTCTTTAGCTGCCTGTATTGAGGGGCACACCTCATCCGAATTGCCCATGACAATTGGAAATTATACTCCTCCCTTTTTCTTTTTCTTCTGCATCTTATCATAGGCAAGCAATTGCCTAGATATCTCTAACATTAAAACTCTATCCGTTGGGTACTTAGGCAGCCTATATGGGTACGATGAAAAACCTTGCAGCCTAATATAAGAAAACCTTGGAAACTGTATAAACCAGCACCCATACCTTTCAATCAACTCTTGGGCTTCCCTCGAGATTCTGTGATGTAACCGCTCCTGAAGCAATCTTGTGATATGCATGGTGAAGGCATCGTTGACACGCTTGTAATGAGTAGTGCTTGCCAAATGTAACTGCGGACAAGCGTCATAGATTTTGAATTGGTGGGAGCCACAACCAACAGGTTCTTTGTAAGAAATCCCTCTGTACTTCGTCATACGTGCCAACATGTAGATGATGTAAGAGCTCATGTAAAATGTCTTCGTTCTCCTAAGGCTTAGGAGCTGCTCATGCAAATTATCACTTATCATCTCGGCCCAATTGACATAATCCTTCCCTTCCAGCACGAGGTTGATGTAGTAAAACATCCAAGGCTCGAAAATAAATGACTGTGCACAACCACCAACCCTGCTCAGCATCATTATGAGGTCACAGTATTCTTGCTTCAAGTCATCCGCTATGATCTGCTTCGGCAACTTTGTACGAGAAGGCTTGGGAGTGCTCATCCAGTGAGTGTTGATCATCTCCATGCATCTCTCGAATGCGGAGGCATACATCCGCTCAGCCCGTTCTCTGGATTTGTAAACCATATTCCTGTGCACTGGGATCCCGAAAGCTTCACCAATGGCTGCTGGAGTAAGATTAGCCAACACTTGGCCATCTGGTGACATGATCGATCTATGATCCTTCTCATAATAATTGGCGCACTCCATCATCAGCTTCGAACACTGAATGGCTGGCGGGAAGCCAGCAGCTGCATATAACCTGCTTCGAACAATATTGTGCGAAGTAGTCGAAGGTCGATGACTTCCAATTCCCAACATCCTGTTCTTGAAGGCCTCCAGGTTGACGGAGCCCAAGTTGGTGTCTGTCAGCTTGCCCAACTTTGAAATAAATTTTGATTCTGGCATGAATGTTTTACTCAGCTTCTTAATCACAGCTTGCCTGGATGCACCGTTGTTATCCTTGCCAGTCGCCCTTGCCTTAGCCATTTGCAAACAGTAAACATTCATCAGCAATTTAATTTATAAAATAAAATATTGTGTAGGGGCTGCAGTCGACTTCTAGAAGCTGCAATAACTTTTCTTATTTGCAAACCTCAGCTTCTTCTCCCGAACTTCAATACTTAGGAAAGATTTCTAAGTAGACTTCAGTGACTTCACTACTCTTCAGCAACTCCAATCTACAACTTTGATAAATTCGTACTTTACACCAGCAATCAGCAATCAGCAAATTCGTACTTTTTAAATCAGCAAGCTCACACCTTGGTAAATTCGTACTTCTTACTTGGCAAGTGCGCACTTCACAAGCTTCAACAACTTCGTACTCTTTAAACTCTCAGTAACTTCTTTGCTTCAAGGTGTCCTCCTCAGCACTGGCAGCAACAAACTAAGCTTCAGCAATCAGCAAGTGCGCCCCTCTTGACTTCAGCAAAATTCAAATTTTCAACACTTGCACTGGCAACTCAAGGCGTCCTCCTCCAACAGTCTCAGCAACTTCAAATTTAAACTTCAGCAAATTCCAATCCTCAGCAAAATTTCGAACTCTTCAAGCTTCAGCAACACTCAGTCTTCAGCAACTTACTCAGAGCAAATCGACTTCTTCAACTGTGAAAAATGAGTGAAAAACCTCTTCATTTTATAGCCAAAATTCGAATTCTAGGAGAAGCCAATTATAGCCAGTACATTAAATTTCCACTACTCCACTTCAAAAATTCGAATTCTCCCTCTCTGGTATTTCTGACACTTGTCTCTCGACGTCAGGAATCTTGCTCTTCTAGAAACTTGACTTTGACTGGCATCTTTGAATTTATTTTCGAAAAAATTTGATTTAAATTCATCTTTTTAATCCACCAGCCGAAACTCTGTCATTTGAATTCGAATTTAACTCTTCATCATCTCTGGAAAATTCATCTTCGAAGAATTCAATCAAAATCATCTAGGCAACTCATCTTGAATTCATCATTCGGAGAAATTCACTTTGAAAAGTCATTTTATTCAAATTTGCCTTAAAAAATTTTGAATTCTCCCCTTAGGAAAATTCACAATTTGAGCACTGATTAAATTCTTCACTGAAAATGTGTTGGCAAAGTGCGGAAGACATAGAAATCCATCTATCATCGCAAATGTTCAGTACCCAGAAGAGAATTTTCTTCAGAATGCTTCGAATCCATGGGTACCCAACGAACGGGTTCATTTAATTTTTAAAATTTTGAACCTTAGAAAATATTATTCTGTCAAATTAAATCCATTCTTCGCCTGTGATCATCCTGTGTTGCTCTGACTTGAGGAACTTGAATTCATCCTGCATTAATATCATTCTCCGACTTCACCACTGAGAAAATTTGCTCGTGCTCCACGAAGGAAAATTTCACCACCTTGATCTCTAGGCGTATTTTCTAAGGAAGAAAATATTTTTGCCTTAGAGAATTTTTTTTTTTAAATCATCTTGCATTTTGAGAAGTTGCCTTAGAAAATTTTATTCGTTTGCCAGTGAGAAAAAAAAAAAATATCAACCTCACTTAGAAAATTTTAATCCTGAAGGCGCCTAGCACATTTTATTTCCCACTCACCACTCTGCATTTTACTTCATACTCGAAAAATATTTTATTTGAAGCTCAAACGCCTTCGAAAAATTCTCCAACACTTTAGAAATATTTCATTTTCCTTTACTCAACATTTGGGGCGCATATCACTCTTGAGGAAAATCACGCCTTAGCATTTTGTCTTCACCACCTCACACATATTACTTCACCACGCCTAACATCTTGTTTTCACACTTCACACGCCTTAGAGAAATTCTCTAACACCTACCACCTTAGGCGCATTTGGGACTTGAAGGGGAAATTCAAAATCACGCCTAGGAAAGCATCTTCAACACTTTCCACCTTGGGCGCGCCTAGCATTTACCTTACATTGACCACGCCTTGAGGTATTTTCACTCACCTTTTACTCCATTTATTTACCTTTTACCACCTCAACTTGGGCGCATTTGAGCTTGGCAAGAGGATGACTCTTCAACTTCCGTTTTTTTGTCTTGACATGGCTTGTTTTGGGCGCATTTTCATGTATGTGAGGGATAAGAACTTTGACTTGTTGACCCACTCCTCCCTTGGGCGCATTTTGACATAGCTGGTGGATGAAACTCTTACCACGCCTTGGAGTGACCCTTCACCTTCCATTTTTTGTCTTGACATGCATACATTTGGGCGCATTTTGCCTATGGAGGAGGATAAAAAGCTTTGACCACTTTGACTCTCTTGCAATTTGGGCACATTTTACCCCTTGAAGAGGATGGGCGCATTTTGAAGGTGGTGGAGGATATTCAGACTTAGAAAATTTTTCAACTTTTTCTTTCTTCAAGGTGGGCGCATTTCCCTATGCCTACAGGATGAAAGGTGTTGACTTTTCTTTGACCACTTGTACTTCGGGCGCATTTTGCCCCTGGTGAAGGATAAACTTCATACTTAGAAATTTTTTGTGCCTCCTCATCAACTGGGTGCATTTTGCCATGCCTACTGGATGAAGTTCCAGACTTAGAATTTTCTCCTCGTTCTTCGCCAGTTCCCATGCCCTGCTATTTATAGTAAGTCCTCTGACTTTGCATCTCTGAGGCTCGGAATGACTTGAAATTTTGCACACTGCATCCTCATGACCTTGTTGTCCTGTCGACACTGCCATTTTTAGCTGACCTGCTATTTATAGCATGTTTTCGGAGATGATTTACTATAAATAGTAACTGCTTGTTTCTGATAGTTCCACTGCTCTGATTGACTCGAAATTTGAACGAGGTGCTCCTCACCACGTGACCTGCTTGTTGACATCAACGCATGCACCTGACTTACTATTTTTAGCCAGTTTCCAAATGGACTTACTATAAATAGTAAGTGCTCCGTTTGACTTGAAATTTTACCAGCAGATAGCCTGAAGGATGCTAATCGCGGTGGTTTACACCAGTTTTCGAAAATTCTGACTTTTTGCCCTTCTTTTCAGGTCCCGAAGCTGGAAACCCTAATTCGCTCTGCATGCATATCAAGTGATCTCTGTTTGTCTTCGTTTCTGTGGCACTGCGATCAGCTTGTGATTCTGAACTGCTGGGAAGCGGCTGTCGGGACGCACCTGCTAAAAATAGCAAGTTCCTTACTGAGTGGTTATCTCTGTTTGCATGTCACACCATCGCGAAGCTCTCGAAAAACCCACCAAGAATCATCCGACATGCAAAAGAAACCTTGACATGCAAACCCTAAAAATAGCCTCGGAAGGCTGAATTCGAAAGTTGGTATCTCGCTTTGCATGTTACACCATTGCGAAGGTCTCGAAAAACCGAAGGAATATGCCAACATGCAAAGAAAAACTCTGCGTCTAATCCTGAAATTTGTCCGGAAGCTGGACTGCTAAAAATAGAAAGTTGCCTGTTTTCGCTCAAATTTTGCACACGAACAGCCTGATGTGTCTCTGAATGTCGTGTGACTGTTGGAATTTCAAAAATGCTGACGAATTGCCTGTAATTTCATACTTACTAAAAATAGTAAGTATCTCGGAATCAGATGAAAACTTGCTGAGAGCCTGCAGGAAGCATGCTAACATCAACGTTAAGCTCAATTTTCAATTTATTCACTTCGTTCACCCTCGGACTGACCAGGAAAGATGAAACCCTAATTTTCAGACTTGATCAATTTCACGCTTAAGCTCAATGACGGGCACAATCCTCGGAAGGCAGACATCAGAAAAGAGACAGAGCGAGAGAGAGAGAGAGGAAAACCCAAGCCAAAAGACCAGAATGGAGCAAAATAATTAGTCCCATCCTAATGGGGCTTAAGGTGAAAGGTCACAACAGAGTGCGTGTTTCAATGAAAGCTATGCACACCGCTGCGAATGAGTGCTCTTCAAATTAGGGAGGGGAAGCTCCTCGTAGTCGGAATGCTGGGAAAAGAAAAGTAATCTAAGTCCCATCTTTTGTCTTCCTCACCAGAAGAGGCAATAAGGTTAAGAAAATCAAGAACATTAGAAGCTAAGGATTTTCTGGTTTGGCTACAACTAAGCTATCTACTTTAAATCTATCCAAGCCAAGAAAACAGAGCATGAGGAAATGGAGCAGAATGTTTATCCGACGATAAGTCGCAATGCACTCACAACGCGAAGGCAGGTGGCACGCACTATCCGCTTGTCCACCGGGAATAGGCTTATTGGAAACAACAATATACCATAAACTAAGTACAGATTCTCAACTTGAAGGCAAGGTGGCACGACTATCACCAATCAATAAGTTTATTATTAACACACATCATATGATAACCAAGAATAGATTCTCAACTTGAAGGCAAGGAGGCACATCTATCAGCTCAATCTGAACGAGTTTATTGAACACATAACATGAAGGATAGCCAACTAGGATAATAAATTGCATTGGCGAGACACGCATACAATCTACGATCAACTAGCCACTATATCTAACTAAGGCAAGCATTCACCATCATAATTGCATGAAACCCTATGTGGCATAACAATTCATCACAATAGTAAATACTCATGAACAGATACAGAACGAGCAATATTGAAGGCAAGGTAGGCACAGCATATATTTCTCTCTCGTGCAAAAGTTAATTATAAATGAGCAAAAGCTCTTATTTATATACATCAAGGTGTAGGGAATCCTAAAAATAATCTTTAACTACGCCTTGCAATGCATGCAAGATCTATTATTAAACCCTAATAAAGTAAACTATACGCTTAACTAGAAAGCTACCATTAATTAACCTAAGACATTTAACCTAATGGACCAGCGTGCAAGCATGCATACCTATTTAAAGAAAAAGTTAACTGACACTACCCTCAGTTAACTGGAAACCCTAACCCCCTAACTCCTGTGATGATAATTCCAAGGACGAGATAAGCATGTGTGAAATCAGCAAGTGAACTCAAGACTGAAAGTCGAGTTAACTGCTGCTTATGACTCAACCCTCGAAATTAACTGCAGGTTCCAACTGGCAGATCACTCCATGTCATCTCGGTCTAACACTTCGACCAAGAACTCATCAATCTCTCTGTCATCTGGCACTTTGATACTGTCTAAGGCGATAATTTGTCTCTTCAGTTCTCTGTCGCCTTCCTTGACAGTATGCACGCCATCTTTACAATCTTCATAGCCTTTCTGAGACTGGCTGAAACAACTGAAATATTCTCTAACTTAGGCGCCCTTGGCTTTCCTTCAAGGCTGTCACGAATCAGCTTCTCGAACTCAGCTTGTACTTCATTAAGATCAGCGTAGGTACCATCTTCTCGAAGATAATGGCACAGGATCTGAGTGACTTTGGTGGCTCCGTAAATGAAGTAACCTTTGTTCTTTTTACAACTTAACGCTTCATTGCCAGCTGCTCTGATGAAAACCTAAATTAAGACCGATTTGGTCTTGAATTCAGTCTAGTTGTACCACCTTCTGAAAAACTTGCCCGTTGACTGTGAACAAGGCTATGTTCTAACAAATTTCTCCAGAAAGCAAAAATGGCTCCTAGTGAGGCTAAAAATAGCTTGTCGAAGGATAATTTCCACCAAAAATTCTAAGACATGGGTTTTGTTCGGAAAATGATTCTAAGACAACCCACAATGTCAAAATTATGAAAAAACGCCGTTTAGCTTGTCATGCAAAGACTTTTTAGTCGAGAACTGCAAGGGTTTTAGAGCTTCTCGGGGCAATTTGTCTTGAGAAAATCTGGAACATGGGTTTTGTGCACAACGGAATTCTGAACAAACCCAGATGATGCGATTTTCAAAAAGATGTGATCTTGGCCCACATGCAAAGAAATCTTCGGAAAAAAGCACAGAGCTTCAGAATGAAGGCTGCGGGGCAATTTTCTCGAAAAAATCTAAGACATGGGTTTTGCTGTTGATGCTGAAATATGCGAACCCAGATGGTCAAATTCTGAATATTTTTCCGTTTTCTTTGACATGCGAAGAAAGTACCTAAGATGAGAAATAGAAGAAATAAGACAGAAGATAGAAAGTTTTGTTTGTTCTGCTTCTGAAGAATTCGCCAATCTCTTTCTGGAACTTGATGAAACCTGCATGCAAAGTGGAAATAAAGTCTGGAATCTTCTTCCTCTAAACAATTTGAATCCGTTGATATGAAGAACGCTGAATTCTGACACTTGTAGCACCCTTAGCTTGCTGGTCGCTCAAGAAGAATGAATACTTCAGAGCTCAAGATGATGAAATAATGGACGCCAATGCTTGGTTAAATAGACTTTCATCTATGAAATTCGTACAAAGGCAAGAATCATTGAAAAATGGCGCTTGGCTTGTGATTGGACCCCAATTTAGTTAACTGAAACTCAAATATGCTAAATAAATCGCCATGCATTAGGGTTTTCCCTTTTCAATCTTCAGTTGACAAAACCATGCGATTTAGACTTCAGTTGACCATCTTCATTGAATTCGCCATCTTCAAAATTTATTAAATTAACAATTAAGAACTAAAGCGTCCCTTTTGGAAACTTCAGTTGACAATGTTAATTGAGATGAGTTCGCCAACTTCATGCTTTAAATCAATTCTAAAAATGGCAACCCTTTCAAGACTTCAGTTGGCATTCAAGAAGTGAATGCGCCAACTTCACATGCTTTAATTCTAAAAATAACGTCCCTTTTGGAACTCAAGTTGACAAAAGGTGAAGTGCCTACTTCACAAAATTTTCATAATTTCAACCAAAATTCGCCATGCATGTGAACTCAAGTTGACTTTCAAATATAAACTTTAGTTAACTGAACATGCATACAAGTTAACTCAACATGCAAACTAGTTAACTGGACATGCAAACTGAAAGATCACTCAACATGCCAATATACGAACTGAAGATGACAACCCAGAAAACGTTCAGTCTAACTGCAGTCAGAACTCCAGTTAGGGCGCACCAGTCAACTTCTTTCGAAAATTCAACTTTGACCTTTCAAGGCGAATTCCAGACTTAGCCAATTTTGATGAAAATTTGGATTCAAACCTCTGCCGGGACCTCTGTTCATCCTCTGACCTTGGTTGACTGACTTCTCCGATTGACTGGCTGACAGATGCATCGCAGAGCTGAACAAAAACTAATCAAAAGGTACCTTGAGACTGCAGACCATAAAACTGACATCTGAAGGCTCAAAAATCCAAGCGCCTTTTCCCAAAGCTGCGCTTTTTCTCAGACTTGAGTCAAATTTTGACATCTCGATCTCGTACGAAGGGAAAAATAAATCCTTCATAACTTCTGTTTTACCAATTTTCAGGACTGGATCCCAGGTTCACTGCGGAGCTGACCTCATTCTGCATGACAGCTGCAAAGGCACATTTCCCTAGAAAACATCATCTGAGGGGTGAAAATCAAGGGCGCCTTTTTGAAAAGTTGCTCTTTTCATCCCAGACTTAGCCATTTCTGGAACTGACCAAAATAATACAAAAACTCCGACTGCAAGCTGCTGAGTCATCCTCTGATCTGACGGAGACAAGCAACGGAAAGCTGAACGTAACACGGACAAATTGAACATCTGAGATCATCAAAAAGAAAGCATTAAAGGCTTGAAAAGTTCAGGCGCCTTTCTAAAAAAGTGCTCTTTTGCTCATTTCCTTGATATTCTGACTAAGATTTGACCCCATGTTTGACCTCTGGTTCAGGCACTTCAACAACTCAGATTCACCCACTGACGGATGCGTCGCGAAGCTTGAACGAATGTGAGATAAACATCTTGGGTGGCATTTAGTCAAAATCCTTCATTTGACACCTCAAAAAGATGGGCGCCCTTCTCAAAAGCTGCGCTTTTCTCCAGTGTTAGCCAATTCTCGTCTTCGCCTCGTTTTGCGCTATATCTTCCACAACTTGCTCAAAACAGGTCCGTTTGACAAGCCTAATAGCTCGTTGCGAAGCTGACGTGATGCCAGACAAATGTCTGCTGGCGGTGACAAACCCTAAAAACAGGATCTGAGCCCCTAAAAGATAGGGCGCCCTTTTGAAAAAGTGCTCTCCTCTCCAGAGATAGAAAATTTTGATGATTTTCCTTCAAATTTTCATTTTTCTTAAATCTCTTCAGTAACAGACTAACATGACATTGACACCAACTCCATATTTAAAAAGCCCAAAAATGACCTTCTGACATCACTTTAACAAGATTAAGACTCAATTAAGCAAAATGCCTTAGTGAAGCAAAAATTTTGGTTTTGGGTACAACATACCAGATGTCATAGATGAAGGAAACTAAATGTGATTCTTTTGTAGAAGATGTTTCAGCTCATCAATTTGCTTTGCATAACACTGATGCTCATCATGTCTCAAATTTTTGCAATATGCACATTTTAGCCTCTTCTTTTTACATGATACCCCCTTAGAAGAGGAAGAAAAGAACTCGAAGATATCCTATGAATGTGATTCTTTTGCTTACTCATTGTTCTTGAAATCCTTGTGTTTATGTTTCTTTCCTTTTCTATTTGAAGTCTTTTGGTCTTTGCCTTGTGTTGCAATAAGAGCCTATGATTTGGAAGACTTCAATGAGAACATTTGTACCAATTTTACCTTCTCCTTGGTGAGTGATGTAGAAAAATCAAGTGAAGGCATAGTAAATCTAGTACCAAGTGCATCTCTAGTAGCATAGAAGGTGGAAACACAAACTAAATAGTCAGGATCAAGCTTGGCAAGGATGGAGAGAATCAATTGAGAGTCTTGTTTGTCAATACCATAGTGTGTCAATTGCAATCTAAGAGACTTGAGTATGGTGTTGAAGTCTTGGATGCTATCTAAATCTATAGGATTCAAACTAATAAGCTCATTCTCCAACTGAAATCTTCTCAAGGTATCTTGCTTTCAAAACAAGGACTCCAATTGAGTCCAAAATTTGATTAAGTGCAGTGCAAGATTCAATGTGAAAGAGGAGATTAGGAGCCATAGACATGCATAATGTCCCAAAAGACTCACCACACCTATTAAACCATTTTATCTTCTTTACAACTTTTGTTGGATCAATTTTTGTACCCATGGTGACTCTATCCAACTCTTGTTTTTTCATAAGTATCTCCATTTGTTTTTTCCACTCATAATAATTGTATGGTGTGATTGGAGTGATTTGGGTTGATCCATGATGTTTGAATGATAAAGTATAGATTGAAAGAGAAGTAGTAGTATAGACCCTTACAGTGCAAGAAAATAACCTCTTGATGCAAAAATATTGACCTTGTTTGCACATTTTTCAAGAAAGTAAACAAAAGAGGAAAATATGAATTCAGATGAAAATAGAAGGTACTTAGTAATTTTTTTGGAAAAGTAGATTTGAGATTTGTGTAGAGGGCTTAACCAAATTTTTGATGCCACAAGAATCATGAAAATCCGAGATTCGAAGCAAAAGTTATGAGTCTTTGAGTGAAAATAGATCGATTTGACTTCAGAGGCCTGTAAGACTCACTACCAAAAAAATATGGAAAAATTATCTACACCATTGGATTGGGCTCAGTTGTAACTTTCCAACGGTATATGGTTTGCAAAAAACGGTGATCGTATGCCCAAGCTATACCCAATTTCATAAAGATCACCAATTTGGTTTGCAAGAGGAACTAGGGGCTAAAAATAATAGTACCTGGTCCTATGGTGGATCGGGCATTAGCCACAAGGGGTTGGGTGGGGGCTACTATCCCTTGGATGGTGATGGGACCACCCGTTGGTGCAGTGGTTGGATTCGATAGTGGCAAGGCTGTGGAGAGTGGTGGCGGCGAAGCACAGGTGTTGTGGTAGTAGGGGCCGTTGGGCAGTGGAGTGACAGTCGATGGTTGAGAGAATAGAGAATATTCTCCATGAATATTTTGATACTGCAAAGTTATGTCAGCCTTTGCGAAGTTAATGTCAGCGCTAACCTTTTTTTACATAGTCGTCGCAAAACATAAAATTCACCAAAATCGGCAAATATTCATCATTGCATGGAATGGACGGTTGGAAAATTACAGCCAAATTTTTTTGTAGACCTATGTTGCGATAGAGTACGATAGCGTATGACGTACAACCTAGTACAAATCTGTATGATCGTACGGATTTTATACATTTTGTATGGAATTCTCACCTCGTTTTCTATACCTCCCAAAAAAATTACCCAAAATTTCAACTGCTCGGATTTTGCAAAAGAAAATCAATCCTTAGGTTTTTGTATGTTTTGGAAGTAATGGCAAGGTCCATTTTGCACTAGGATGCACTAGTTTTTTTGCTCAAGGCCAAATCTCTCAAAATTTGAACAAGAAGCTGCAAATTTGTTGCTTTGATACCATGTTGGAGTTGGTGGTGAACCCCAAAACTCTTAGAAATCACTTGCAAGAAATTAACTGTCACAATTGAGAGAAAAAGCAATATAGATTTTCTGAACTTGAGAATTGTATTGATGCAGTAACCTGAATGAATGATTACAATGAAAGATGAATCCTTATGAAAAGGAGAAAGAAATCCTAGATCAAATCCTAGGTGAGAATTAGATTGGATTATGACAAGTGTCCTCATCCTATGCAATGAGACAACATGACCTAGAAATAGCTCAATCTAATAATATAAAAAGTACTCCCAAGTTTAGCTTAAGTGAATAAAGTAAAAGGGGTCTAATAATTAATTAATTATTAGGTGATTACTTATTTACTTCAACAACTACAACTTTACAAGTTTGAGGAAGTTTTCTTTGCTTGATGTTGTGTGTAGAAGACCTCACCTATTGGGATCACTAAGTGCAAGTATTCCAGACTATGCATCGTCGTTTGGAAAGGAGTTACAAACCATATATAATTGTTACAACTTTTTTTCAGTCCCCAAACAATCGGATCCACGCCAAATTGTTAGAAGGTACAACTAGTGGCATCATGGTAAGAATCTTTGGAACACAAGGTAAATTTTATGATAACAGTCTAGGAGAGATGAGCATAATTTGTTTCATGTCCCCACCAAGTACTATGATTTGAGCCCCTTAAAAATTATAACATAGGTGGATTAAATAAAGGTGGCGCAAAGATGCTAGTGATTCTATTAAAGGATTTAAGTAAAACTAAATTTAGTTTTTATGGCAGCGATAAAAGATGGACTGCAACCCTTCCAAGGGTAGCAATGGTGAAAGGTGGTGACTCTCTTCAAATATGAAAGTTTGTGTCTCCCTCAATAATAAGATATAAAAGGGAGATCATTTCCTTGTGGAGAAATCATCAATTGGGAATTAATGAATGAATTGATTTGGAAATGAATTATTATTCTCAAAAGGCAACAATGAAGGGTGGTGCCTCATTTATTGTGAAGGGTGGTGACTCCTTCAAGAAATGGATATAAAAGGGAAAATCAGTTCATTGACATTCAATCAGCAATCATCACTCTCTATCCATCAAGAAATCAAGCAATCAAAATATCAAAAAGATCAATCGAGAAAATATCAATAAGTCTATCAATACATCAACTATCAAATCACTCAATCATCAAATCATCCAATCATCAAATCATTCAAGTATACAGTCATTCAAGCGTCATTCAAATATTGACTTGTCAATCCATCAAGAAATATAAATCAGCAATAGTCTAGCAAATACATCAAGTTATCAATTCTGAATTTGAGGCAGTATTTGCAAATTGGACGGGGTCTGTGCTCACTAGGTGGGCTAAGGGTTGGAAGGACGAGGTCTTTTCATGCCCTTGACAATCTAGGGATGTGGTCCTTGGTATTGTCACTGTTGAGTTAGGGATGAGGTCCTTCAATTCAACATTTTTGCAAAGTATTTTTCGAAGAATTCACGAGTTGATCAACTTTGGGTATTGTGCTATGACTTATTGATTGAAATATATATCATAAATTCGTAATCTTTGATAAAACTATTATCATATTTTCAGTGAATATTATTGTTTTAAAGAATATCCCAAAAGGGGACATTGCAATTTGAGCACGCCACGGTCATAGTTCAAGGAAAAGGAGGTAGGATTTCAAAGCATCTTTCATCTAAAGGAAGTTGTTGACATAGTGCAAAGGCACTTCAAGGATAGTGATGGGTTCAAGGGAAGAAGCTCAAATTCAGATCTATTCTGACAAGAATACAAACCCAACAAAAGAGGAAGTGATGCTCACATTTTGCCACTATGTTGCACAAAGAACAAGACAAAGACTGCTATTTGCACAATGTTCAACTTTGGAGATGCTACCATCTTCATTCCCAGCTACTACATTGCATCAACTGCAACCACACGAGTGTTGTCAGTTACAGGATTGAGTAAAGGATGCCCTCTAGATTTAAGGAAAAAGGGTTTTAGATCCATCCACCCTGTTAGGGAAGTTATGAGCTCCACTAGAAGAATCCCAAGGAGGACTCCAATTGAATACTAGAGTAGTGCAACATAAGTGTGGTGAAGTAACTCCTAAAGTAGTTACTTGTGCGAGGAATCACAAACAAAAATGTGGAGGTAAACACATGTGGCATCCTTGGTTCTTGTGGGGTTTTGTGGATATTTTTGTTCATCATCTTGTCAAAAGGAGGCAGATGGAGGATTGTTGCTTCCACCATTCGACATAAGTCAAAGGTGGGAAAATTTGGGACAAGGAACCATCATAAATTATCTAGTTCATTGGAGGAACTTCCTTACGGAGGAGGTTACTTGGGAAGAATCGGGAAATATTGATATTTACAAAGAATTTCAGATAGGAGGAGATGGAGACTTGAACTTACAATTGCTTGAGGCCAGGAAAATTCAAGTAGGGCGGACTTGTCATGTACCCTATTTCAATAACCTATGTTGTTGTCCAAGCTACCTATTTCTTATCACTGACATTCCCCTTGATCCAAATTTGTGCATGAGCTCTTGTAATAATTTCCCTTGATTTTTTTTGAAAAGATGGGAGAGAGATGTTTTGTTGGCACGATTTTGACCAACCCTTTCCACATGATGGGTATGAGGATCTAGTCCAAGCCTTTGTTAACATCTATGGAGGCTTACCTCTGTCTCTTTTAGTTTTGGGCGGGTTTGTTTTTGGTAGAGCCCAGTTGTATTGGCGGGATGAATTGGAAAATGTCAAGGGGACTCTTCCCAAAGATATAAAGCGGAGATTGAAGATAAGCATTAATACATTAGATAATGTAGAAAAACAGATTTTCATGAATATAGCTTGCTTTTTCATTGGAAAATCTATCACCAAGTCCATGACCGTATGGAAGGGATCTGGATGGAGTGCTCACCATGCTTTGGAAACACTAAAAGAGAAATGTCCAATGGTGGAATCAACAAAACTTGGCAAAATGGTTTAAGTGTCCAAAATCGGCCTTGGCACATGTGAGGGTAAATCCTGCCCTCCCCCCTGTTGATGCGGTTTTTGTGACCATACCAAACAGGCAGAACAAAATAGTTTGGGGCTACTCCGTTCTCTCTTGATCAAAGTATTCCATGCGCTAAGATTGCGAGAAAGTTCGCATGTTCAACTCCAAGGTTCCTTAAGTGCGAATAGACCCAGTTTGGTTGATGTGTATTGCTGTGTTCGTACGAGGGGACTTACACAATTGTCCAGATTTCTTGCAGTCAGCAGCTAATGTATGATTTTGAAGGGGAATTCTTTCGTGTATGATTTGGCAATTTAATCTCTCTCCTAAAACTAATAAGAAAGTGCGGAAAGTAAAGGGGAAAGGGCCTAAGAAATTTATATTCTATTCTAAATGCAGGGTATGTGGGGCTTCGTCTCAATAGACTTCAACCGGATTTCACCTAGCCTCCGTCGGACAGCCTCAGCAAAATCGGTGCAATCTTCAAAGGGGATAGCAAAAGGTATTCAAGTTATAGTTTAACATACATACACCATCAGAACAACGCATATAAGTATGTAAACCACAACCGAAGTTAAACACAAGATAATGTCCAGTTGACCACACAAGGCGGACTTATCATCAACAAGCCGCTAGTGGTATGGAATAAAGCGAAGCTATCTCAATAAAACACCAGAAAGGCTACTTGCATGAATTTAATCTACTTGGATACGAAAGGAAGAAGAAACCTTGCTAGCATTTCATGACAAGACGAATTCCATCATCAATGAAAAGATCTATTATCATAAAATGTGTTACACAACAATCTCTTCAAAAGTTTTCAAAGGGAAAACTTTCTCTCTTCTCCAAATTATGCAAAATGCTCTACAATACTACACTATCTAGCTCTAAAGCTCTCTCAATGTCTACTCTGATTCTAACTTTCTAACTGTCTAACTATGTTGCAAATGAGGGGGACTCCCCTTTTATAGCTAGCCAAGTCCCAAAGGACGGCTAGGGTTACAATCAATAGAGTGGCCAGAATCGTGCCACCTCAGCCCTAACCCTAAAAACTGCCAGAATAGGGAGTGGTACATTAAATGAATCAAAGATTCCCACTCACTCCCAAAATAGCAAATGTAATAAATGCTCAGTCTTCTAGAAGAT
>VDFB02353434.1:0-14315 GCA_007258455.2 Sequoia sempervirens
GAAGATACCAAAGATGTAGATGATGATCAGGATCAATAGTTAGTTGATGATGTCCCTGACGAAAATGTCAAAGAGGAGGAACTAGATCATGATGATGTAGGAGTTAATGTTAATGAAGATGATATCCGTGTGGATGATGACATTATTGAAACTGATATCAATGATGATGGTGATATGACCAATCCTTACAATGTTGAATCTGGATCGGATGATACAAACAAAGAGTTGGATGAAGAAGACGATCAATGACATTGAAATGTATGAGTTATGAGATTATATTATCTATTTGATATTAATTTCTTGATAGAATTATATTTGACTTAAGTGGTTACATAATTAATTCATGATGTTTTTCATTTTTATGCCATTACATAATTAATATAATGATGTACTTTTTAATGTTTAAAAGGTCAAAAAATTAAAACATTTCAATAGTGATGTTAACAACCTTGAAATTAGTGTGTTTTATGTTTCATGTGATCATAAAAGATTAAAAAGTGAGTTGTAGAGGTGGTTGTTTAGTGGTTTAGGTGTAAATTCATTTAAAAGGCATAAAGTGATCATTTTAATGGTTGTTGATGGTTGAGGATGTAAAATACAAGCTCTTGACATTCAAAAATCTATGTTTTTCTTCAAATTTTCTATATTTTTCCTGTTATGCAGCACTATATGGTCACATGCAGCCATATTTTGATGTGAAATCAATTCCATGTCGTGAAGATGTCTATTATCTTTGATTTGAATCTAATTTGAGGGCTTAAGGCATTGATTTGAGTTAGAAAGCTTCATTTCTTTGCATACAGCCCGGTTACCCTATTTTTGAGGGTTTTGTAGTCCAAACATGATATAAAGGGGATCTTACACTTTTTGTGATTACTGTAGCTTATGTAAGAGGTTCCATGGATACTGTTGTAATTGTAGGATGCATAAATATGTATGTATGTATGCATTTATATTTTTAAATGTAAATGTAAATGCAATTACCGGATGCTCTCCTAGAACAATAAATGTAACATATCATTAAAGAAATCTATATTTATGTATATAAATGTGTATTTCTAAATGCAAGTGTAAATGCAAAGAGAATATGGTTTTGTAGTATTATAGATACAACATATCCATAAATTAATCCACCCATGCAGGTCCATCTGGTGGAACCTTGAGCATAATGGGAAACCACTAGCCCTCCTTCAGGGTTGCTCAGCCAAAAAATGGGCCCATGCTGGCATTAAGACCTTCAAGAACATCGTGAGGGATGGGAAGTTGGTGGATTGGACTCAACTAAAAGAGGACTTTAACCTGCCTCAATCCAACTTCAGAACCTACTTGGTGCTTAAAGAGGCATGTAAAGACCTTCCCCTTAATCTGAAGAGCAAAGGTAATGTCTATACTCCAGTTGAGTTTAATTGGTTGGGAAGTACCCCCTGTATGATGTCAGAACTAGAATTATTTATAATGAGCTTCTTAATTCTAAGCCCCCCACATATTACTTTAATCATATCTGGCATGTTAATAAAGAAGATAAGTTTTGGTTTAAGATTTTTACTTCTCTCTAGCATGATAACATGGATGCAAAGAAATCGTGTTTTAGATGGTTACTATTGTTACAAAAAATCCCATTTAAATTGAATCATACTGATATTGACATATGTTCTATCTATAGAGTGCTTGAAACTATTTTTCACATCTTTTTTGACTGTTTGTTTGCAAATGAAATTTGGAATATGTTTTGTAACAGTCAGCTCTTCTTTGAAATGAATGGAAAAGTAAACTAGATGCTAATTGTATTTGGGAATGAGCTAAATCTTAACAAAGAGTTGCATTTATTCTAGTATATCTTATCTACTAAAATCCTATGGTTCATTTGAAGGGAAAGAAATGAAGATAGGTTCAATGGAAGTCAGAGAACACTCACTGAGGCCTCCAAAAGACTCACTTTTTTAACATTTCATTTCAGGTTACAACTTCAATGGTGATCTTAGAGAAGTTCCTGAATCTCCTCAAGGATGGTGTTGGGCTACCAAGTCAGAAAGAAGCAAATTTTGGTCATACCTGGTAGCAAGGACAACCCAATTTAGCAATATTCATGAAGGCCCTTGAGGCATTCCAAAAGGAGGTTAAGGAGAAAGCTCCCAAGGCCCAACAGGAACCCAGAAACTCTAGGCTACACATGAATGAGAATCAAGAATTTGAGGATGATTTTTCAACCAGAGAACTTGATGTAATTGCAACCTTAGCCAGCTAGCAACATGCAAAATCTGGTGACAATTTAAAAAACTTCCAATCTGGTTTCTGATTAGCTGCTACAAATGTTCTTCGTACATAAATTGGAAACCACTTTCAGCATATATAAACTATATCTCTCCTTGTTTAAACTATATGTTCTCTAGATAATCCTGTAAATCTTGTAATTGCTTCTTTTTTGGCCCATAGTTGGGGGCTGCTTTCTATTTTTTGCTGCTAAAAATTTGATCTGTTCTATGCTACAGGAATATCCTTGTGCATAAGATGTAGTTGAAAGCTTTAACTATTATTAATACAAAAAAAATCTTCAACACATATAATATAAAATCGATCAAACTATTAAACTACACGAGAAATAAATGAAAACAATCAATGCATATGTATGTGTATTTTTAAATGTAAGTGTAAAACAAATAAGAATAATGAAAATTATAAAAGAATACAAGGGGAGACTAGTACCTTACTGGGTATATGGAATCTAATGAATATATGCAAATGTGGATTTCAATAATCACAATAATTCAAACTATCAGGCACATAAATTGTTTACAACTTGTGTAAACATGCAAGTGAATAATTGACAAACTCTTCTTGAGATAGAATGGAAATTCTAGTTATGTGATTCTTCTTATTAATCCAACTAACACTTCCCAATTGTTGTGATTGATTAAAAGATTTTAATCCCTACTTGAGAGAACCAAATAACCAGATCACACATATATAGCAAATGTACAATGATAAATTGAGTATAAACTTGTTATATCAATTTAAAAAATAGAGAAGCATCAGAATGGAGACAATCAAATAACTGCATAAATTTAACAAATAGGTGATACCAAAATCTTAATCCATAACTTAGATATCTTCATTTACTCCATCAAAATACATGCATCTGAGTCTCTGTATATGAAAGCATTTTTCTAGAAAGCTATCTACTGAATATCTCCTAATGCCTATATATGTTGCATTACTATGGAACATATATAAATACATCAAAAATTGGGAGGGACATGTCTCTTCACAAATGTTCTATTTTACTTAACTAATTAAAACAAGAGATTAGGCTCTATTTAGCCATAGATGAACATCTGATAAATGATCTAGATAATCTTGCCATTCATGAGTATTGACATCTCCTAATGCATTCCTAGCCAATATTTCCACCTTTATCATCCTTTTGTTGTGCTCGCAACTCTTGTCCAATGTCGAATCCTTCCCTGTAGCATTTTCTAGAATTCCCCGTAGCATCAATTCACATTCTTCGATCCACTTGGCTTTCTCTTTCAACTTTTCTCCATCTTCAAATAGTGTAGGCAGTCCCATTTTCGTAACATCAACCATCCCCTTTGCATCTTCTCACAGTTCCTCATAATAGTCCTTGTGTCTCTTTATAATTTGGTTACCCATACTAATGGCCACACTGTCAAGAACATATCTTTCATTTAATTCTCAAAACTTTTCTTCAATCCTTCCATCAATTCTCTTGTGTTCCTGCCCTATAACATGGTTCCTTGAATGTGCTCCCCATAGCTTATTCAACCAAATCTTTAAGTTGGCTTGCCTTTTTCTGATTATTGCAGCGAGTGTATCATATTTACCTTGTGAATATGCAGTTGACTCCTCCCAATGATCTTTTACCTCATGTGAGCTTTCACCATGTATTATTAATTTAGGAGGTCCCATTGTGACTCCTAGCATGTCCTTCAAATGATCATTTTCTCTCAAGATCCTTTCATTATTCATTTTGTACATTTCCTTTTCTTTTATCAACATTTGTATTTGGGCTTTATTCAATTTTGCCACATTAATTCCAATGTCTACAGTCACCACAAGATCTACCTCTCCAACCTTTAGATTCATGACATGTCCAAATACTTTCTCAGTATCAATCACCATTGACTTTCTATGAGGTGGATACAAGGCCCATATCATGAGTGATCATTCATCTGGGTTATATTTGGATCCAACATATATTTTTGTCACCCCCTCCAGACTAAGCTTCTATTTGGCACTATTATCCTTTAAGAAGCTATCAAACACCAATGCAGAATTCAAATTGAGCCTTGGAAAGATAACTTCAGAATCCTCTAACATTTTCCTTCCTTTATCGGGGGTCATATTAGCCATTTCTGTATTTACGGTTAATTTTCAATTATATAGTAGTTTCTCCTCATTGCTTGGTGTAATATTATATATTTTCTCCCTTATCTCCTTTCCCTTTTGCTTATACAAGAAAGATCTAAATTCAGAAGAATTCACAAATTCATTGTTTGCTACAAATGACCTATATGTCATTTGTTTGGTGTTTGTATCTTGGCTCTCTTCAACACTTAGTTCTCTAGGAGGGAAGTTGTAATCTTGAGTTTTTAATCTGGAAATCCTACTGGGTAGGTCTCGTGGCATATCTTCTCTAGTTTCCTCATCTCTAGAAATATGGAACCCTGTATTTGGAAACCCTTGGTTGTATTCCTCCACCACTCTCTACTTCCTCTACCTCCAAATTTCTAATCATGTCATCAAACTGACAAGGCACGTGATCATATCATCCAAATTTTATCCTTTGTTTGGAAGAATTGATATATCCCTCTGGATTAAAACCTTCTTTTGGTGGACCCTTATTCATATTATACTACATTAATTTGTTAAGGATCAAATAATATCCTTCCTTTGCAAGCATAGTAAAATCACCAAAGCACAGAGTACTAGGCATAAATGCCTGTTTTCTGAATGAACCAAAATTCATGAAACTAGAAAAATCCATTTGTCTTACAATTTCCAAATATGCAATCCTATCCAGGACTGTTTTAGGAAAAATGAATGGAGAATCCTCAAAACAAAACACCCTTACCATAGTAGCATCTTCCAAGAAATACCAGTCTCCCCAATTGTGATCAATTTTTCCATTAAAGTCCTTAGGTCTGAGGAAGCATTTTATTTCATCAGAAAATGAGTGCGCACAAGGATGACTATAGAATTTATTTACTAGATTTACGAAATATTCTTCAAAATACAAGAAACTTGAATTAGCAAACCTACTGTCCCAAATGGCAGTCCACAATTGAATGGGTAACAATTTTCCCTCTTTATCAAATTGTGAAACCTTCAAATTTTTTGGCCAAATCCCTAACTCTTGTCTGAAGTACAATACTAGATGCATTAAAAGAGAATAATGCCTAAGGTGCAGAATAAGGGATTTATTCTTGATTTCCACCAATGCTAAGTCGAGCTCCTTGGAGACAAATGAAGCATAGTCGAATAACCTAGAATTATGAAATTGAATGTCAACTGCAATTACCATGGGAACAATGGACATATACTCAGGAACTTCCATACCCAACACTTGTCCTACCGAGAAATAGGTATATCTAATATAGGGCTCAAATAAGTCCACATGGAATGGAGGCCCATCGCCATCGTCAAGTGGGACAATTTTATCACCTTGTTTAATTCTATGTAAGGGCAACCTCCAACCCTTGTAAGTGGTGTCCATTCTCCAAAACTCTTTTTCCAACTCTTCATTCACAATTTTCTCATTACACCACCCTTCCAACTTAAAAACTTTACATATTGCAGCCTCTGATATGTATACAAATGGTTTCCCAAATGGTCTGCATATGGCCTTAAGTTTTGAGTCATAGTGGGTGGCCAACAATTTTACTAGCTCTCTATATTGACAAACACATTAGGGCAAAACATTTTTTTCCAAATTTAGACACCACGGATTACAAACTAGCTCAAAATGATCTCTTCATTGAAAGAGGAATCTAAACAATTCATAGCCTCTTATTGGAGTCCAAATAACTCCTATGTGCTTGCACTTGTCCAATTTATTCACTTCCGCCCTCAGTTGCGTGGAGCACCTACCTCTAAACCAAAAGCCAGACAATTGGTCAATTAAATCCTAATTCAACTTTCATTCAACACCCTCCGACTCAATTCTAGATGCAACTTTCTGCTTCTTACTCTTAGGGTGACTACTCTCACTTTTTTTTCTACCTTTCAACTTCCCTAAGCCGGTGCCTTCCATATTACTCTTTTAAAATTATAGAAATGAAAAAGTTAAAATGTAGAGGACTTATTGGTTTTGATTGAGGTCTTTCAACTGAAACAATTCTCTAGCCCTTTGTCTCCTCGTTTCCTTCGTTACCAATTCGCAATAATGTTCATTTTGCAACGATTTCCTTTCAATTTATGAAATTACCTGTACTTTGTGGCACCATTAATGTTTTAACTCCAAAAATGAATGCAATAGATTTTTGAATTCCTTACTGTCACATCAAATGAACTAGTCAGAAAGACACCTTCAAACTTTGGTCGATCTATACATTTGACCCCAACCAACGTTCATTGAATACTCTGTTGATCAGGGTAACACTCTACACATCTGATTGATGTTAACATTTGTCCTGTATACATCACCAAGAGTCACCCCGACAATCATTTTGGTTCATTTATTTCTTCATCGTCCTAACTTTTAGTATCGCTAACACATTTAGTAATTCCCCTGATGTTATAAGTCTCATTGATAACTTTTATTTTGGTCTTGAATATGTCTCCATAACTCCTACTGATATCCTCATGTCAGTATAACTTAGCAGGTCAGGTGAACATTCAGGATTTACACCGATGGCACATGTCTCACCGATATATTCCTAGTGCTCTTGTTAGTGAAAGAAATGATGGTCTCTCTGATGAAATTTTATTAGTGAGACTCTTGGCGATGACCACCAAATCCAACCCATCAGTGAGAGATAAATCATCGGCACAGGATAAAAAACTCACTCTGATAGTTCATGTCTTGTCGATGACTTTTGTTGGCAAGATAGATCCAATGTCACACTGATCTGACCTCTTCAAGAGTTTTAAATAGACCTACACCATGTCATCACAAAGACTCTTGGTGATGACCACTGAATCCAACCCATGGGTGAGAGATCAATCATTGGCATAGGATAGAAAACTCACTTTGATAGTCCATGTCTTGCTGATAACTTTTGTCAGCAAGACAGATCCAATGTCACACCGATTTGTCCTCTGTGGGAGTTTTAAATTGACCTATGCCATGTCATCATGGAGACTCTTGGCGATGACCACCAAATCCAACCCATCGGTGAGAGACCAATCATCGAAATAGGATATAAAAATCACTCTGATAGTCCATGTCTTGTTGATGACTTTCGTCGACAAGATAGATCCAATGTCACACTGATGACTTGTCTTGCCAATAGATTCCCTTCATTGATGAGACCATAAGCCAATCTCCCTGATATATCTTCTTTAGTAATCCTAGCTTTGAACACGAGTGTAGGTGATCTTCGAATTTACCCACTGTCACATCAAATTTTCTACTAGAAAGATAATTCAAAATTTGGATGATCATTTTATTCAATCTTGACTACCATTCATTAAACATCCTTTTGGTCAGGGAGACATTATGTCAATATCACATAATCTATCCATCTTATTCATATAAATGTCACCAAGAGTCACCCCAATGACTACCTTGATCTGTTTGTGTCTTCATCGGCAAGACATGGTGTATTGCTAAGACATTTAGTAATTTACCTGATGTTATAAGTCTCCCTGATGAATATTGCTTCGATCTCATGTCACCAAGACTCCTTCTGATACAACTCCTTGTGCTTTGATTGGTGAGACAAGAGAGGTTTATTTCTGATGGAACTTCATCAGTGAGACCTATATGCTCGGTATGACCTTTTCATTTCACCTCGATGGAACTTATCTTACTAACAAAAATCTTTATCGGTCAGACCGTGGACCGTGTCATCCCAATGTTTATCTTCTTATTTAATAGGATCAGTGTGACATTTTTTTTCTTTCATCGATATGCTAAAAATGAGAATATAATGATTTATGGATTAGAGAGACTTGCACAAATTCTTGCTGATATGGGTTATTTGAATACTAGATTTTGGAGGCTTTTTGTGATATCAAATGGTCAAGAATGATATGATCATATGTGACTATGATGGATTATAGTCAAGATAAGGATTTCTTTAGGGAATCAACGAGTGAAAAATCACTATAAAATTTGCAAAATCACTTGTACTTTCCCTTGAACTATGTTTCATAACTCCAAAATGGGTGTCTAAAACCATCAAGGGTTTCTTTGGTGTTTTGGGAAAGTTTTGAGTTATTGGGAAAAAACTAGGTTTGCACTGTTACAGGGATTCAAGGAGTCAAAGTGTGAAATTTGACTTATGTTCTTTGTCAGGCTTTGAGAGTTCTTTGGATTTTTTAAATTGGTCATTCTAAACTTGTTGGAAGCCTCTTAAAGGAAGGTTGATAGGTTGGTTGAGTTGAACCTACTAGGTCTAAATTAGGTAGTTGTTATTGCTAAGGTGGATCACTCATTTCTACGAAGGCCATACACTTATGATTGGGTCAAGTGTTCTTTTCTTTAGAAAATTTCTATTGCCTTTTTGATAGGTTATGATTTTATTGGATGGGTTATGAAACACTTATTTCAAAAAAATATCTTTATGAAAGAAGTATATTGGCATGAAATTAAATATGATTTGTATTCCAATGTAAAAACTACAAAGAATGGAAACAATTCTTTCAACACATAAACTATTATGTAGTAGTAAATTAAAATGAAAAAGCTTACTCTATATTAGTTAGGATACACAACTAAGAAAATGATCTAAAGTGACTTATTTATCCTAGAGGAACTAAGTATATAGTATGCAAATAAAATCAACAAACCCACAACTACCCCTATTTTGAAGGAGTTTAGTTTTCTCCCCTTCCTAATCTTGCTAATATTGTCTAATTATTTTAAAGAGACGAAGGGTCATAACACAAATTTATTCAACCTAGTAAATATCTTGGTTAATGAAACTTGACAAAAGCAACAAAACAATTGCTACATTTGGCATTTCATGTTGAATGAAGAGTGGTGACAATAATCTACTTATAGTTTAATAAAACACTATTTTTATAAGAAGGCTTGAAATTAGAAATATAAGCGTTACTTATAATTTAATAAAACACTATTATAGTTTTACCAAAATATACTATTGTATGCTTGAATGGATTCTTAGTTAATATATGGGGAGATAGAGATATATGGGGAGAGAAAGATAGATAGATAGAGATATATGGGAAGAGAAAGAGAGATGGAGATATATGGGAAGAGAAAGGAAGAGAGGTGGAGATAGAGAATCAATGGATAGGGGGGATAGGGAGGGAAAGATGGTTAGAGATAAAGAGGGGGAGATAGAGAGGGGGAGAGAGAGAAAAGGATATAGATAGGTAGAGGAGAGAGGGAGAAGAGGGGGAGAGAGGGAGAGATAGGTTGAAGAGGAAAAGAGAGAAGAGAGGGAGATAGATAGGTAGAAGAGGGAGAGAAAGAAGAGGGGGAGAGGGAGAGCGATATGTAGAAAGGGAGAGAGAGAAGAAGATAGGGGAGAGAGGGAGAGATAGCTCAATAAATATAGAGGGAAAGGGAGAGACATAGAAAGGGTATGATATAGAGAGATAGAAGGGGATGGTGAAAGAGATAGAGAGATCGTGATAGAGGTAGAGAAAGAGGAGAAAGAGATAGAGAGAGGAGATAAAAGATAAATAGAGATAGAGATATAGAGTATGGAGGGAGAGATGGAATGAGAGAGAAAGGGGGGGGGAGAGATAGCTCAATAGGAGGGGGGAGAGGGAGTGATAATAGTCACAAGGAGAGATATATCAATCACCCTATCTATTCATCCTTATCTCTTTATCTCTCTACCTCTCTCTATCTCCTTGTCTCCCTTTCTATTTTCTTCCCAATATTTATCTGTCTCCTTAAGTGTGAAATGGGTACATTAAAGAGGTCATAAAGGATAATTATCATATCTTTAATCAAACGCCATGCTACCTTGAGCATAACTCCCCAAGGACACATGCCATCCTTGGATTGTTGACATGAAACAACCAATCAAAATTTAGTTTCTCTCTCTCATATTAATATTATATTAATATATATTACTATTATAATAAATATATATTCTATTAATTATATTTTGTATTATATAAAAATATACTTATTATTAAATATTAATTATAATAAATTTATACATATTTAATAATTTTGTTAAAGAATATAATATATAATTATAACAAGTTGAATAATTATATTATTTATTATGTAAAATATAGCTAATATATACTTAACTATATTGTAGAATATTAAAACCTAGCTAAATGGCACCATAATTTTTAATTTAATTAACATACTCTAAAACCTAACGAAACCAGGTTGTAGCTCATCAAATTGGAGATGTGAAAGGTCAATACCAGCTTCGAGGAAGAGTTTGGAGTAGTGAAAACAAGTTCAATGCCAACGCCGAGGAAGAGTTTGGAGTTAAAACAAGGTCAATACCAGTGCCAATGAAGAGTTTGGAGGACTGAAAACAAGGTCAATATCAATGTCAATGAAGAGCTTGAAGGAGTGAAAATAAAGTCAATACCAGTACTGAGGACGAGGTTGAGGGCACTCGGAGAAAATTGATGAACACGGGACAATGAGTACTATAAGTTTGGCACCCCCATTCTCTTTAACCTAAAATTTTCATGCCTAGTTTCCAAAGATCTTGTACATTGGCACCCCCATTCTCATAAAATGGTATAAGATAAGAAAAAAATATATATATATCTTAGTCTTTTACATTTTTATTGACCAGCCTCAGGTCTTGGAAAAAATCCCATAATCTACCCACATTTTGGTTGAGGTCTAGGATTTCATCACACATAGCCTTCATCTCATGAGTCTGAAGCAATTGCAGACTTAGCCCAAGTATATGCTAGGCTAAGAAAGATCTAATGAATGAAAATAGAGGCATACAATTCTTCTTTAATACCTCCACCACAACCATATGCAAGGAAAGGTCTCCTCCCTTCTTGGTAGTGATAACCTCCTCCACACACAACCCTTAAAAATTATGAATAGAGGAATATAATCTTTGAAGAACTCAAAGTTGATTCTCTCCTACCTGATGCAATTAGTCATTTTATCCTTACAAACATTTATAGTGATTACTAGAGGCACATAGAGCAATTCTTCATAATAGAAGAATTTGATCATACTTTTCCAATGATGGCATTATGAGAAAACCTTAGGTTAAATGAATAATTCCTAGCTAAGTTCTTTAAATCATGTCCAACCATATAAGAGAAGACCATTGCTATGTGCACTTGGATACCATGGAGAAAGGCTCTTTGGGCTCTTTCATCAATCAAGGTATTGTTAAATTTTAACACCTAAAAGTGAGAATGAAGAATCTTTCCTATGATGGTGGCCATCCCATTATATCTCTTAGAGTTGTTAGACATAATTTTTTTTTGAAGTAGAGATATTTTAAATTATCAAATCATACCATCAGACATAATCAAAATGTTGTTGTTTCAAATGAGTATGAGCACTAACTTTCACTATTTGAAGATGTTGAAACCTTGCCATAGAGAACTAGAACAGTGATGCAACCACTCATCCTACCTTAAAACATACCAAAAGTCTCCTAGCAATTAGACATAGGTAGATTTAAGATGACTTAAAAAAAATTATTGCCAAAGCATAAACTTATGATGACTTAACCAAGCGTAGTACACACTCCCTCCTCGTTAACCACTTAGACATATGGAAATTAAATGTAAATTTGCTGCTATTTTTAGTCATGTAGGTGTCCAATAAACCACTTGGTGTTGTTTCCCTTCAAGTTTATTTACTTGAATAAAGAGAAAAATTCCTTTGATTACAATTAAAGAATACATTTGAGGCCTTGGTTGTGTAACTGGTGGACCATAGTCACATTTAACATTTGTTACAAAGTTTGGGGGTTAAAACATTAAGTACATTTGATTTGTGATGGACATATTTGGATGGTAGTAACAATAACTTGCAATCTATCAAGACTTGATTACCTTATAACCTGTGAAATTCTAGCGATGAAATGATAGATTAATCATAATGTCACCTTGGGATCACATCACCATGAAAGAACTTCATCCAACATCCTTATGAGTGTAGGTACCACCAAATAGGTATTTGTCAGATTTTTCTTCCTCGAGTGAAGGAAATTCAGGAATAGAAGAGGAAAGCAGACATGCTAGGTCTAAAAAAGGGAGATCAACTAGAGGTCAAAGATTAGAAGAAAATTTAGTAAATGCATGAAATTTTTTTCTTTGAGAGGGGTCATGTTCTTATGATGATGAGAGCATAGGCGATGTCGAGGTTCCCTTGAGGTACAAACATCTACAGAAACAATGGGTACCCAAGGAACTTCCTCCAATAAACACTGATTTTTGTGTCAACGAGAGGATATATCGCATAGCACCATCGTCATTACATGGTTTGGGCCTATTTTACATGGATGGCATAAGGGTTTGTTACGAAAAAAGTTACTCAATTGATGGAGTATGTCAAACCCTATTACAGTTACAAAGATTGGATGCAACTAGTTTGATATACACGAAGTATGCATAGGTATGCACTGTCAACAAGTTATATACAGCTAAAAGATAAGGATCAAAATAAAGGAGTGGCTATGTACATTGACAGAAGGCCAAAAGCATCAATGAATATTGTAGGGTTTATAAACAATACATGACCTGGGTCAACAAATAAGCGACCCAATTGCATATTCGAGGCGCGCAAGGGAAACCATGTATTCCTATGTGCGATAAAATCAATAATTGCAAGGGAAGAGTTGCTAATCGATTACAATTTGAATCGCTTAGTTACAAACACAGTTACTAAAGGGGTGGTACGTACTATGTACCATTTTACCCAACCTCCTATTAATGACTCCAGTATACCATTTTATTCTTATGTTTTTTTTTGTAAGTCTAATGGTTTCATTTCAGTAGTTTTTTTAATATTTAATTTTTGTCACAGTGGGACATTGATCATACAGGGAAGTCTCTGGCCTAGAGCATAGATTGCAATGCATCTTCAGGCGCTTCTACCCGATAGGTTTACCTCATTGCAATTGTACAACTTAGATACGAGAATTTTTTTATTATTATTATGTTTTCTTCATAAGTTTATTGGGTTAATTTTGATAATGTTTTTCATATTCTTGTTGTAGTCGACTGATCTAGGAAAGGCACCAATACTAGACGAGAGCATCCATAGGGAGATGTAGTCAATATTATGCATTGATAACATCACTTATTCAGCAAACCCTCTCGATATGATAAGGAAGACCCCCAAAAAATGCAATGAATAAATCCTTAAGTTGTTATTCATAGTGCCTCAAACAGATGAGATAAGAGAGAGGGTTAAAATATTGACTGAGAGAGCACAAAACTTGCAAATAAGCTATCATGAGGTCTTTAATTATAACATAAGTTCATTCAAGGTTTTATATTTTATACTATTTTATGTCGTGAACTAAAATATGTGTTACTTTTACAATATTTTTTCCATCCTCATGATGCTCCTAGCCATGATCATGGTACTGCAATTGTTGTCCGAGGAGTAGGGGTTAGTACAAGTTTCCATCTTGATCTTCCTACGCATACATCACATCATCTGACATCATTCATTCCTATATTGTCATCTGAAATGTCAAAAACACATACCATGCAGGCATCCATTACTACACCCTCTGGCAGTGAACACATGCCAGAACATGTGTCAGGACATGTACCTGGGGATGTAGAGGCCACTAGTATTGGTGATGTTTTAGCAGCATTTCCTAGATCTTCCTATATTACTAGTATGGGAACATTGTTGGTCACATTTGTGGTGACCGAGGATTTCGTTCCCATAAAGATAGAGAAGGTCCCAAGTACTTTAAAATGTTTTAATTATTATTATATATAATCCAATTGAAATTTAATTATTGATCACTCTTTTTAGACTATTGATCCCATGATCATTTTGTAGGAAAATGATGTTTTTTATAAACATCTAATTGATATTACATTGGAACTCTTCAGGCCCACCATACGTACACGGTGGAATGCCCAAAATGAAGATTTAAAAGATGAGCTCATTAACTGTCTAGTTGTGCTTTTCGGTGATAAAGAATTCAACCAAACTAAGGTCCTTAAGAAAGTTGGTACCT
>VDFB02353436.1:0-47916 GCA_007258455.2 Sequoia sempervirens
TCTAAGGAGGAGTTACAAATACATTTCATGTGTCTATTTAAAGGAGACAAACAAAGATTTTCTTGCATGTTAGTACGGAGATTCTCTTGCATGTTAGTACGAAGATTCTCTTGCATGTCAGTCACACTTTGCATGTTGACCATTTTGAATAAGACATTTATGTGGGTCAGCCAACTGACATAATATCTATTTAAGGAAGATACTTTTGCCACTAGAAGATACCTCTTGCTGCTACCAAAACATTAACACTCTCCTCTTGTAATCACACAATTATGAATATCAATAATCATTTCAATTCAACCATGAACTTCATCACCAATGTTAGCCCAAACTGAATATAACAAAGATAACTAGTGCCAAGGACTAACAACAAGTGCTGACATCAACGACAGCCAACAATCAGTGTCGACAACCATGACAACAACTGCCAACAAATTCCGTAGTGTTGACATCAATGAAAACAATTGCCAACAATCTCCCCTTTGGCATTGATGGCAACACACACTACTCACTCTCCCCCTTTGACATCAAGGACAAAGGGCCATATATGTCTGTATAAAGAAACAACAATTGTTCTGACATCAGGGACAAGGGGCAAAAAGATCTTCTATTGAAACAACAACACATACTCCGCCTTTGAACGACAACACATCTTCTTCAAGCAGTTATACATACACAATAGCTACACAACTTCTTTAAGACTCCCCCTTTCTACCAGCTCCCCCTGAGAGGTAGCACTCATCAAGCCAAGGAAACAAATATGTCATGAATTTCTCCCCCTGGATGGATGCACCATTAGTGCATCTAGTTTGAACAAGGAGGGGCAATAACCCCTAACTTCTGCCGGAGATACTCAAAAGTATCCTTTGAAAGTGCCTTAGTGAAAATGTCTGCAATTTGGTCCTTGGTAGGCACATACTCCATTCTGACTTCATGTTCTGCAGACTGCAACCTTCTCTCTTAGAAAGTGATACCGGATAGATTTTGTTTAGTCCTTGAATGCATTAGCGGATTCTTGGAAATATTAATTGCACTTGTATTGTCACACAATATAGGAATAGGTTCATCATAAACCACCTTCACATCCTTCAAGGTCTGCTTCATCCAAAGCACTTGGGTGCAGCAAGATGCTGCAACAATGTTTTTAGCTTCTACTATGGATAAAGACACTAAGTCCTGCTTTTTACTGAACCAAGAGACCAATCTGTCTCCCAAAAAGAATGCACTTCCACTTGTACTCCTCTAGTCATCAACACAACCTGCCCAATCAACATCAATATAGGCACTCAGAGAGAAATTTTGATCCTTTTTATATCATAGGCCATAATTTGGAGCTCCCTTCAAGTATTTGAAGATTCTTTTCATAGCTTTCTTATGAGATTACTTAGGATTGGCTTGAAATCTGGCAACCAAACATCAATCTTTAAACGTACTGAGACATGTAAAAATGTTCATAACTGAACTTTTATATACACACCAACCAGCACAAGTACCACGCATAAATAAACATCTGGAATCATCTGCCTTTTGAAATTGTACTTGCGGATACTCATAACATAGCTGAATATATCCATAAGACAATATGGACAAGACATTCTTTCCTGAGGAATGCAGAACATTCCAGCAAGCCTTCATCTTCACTTTACCTTGCTAGAGTATTGGCAAAATTTCCGTCACTTGCATCTTTTACTTTAGAAGGTGTAAAGACTTGAGACTTGGATATAACACCTTCACATCTTGATCAACTTATCTTCTAGTCCCCAAGACAAAACCTTTTCTTGCGGAGAGAAGCGGACCTTGACTTTGCCAAATTGTGAATGTCTTGGCAGACTTCTTTACCTTTCTAAAACTTATCTTTATGTGCGGTACACAAAACTGGAATGATATCACTTAGGACAAGTGTACCAATCTTCCACACATCCTTTACTTCCACCGGAAATTTCAAAAGAGGTATATTTATGCACAACAGATCTGCATACCAACTGTTTTGATCCAAATCTTCATTCATGCTGAGGATTTCAGCACCTTTTCCTTTTTAGGGGGCAAAAAGATTCTGCAAGAGAAATCTCCCCTTGAGATAATGCTCTATCTCAGTTTGTCTTAGAATCTTGTGTAGAGTGCACAATTGTGGTATCATCCTTCTTCTCATGGTCTTCTTTCCAGACTTTTTCATTTCCCTTCTTTTGCTGATTATGAGGTTCAACCTTTTTCTGAACTGGTGGCTTAGCAAAGCCACTTGTGCAGTAGTTTTCTTTATGTCCCATATTATTGCATCTATAGTACACAATGTTGTGCTCTGGAACAAGGTTGTTCCTCATCATTTTAGATCTGCACTTATCAGCCTTGTGACCATAATTGTTGCAGGCATGGCAATATCCTTGAAACAGGACAATATTGTTTTTTTGAGGTATCAAAGACCTTCTGCCCATGTTATTATTCCTCCTTTGTCTAACTCTACAATTAACAGTTTTATGCCCAAAAATATTGGAAGAAAAACAGCAACCTTGAAAAGGTTGATTGAACTTGGAAGGAACATGTTTTGCAGATGGAGGACTTCCTTTTTGCTTCCGATTAGGATTGGATCCATTTTCTTTCTTTCCATTTTGAGTATTCTTTGCATCTCTGGAGGCACTCTTCTTGGAGTCTTCAGTGCATAATCTTTCTTCTCTTGTTTCAGTCTCTTCATTTGTCTTGGAACTAACAAGGCTAGACTTCTCTCCTTTGACAATTTGTTCCTTTTCTCTTTTCAAAACATTCCTTAGAATGACAACTTCCTCCTCAAGCTTTAAACATTTAGCAGTTTTGTCATTGAGCCTGACATTCAAACAATCATCAATTTTCTTGCCTTCTTCAACCTTTACTTTCAAGTAAGAGATCAAACCTTTTGCCTCTTTTAATTTGATTTGACATACCTTGCCTTTTTCTACTTGGATTTTCAGTTTGTCAATCTCTTCTTTTGACTTTGCAAGCAAGCTCTCATACTTCTGATTTTGTTCCCCTTGTTTCATTCAAGTCTTCCAAAGCAGACTGGAGTTTTCCTTCAAAGTCTATTCCCCAATCATCTGAATTGAAGTCCCAACCTTCAGGTTCCACAGATTCTAGATCCAGATTAGAGGAAAACATGTCTTCATCACTCAAGGAGTCGAACTCTTTACATTTCTCAACATTATACTTTCTATCAATAGTATTGAAAGCCACAAAGAGAGTTTCATCATTTGAATCATTCTCCTCATCTTCAGAGGAACCACTGCTTTCTTTGGAATAGAGACCCTTTTTAACCTTATCTTTTTTATTGCTATCATCCGATTCTTTATAAGGACATTTAGAAGTAAAATGACCTATTCTTCCACAATTGAAACACTTGGAATGGTAACTTACCTTTGTATTTGCTGGTGCCTTTCTTCAATCTTCTCACAAAGTTTGCTTCAACTTCATCAAGTTCATCAATTTGATCAACAACTTCATCTTCAATCTTTTTGTCAACTTTGAAAGCAACTTCTTTCTTTGGAACATCTTGACCAAACTCTTTCATCTCAAAGGCAGTAAGAGTGCCAAACATTTCATCAATTGAATACTGATTCAAATCTTTAGATTCTCCAATTGTAGATGCTTTGTGACTATAAGATTTTGGGAGAGATCTCAAAACCTTATTTACAATTTCACTTTTTTTTACTTATCCACCAAGTCCAGAGATCCCAAAGACAATTTTTTGTACTTGGAGCATATAACTTGCAATGTTTTTATCTTCAGTCATCTTTAGAGTCTAAAATCTACTTTTGAAGATCTGCATCTTAGCTTGCTTCACTTTAGTGTCTCCTTCATAGATGCTACTGAGCTTTTCCCAAACATCTTTGGCAGAACTGCAATTCATCACATTCAAAAGTTCTGAATCAGCCAACCCACACAAGATAGCATTTGTGGCTTTGGCATTGCATTCATACATTCTGATTTCAGTTGGATCTGTAAGAGGAGTGGTTGGAGTAGTATAACCACTTTTGACTGATTGCCACACCCCAAACCCAAGAGAAGTGAAGAAAGAGCACATGTGCCTAGTGTCAACGCCATCACATGCAAAAAGGCAACGATGCAAGTAAAGTTGGCATAAAGAGCATAGAGAAGAAGGAATTTAAGGAGGTACATGAGATATTGGAAGAATCTAAGGACATTATGTTTGATGAGATGATTGATGGTTTGCTACTTGTGCACAACATTGGAGACACCATAGACTTGATACTACGATCAAGTCTTCTAAACAAGGCAGCCTACAAGATGACACTGTAGTAGAGTGAAGATATCAAAGGACAAGTATAGGAGTTGTTTAAAAAGGGGCCAGTTGGAGAGAGTTTGAGCCCATGTGTAACACTTGCTATATTGGCACCAAAGAGGATAGAAAATGGAGAATGTGCATGGCCTCTAAGACAATTAACAAGAAATCCATCAAATATCTGTTTCCACTACCATGTATGGATGACTTGATGGACAACTTAAGTAGGGAAAAATGTTTCACCAAGATCAACTTGAAGAGTGACTATAACTAGATTAAAATTAGGGAAGGCAATGAAATGACAACCTTCAAAACTAAGGATGGGTAATACGAGTGGTTAGTGATGTTGTTTAGATTGATGAACGCATCAAGCACCTTCATAAGGTCGATGAATGAGTTTCTCAAACTATTTCTTGGAAGGTTTGCAATTATGTATTTGGATGATATCTTGGTTTTCAGTAGGACCAGGGAAGAACACCTTGTGCACATAAGATAGGTGTTGTAGAGATTGTACAATTAGAAATCATTAGTAAACTCAAAGAAGTGCAATTTCATGGAACTAGTGTTCTTTGGGTTTGTAATATCCCAAGAAGGTTTGAAGACGAGCCTTGAAACGTTGAAAGCAATAGTAGAATGGAAACGACAAAGAATATGTTTGAAACACGAAGCTTCAATGGGCTAGCGAGTTTTTATAGGAAGTTCATTAGGAACTCTTGTGGAATTTGTGTGCTGGTCACAAAAACCATGAGGGAAGAGGAGGAGGATTTCCATTGGAACAAAGGGTATAGAGCGAGCATTTCAAGCGTTGAAGAACGTAATGGAGTAGGCAATATTGGTGTTGTCGAATTTCAGTAAGGTCTTTTAGGTAGATTGTAATACTAGTGGTGCAACAATTGGTGTATTATTGAGTCAAGAAGGAAGGCCAATTGCATATTTCAATGAAAAACTCAATGATGTGAAGAAAAAGTATTCAACTTATGACTATTTGTTTTATGCAATAGTGCAAGTGCTAAGAAAAAGGGTATGCTAAAACCAAAGGTAGATGAAGTGGGTCAAGTACTTGTAGAGTTATAAATTTATAGTCAAGCAGAGGAGTGCTAAGTTGAAGAGGGTAGTAGACGTGCTAAGTTGAAGATGTGCCCTAGCCAAATAAACGTGCCTAAGGGTTAGATATTTCAATTCACTAAAGGAGCAATATGCGTAGGATGAGAATTTCCAAGAGTAGTGGAAGGTGCAAGTGGAGTTTGGACAAGCGAGTCAAGCAAGTGGTTAGGATGCATGTTATAGAATGGACTATTGGATAGGGATGCACACATGTACATACCAATAAGGTCAATGAGTTTAAACCTTGGAAAAGCATAATGGAGGATTGGCTAGTCCTTTTCATCTAGAGAAGATAGTGGTGTAGCTATGTGAAGGGTCCCTTTGGCCACATATGATGGTAGATGATAAGAAGTTTGTTGCTGACCTATACCACTATGAAGGAGGGATAAAAGTGAAGATGAGAACAACTGAAGTAGATGCTAGAGAAATAGATTGGAGATGTGAGATTCTAGAGAAGGTGGGCGAGGAAATAGAGTAGGTGTTAGACACTAGAGTCAAAAGGGCATGCTAGAAGGAATATAGGGAGTACCTAGTCAAGTGGAAAGGGTGTGGGATGGCAGATGCAATGTGGTTGAGCACATCATAGTTTTTTTGATACAATAAGATGGTTGTCACAACACATGAGCATGGGCTCATGGCCAATTTCTCCTACCTAGGTAGAGCGAAGTAGGGGCAACTCGACCCAAGAGACAACGTTCAAGAGGAGTGCCAAGGGCGAAGAAAAGGTGGGGTGAAAGGTGAGAAGGGAACCAAGAGCTAATGGGCTAGCTGTTAAGGTCATGGCAGCATATTTTTATGTCAAAGTAGAGAATATCATTTTGAAATTAGGAGTGGTTGCATTTAATTTATGTGCACGATCTTGGAACCTAGAAAAAGGGAGTTATATCAAGTTTAGGAGAGAAGTAGAGATTAGGACTCTTGGTGAGAAGTGCCTGGATTTGTGATATTTTAAGTTGGTTGATAATCGTGGCTTTGTAAAATAGTATGTAATGATTGTGTATAATTTTATGCGAGTAGAAGTGCTTGATAGTTGAGTTGTCCATCTCTTAAATGTTTTTGGCTGTGTGCTTTGGGGCTGCAGTGTTAGTCTTACTTTTGTTAGGAACCCCAACTATGTTTGCATTAGGAAACGAGGAGAAGAACCTCAAAATCCATTAAGAATTTTTTGGTCATTAGAGGTAGGTCTAAAGAAAAAGGAAAGAAAAAGAATTGAGATAAGAGGTCAAAAGGAGATCTAAATCTCTTGGAAAATCCAAGAATAAATGTTGGAGTTGCAGCTAAGTTGGTCATATCCAAAAGGGTTGCAAAGACAAGAAGGTGAAAATGGGATATGACAATGATTGAGATTCAAAAATCTCTTATGAAGAATTTGGAGACATGTTCTTGGTGTCTTTTACAACTTATGAATGTGATGATGCATGGCCTATTGATTTTGGAGTTTCTTTTCATATGATTCCACGTAGGAAGTGGTTCAATGTGTATGGGAAGTATAATGGAGGTGAGGTCTTCTTGGGAGATGATACATCTTACAAGATCATTGGCCAAGGAAAGGACAACTTGTGTTTTTAGATGGAAGAGAGAAAACTCTATATGGAGTGTGGCACATGCCAAGTTTGACAGGGAACTTGATTTCAATGAGAAATGAATAATGTGGGAGTGCAAGTAGTTTTCAGCAAGGAAGGCTGCAAAATGGTCAGAAGAAGTTTGGTTCTAGCAAAGGGGGTTCAATTGGGAACTCTGTTTAACCTTGATTTTGGTAGCAAGTGTGGTGAATGTGATGTTTCCACAAGTTGTTGCCAAGGCAACATTTCTGAAGAAGTCATGAAAAGAGGTTCCAAATGGTATAGCATAAGAGATACCTTGCAAGGGCAAGAGCCAGTATTGTGCCCTAGGAAGGATGCAAGGTGTTGCCTAGGAAATACCTTGGAAGAGTAGAAGTTAATGATATGCGTTGAGAAGATCATAAGGAATTGCCTAGGAGATATATTTGGGAGCAGTGACAAAGGATAATGCTTTTGGTTGACTTTAGAAGGTTGGCAGACATGTGGTTGCAAGTTTGGAGTCTCAAGGTGTCACTTAGGAGAGACCTTGGATGGCAAATAGTTAAGTTGGTGCCCAAAATGTGCCTCAGGATGGTTCTCTAGTGGTATTTTAGAGGGCATGCACACATATTGTAGTGAACAAAGGAGAAAACATCTTACCTAGGCAATACCTTTGGGAGCTAAAGGGATGGCAGATTTGTTTTCAACTCAAAAAAATCCAAATTTAAAAGAAAATGATACCTTGTTTCATGGTCCATATTGGATTTGGAAAATGTATGAGAAACAAAAGCTTAAACAAAAAATTGAATTTAGATATAAATATAGGTTTAAAAGAAATTGGTAGGAAAACACAAGTGGACAAAACCATAATTGCAGTAGCAACTGGGTTGGGACCACAACTGCTGTAGTGTCTATTGACAATGAGTGCTTCAAAATCAAACTCTGAACATCATTTAACTTCCTGTATGTGCTAGAATTCAAGGGTCTTGGGTGAATCCTATGTACAAAAATCTCTAAAAGGGAGTTGTAATTCTATTTCAAATAATGCTTGTGGAAATTTGAGGATAGGAGAAATATTATAGACAGTTCAACTGTTCATTAGAGGAGATAAGTTGAACTAGATGGTAGGAAAATGAAGTTCCACTTGGTGGATTAGGGTTTAAAGTGAGGATTGGGGCACTATTAACTGAGTTGCAACCATAGAGAAACAAGATACATCATGAAATCTCTGATGTGGAAGTGTGGCTGATATTTGATATTATTTGAACAAGATTTGGGATGTTTGGACTTGTGGCAACAGCATAATGAGTATATCTTTAAAATAGAGACTTTTGGAAAATACTGTTTAGAATTCTTGCACTAACATTTCATGTACCATGAAAACCTTATGATCGTAACATATATAAATGTTGTGCAAGCTAGATCTAATTGGCATCGGGAGAGTATGACCATTCTAAGAATTGACTGACATTAAAAATGGAAGTTCAAGTTGCATGATAAAATTTGTAATTGTTGCGTAGTGGTCTCAGATATCTTTTATGGGACAAAGTCACAAAGTCCTATTGAATGCAATGCCATTGATTAAGAATTATTATGAATATGATATAGAGTCGGTAGGCTTCAAATTATAAAGGCAGGTTGACAATGATACAAAAATGGAAATGAACCCAATGATACAACATTTTACTTTTTATAAGACATATTGAGGAAGCTCTTAACCCCTGTAGCCATAGTCATAGTATGAATTAACAGTCCCAGTTATAAATATGAAGTCATTAAACTCAGTCCTTGGTTTGATAATATGTATGTGCCTTGTAAAGGTGTCATAAAATCCTTAATAGGAAAATTATAAGTGTTACTCTTCAAGGATTGTTGCGGTAACAAAGTTCTGGTGGTCTGGCTAGTCAGTGCCATAGTATCTACTATCATGTATGTTGTAATTGGCCATTCTAGTTGTAGGCACAATATATATATACAAGATATTAGAAAACAGCAGTTTTTTAATGCCACTTCCTTAGAGAGGCAAGATTGCTGGTTTTACTCTGAAAATAAAGCTAAGCAAAAATTTATAGTTATACATGGTTCACCCGTCTATGATTACAGATATTAAGCAAGTGGTGTCTTTGAACCATCTATTCACATACTTGTTTGTGTTGTTGTCAATGGAGAAAGATGGAAAGTGTGCACATCTCTAACTCTGTCTGGTACTGGAAAGCACAGGTAGAATGGCAGGTTACCCATCCTACTTGGGCACATCTAGATTACTTGAGAAGCTAAATGACACTACATTTTTTTGTGATTCAGATTCAACCACAGGCATTATGAGGAGGTGGGTCAACAGTTTTGACGTGTCAAATTCACCACATAGAAGCTGATTTGGGAGTTATAGGTGTACCTGTGCAAACTGGTGCTGGAGTTATAGGTGTACCTGCACAATGGTTGAGTTAAATTGTGACGACATTCAATTTATAAATTACTAATTAATTTGCAGGTGATCTATGCAACCTTTACATCAGAGGGCTAGTAATCCTTTGAAATTTGTATCATATTCCATTTACGAGATCACTCATACACATAATTTGGATGACCTCTTGATCACATAGAAAGAGCCTGTATAGTACTTCAAGTCACTTGTGATTTTGTGAGATTATCTGGAGGTTTTTTGTTGTAAACCAAAATTTGACCTATTCAAAGATTGGGATCCACCATAACTTATGCTTCTCAAAAGATATAATAGGTTTCATGTAGTAATGAATTTTGAGTGATGTTTGTAACATTTAGTTTATGTTAACAACAGAAGTAAAGTTTTGGCAGATGGAACTATAAAAGTCCACAATTTAGTTGTTGACATTTGTCTGATCTGGTTACTATAGACCTTGATGAGGGCTTGTTAATACATTTCTGAAGGTGATTAGCAGGTTTGTTTGCATACACAAATAAAAATGGAGTGCACCCAAGATGCAGCCAAATCTGTACCCAAGGCACACTTGGTATGGCATAGCGCACCCAGGGGTATCTACCCTAAATCTCACACATACCCCATTAGAAATACACATCATTAATATACCGAAAAATCCAAAACTTAGAAGGAAAAATTCATAAATGTGAAACATGATCTATGTAATTTCAGTTTTACCATCTTTCATGATGATTTTGTGTTTCGAGTTTCATGTACCAAGTTTGATTCTTCAGTTTAAATGTCACTATGTATCCAAGTTTTGGGGAGTTTGCACTGGACCCAACATCTGTGCACCCATTTAACCTTAGCTATTATTAACTTTTTTCCTACCTATCTAAGTCCAACGATTGAGTATTTTTTAATTGTTATATAGAGAAGGAATGAATAAATTCTTTGCTGGTGATGAACATTAAGGATCATTATAACCATTTTTTTAGTTTTCCTTTTTTAACAACTTTATTTCATTAATGTGTGGCACTGTAGGATTAACATATATGAACATTTTTTCGTCTGACAATGTTTCTTTTGTTGCATTTATCTGCCAGGCTTAGCACCACTTGGGAAGAGATCAAAGTCTATCCCATTCCGGCAGCATTATATCTTATAAAAAATTTACTACAGGTATATTCATATATCTAATTTTTCTCCCCAGGTTTCCAAGTTCTTTACAACTTTGCTTTTGCAGGGTAAGAAAAAACAGCATTAAATTATTCTATGCAAATCACATATTTGTCCATATGTTATCCCCTTTATGTTTCGAATTCTAATGCAACTGTTTTTGTGAAGCACTAGGGGCTAATGGCATGTAATGCAATTGTATAAAATTTAAATGATAACTGATCCATAAATCATTGGATTTCTAACCCTAATGATTTACCAACTACAGATTTCCAGATTAACTTTCCTCACAACTCATAGCAAATTACTCTTAAAGTTTTACAACACCTACAATAGTGTGAAATTCTGATAACAAGAAGGAAACAGTAAACAATAGAGCACATACGACAAGAAACAAAACACAACACAAGTTTTCTTCTGGAGAAAACCTAAGTCAGGTGAAAAACTCCAGGAAGAATAATCTTTCAGCATTCTGCACAAATAGGTTTCAATACAAGGAGAACAATGCTATTACAATGGACTTTTGGAGTATTATAATGTAATTTTCACACTCCCCTTCCTCCTCTCTGCTCCTGCAAACACAAGAGCTTTGCAACACCCGCTGATCCTATTCAAATTCACTGTGAGAGTCACTTCTTAAGCCAACTGAACATCTTGAATGTCTCGAAGTTCTCCTTTTATTCCCTCTTTGGCTGCTTGACCCAAGGAAGACAGATGAGTTTTTGGAATAGGAATGGTTGCCTATTTGCAACTATTCAACTGTCCACTTAACCATCTAGTCATTCATCTTCTTCATCCCAGTGGTCATCAACAAGGAATTCCAACAGTTATTTGGCCACCCAACATGCATCTATAGCCATGACTTTATAAAAATAAAAGGTATCCCTGCAAACAACAAACAACCTCATCCTATGGTGTTTTGCTGACCTTTAACTGTCAAAGACCAAATACAGCCTTTTCCAAGTCAACAAGCAAAAATGCCTTTTATCTCGCTAACATGCACTTTGGCAAATGATGCATCTTTGACAACATCATGCACTCTTCAGCAACATCATATGCCTCCCAATAGCACCTCGATAGTAACTGAAATCACTTCAGCAACGTAGACAATCTTCAAGAGCAACATATTAATATGAGAGCTCTCCTCCAGCGAGTGATGATTAGATCATACCTCCACAAGTGTCATGGCAATGTTCTAAACAATCACTGAGAATTCACTTAGCTTGCAAGTTGGGTAAAGCAAGGACTGGTGCCGTAGTAAACTTTTTTCTCTGCTCCTCAAATGTTTGTTGTTGTCTATTACTTGAATAGAATTTTCTTCCTTTACCCATGACTTCATGCAATGGGGCAGCAATGTATGAGAAGTCTTTTACAAATTTATGGAGGTATCAGGCTGCACCTATGAAGCTCTGTGTACACATATGCTAGTGTTCTTTGGCTAATGGACAATGCATGGATGGATCTATCTTTATTGCTTCATCACCCACCATGTGACCAAGGTACACCAACAAGGTTTTGGCATGCTAGCAGTTGTCACCATTCAGTAATAACTTATTCTCCTTCAAAATCTCAAACAGTTTTCAAGATGGGATAAATGACTTCATATGTCTTACTGAAAACCAATACGTCATCTAGATCTACATTCTACAATAACACAAGAGTGAATTAATGGTTTCAATACCTCATTCATGAGGCACAGGAAGGTAGCTGGTGTGTTGCACAACCCAAAAATTAAAACTAACCACTCGAAGAAGTCCTTGACGTGTATTGAACAGTCTTCCACATATTTTCCTCCTTTACCCTCACTTGATATCCAAATCCAAGATCCAGCTTTGTAAAATACTTGGCATGCTGCAATTGATCCAATTTATTATCAATTTGGGGCAGTGGATACTGGTTCTTCACAGTAATCTTATTCAGTCCTATAATATAGGCACATCTGCCATGTCCTATCTTTCTTTTGCACTATAACAATAGGCAATCCACATGGAGAGGTACTTAGTCTGATAACCCCTTGCTCCATTGAGCTGCTTCTTGAATTCCTGTGCTTCAACGACGTTTGCCTATACAGCCCCAAGATGGGTAAATGACACTCAAGTAATAACTGAATCTCATGTTCAAAAGCTCTCTTTGGGGGCAGCCCCTTAGGCTCTACAAATAATTCAGAAAACTTAATCACCAAATTGTCTATACCTTGCTGTTTTTGATGAGTATATCTGCTATGTTTTCCCTTCAACTCTAGCCTCTCAACATCAACAAGGCAAACTTGCCACTAGCGTTGATCAACCACTTGGCTTTTGCTACACTTATCATGGTTATTTGTGTTCTCTATGACTACACAAGAAAAGAAGGCTTTTCAATTAAAATCAGCCTATACTGATTAGGTTGTCTGCAACAGAGATCTAGTTCAGATCTTATTACAGAGGGTGAGTGATGGTGTTCCTGATTGGCCCAAATCTTATATGTGTCTTATTTTGATGCCCTTGCATTCAAGTAGTGCCCTCAATACTTGAATGCTAGTCACTATTAGATAACCAATGCAACCACAAGATAAATAGCACATGCATCAGGAAATAGTGTGCAGCATCAAAAGGTTTGCACAGTTGGAGAGTGAAATGGCACCGCATATATGTTGAAATTACATCTAGTATGACACAAATGGATTGACAGCAATGAGAGAGCCTGCCACCATTTGTTTGAACTGTTGGATCACAAGCAACATCCAACAGACAATGCTCCTTCATAAGAAAAACAAAGATGTGAGAAATAAGTGTTGCACTATTGGCTAAAGGATGATGAATGGGCATGTGGGCCCTGGCTTTAATATTTCAAATATTTTCTAATGTTCAAAGTCAAATGAAGCTCTGGTGAAAATCAGAGAGGAATAACATCGTAATCATCAAAAGTAAAACAGATGAATGCCAACAATTTTCACTGTGCAATTTCTTGAGATAAAATAATGTGCCACGCAAGTCCTTGATAAGCATGGGCCAATAAAGAGAGCAGGATCATTGTGCAGGCCGAAAATGAGCAAGGCAACACACATTAAACATGGCACAACGATGGAGCAGATTATAGTTTGTAGGCATTCAAAATACAATAGCCATTGAGGGGCGAAAAAAACTTAGCCAACCATAAATACAAGTTGCAGCCATTTAAAATACCTGTTTCTAAATATCAAGGTCCAATGCACTAATTTAGCGAAGGGGTTATAAAATGTCAAAAGTGAAAGGTAAATAAAGAGAGCAGGATCATTGCATAGTGATAGGCCTTTGCAAATAATAGCTTATCATATATATGAAGAAATCAGCATATACATAATTCAGATCATATTCAAGCAAAGCTGCCCAGCCTATTTGGTGCCAGCAGTGAATGATGAAGTCAGTAAAAACCAAAATTATTAAACAGACATGTGATATATCTAGCACAGCATATAGACGAAATGAAGTGCAAGCTTCAGCATTTAATATGTCATAAATCCATCAGCAAATTGCAGAACCTCCTCCTGTTTGGCACAATCATAAAAATCAATGTGCAACCATTCAAAGCACAAGCATGAAACAAAATGTGCAGCCATTCAAAGATTGGCACACGGCTCAGCAGTAAAGAAAAATGCCTCTGGTGAGACCATGGCGCCAATACCCAAGTTAAATTCAACATACCAAAGCATAGGTTGCATAGGAAATAGAAGTGGCACACTGTTTCAAATCACTTTGCAATATATTGATCATTATACAGCCAAAAGATGATATGGCACAGCCTGTGAAAGGCTAGATATATTGTAGACCGCTCCAAATAGGGTGCAAACCATGAACACAAGGCTCAACAAATGTAAATAAACAAGCAAATATAATTCCAGCTCCGCATCAATCTGAACTGTCCAATGGAAACATTGATCAATGGATACCGCACCATTTCAAGAGAATCAAATTTGTTAGTGAATAGTGGAGTGCCATTGGCTTGGAAGGGAATACTGTCAACTCTGCCAAGTAGGTCCAAACCACTGGATCACCTTCCAATCTAACGGCTGGCGCAACACAAATTAAATGTCAGTAGTGTTTTTAAGAAACTATGTGCCATTGGTTGTGTACAATCTGAGCTGGAAATGGTGGGCCAGATTTCAATATCACGCAAGTAAAGGTTTCATTTATTTTACAGGAATTCATGAAGTTAAAGGTTAAAATCAAATGTTTTAATTAAAGTGGAGTCCGACAAGCATTTACAAAGGCATTTGAAATGTGTCATGTGAGCAATTATAGCTGTGATTTTATTTAAAGCCGTATAATCAAGGATAGAGGTGGGGCCCAACAAAATATTGTGAGGAAAATAAAATAAATGCTCTTAAGGCCCAAGGTAAGAAGATGATTATTAAAAGGTAAATGATTAAGTCAGAGCTCATGGGTCTTTACTTAAATGAGTAAAGTGGTATGGTTTTATTAAATCAAAAGTAATTTCAAAAGTTTCCAATTGCTTGTAAATATTAAAATTTTATAATATTTTCCCTAAAAGCTCATGAGGACATAAGGATATAAAGCCAAGGCTTTATTATTATGTTGCCCTAACTACATTTTAGAGCCAGTGAAGAAGGAACCAGGAATATCAAAGCATGAGCAGGAAAAAAAAAAGCAACCTGTAGTCAAGAAAACTCAGGGTTTAAGCATGCAAAGATTGTAAAATGCATGAAATAGCATATGAGCAGCAATTAACTCAGAGAAATGATTGCAAACATTTATTTCCACTCCACTTCATCAAGCAGTTTTATTTTCAGCAGTTATTGATCAGTCTCACTCCTTTTGGCAGTGCTGGCAACATGATGGACAGGTTTTCTCCATGCAGGGTTTTAAGTTTTTAACAGATGGGGGTGTATTTATTTCTTTGGCTGTTCTTTTTGACATTTTTTTCTCTTCTTTTGTCCCCTTTGCCCTATATATTGTATTCTGGTTCACTGGGGAAGGGGTTGGATATTTTTTGTAGACTCATGTTGTCAAGCTCTACATGTATTATATCTTCCTTCTTTAGTTCTGGAATGCATCCACTTGTTCATGCCTATTTCTTGGCTCTGCAAGCTGTTGTTTTCTTTTTTGTTTTCATGTTTTGTAGCCTTGTGTGTCCAGAAAGGTTTTGGTGATTCCAAAATATGTAACTGTGCTCTAGTAGATGAATAATATATGAAAGTCATGATGATTCCCTCCCTCTTCTGTATTACTCATTGGATTGACCCTTTATGATAAGGAACACCTAAGTCACTGGTCTGTTGGCTAATATTGTGCACACTCTGAATGTGGAAGCAGTAATCTCATCTAATGAATGGTCTTTGACTATTCACTTTGGTTAGTTTCTTTTTTGTGTTTTCATTTTGTTTCCTTCTCACTTTTCCCTACAAGTGTTGAAAGAGCTCATTGAAAACCGTGTCCCACATTTGCAGGCTTCCATGCTTGGTGTTCACACGAGCACAGGTTTACACATGAATGCAAATTTGAACTGGTTGCAAACAACAAATAACCCGTACTCTATGACATTTTGTCACCCTTTCACTGCCTATACAGTCAAAGACCATCAAATGTGACTATTTCCAAGTCAATGGTATGACAAAAACTGCCTTTTAGCCAACATTGTGTGCTTTAGCAACGGCATGCATGTTTTTGCAACATCATGCACACTTCAGCAGCAGCGACAATCTTTAGCAGCTCTTCAACAGCAAGATCAATCCTTGGCAGCACTTCAGTAGCAACTAAAGACACTTTGGCAGCAATACTTAAGCAGCAACATATTAATACTAGAGCTCCCCTTATAGGTGATGATCAAATCATATCTCCACAAGTGTTGTGGTAATATCTCAGACCATCACTAACAATTCTTGTAGATCTTCCTCCAACCATAAACTCATTGTATATTCATCTTGACATTCAATACATTGCCGAAAGTAGTTTGCAGTTGCTCTAAAACAGTGCTCAAACATGTGCCTAGCTTTAGAACTATCTTGATACGAACCACCCAGATTAGTTCCTAATTTTTAGCTCATTGGAGACTGTGCTTAGGGATTAAGGATCAAGTTGCATGTTGTTTATCAATTTTTTTGCACCTAAAATATATAAGAAAATTCTAATAGGTAGAATAGGCTTATGGTGTTATTGTGAATGTTTAATAACTCAAAATACTCTGAGAAGTAGAAAGTATTAAACATTCATGCATATCATTGCAGGTAGGATTATGCTTCTAGGGATAGTATAATGTGTTCGGACTTGGTGATATTCACTTATAGAAAGTTCCTGTAGGAAGAGTTTGTCTACATACTTCAATGTGGTAATATGCAGTGAAGTTATAGATATTGTAGTACAATAGACAATGTGATTTACGTCTGGTAATGTTGTGGCAGATGATGCAATACAACATCCATGTTGGTTCACATGCGGTGGTGCTATGACAGCAACCACAAGTCATTTGAAGAAGAACTCACAACTGTATATAGAAGACAATGTCTGTTGGAAGCATGAACAGTGATGCACGGGCACTTGTCGTAGATTTGAAGTTCATGCAGCACAATTTGAGAGCAGAATAATGTTTTGGAAGATGGAACATAGTACCACAAGCAATAAGAAGTTATGATATGTTTGGATGTGCTACCAAGCGAGGAGGAGGTGGTGGTGGCTATAGAAGAAAACATGAACTTTTGATAGTGTCAAGGGTGTAACTATTGATGCATAGTGTGAGGCAGTGGCTACATATACAAGGTGATTATCCACATGGAAACATCATATTTGGTGAGATGTGTGGTATGCTGACATCATAATATGGTTGGATTATAGTTGCATGGCCTTGGTATTCTATGTGTTGGTTGGTATTCCCATGTGCACATCTATATGTGTTATCTCATGTGAAGGCACCAAGTTTAGAAGGTTGTATGGTTGTATAGATTGAGTTGAATAGAACATTATTGGTGTGTAACACTAGAGTGATTGGAGAAGAAGTGTGTTGTAGATTAAGACTCCGAAAAGACCTTGTTGTATTAGATCTCTGTTGATTCTAAATAATATAAATGTGAACGTATTTTGGTGATGGATTTTCTCTTGTAAGAGTTTCTCATGTAATTCTTTTGAGTCTCATGTGTAATCTTCTGGAAGTATACTATTCCATTTACTTCTGTACATGTTATATAGATTTTGCAAGTGTTGATTGTTTTTTGAATACTTAGTCTTGAGTTTCTTTATCCTAGTCATTGGTCCTTTGCAATAGAAGTCGTAATCTCCAACATTTGGTATTAGAGCGTAGGTAGTTGTTTGGGAAGTTAGTATGTTGTTGGGAGTCCAAACCCTTATGTGTGCAGTGGTAAACTCTACAATGGTTGGTTTGTTGCAATTCATTTATAATTGGACCTAAAAGAAAACTTTGAAGGACTTTGTGAGAGAGCAGAACATTAAATTTATGGCTAGCATGTTGAGGTCTGAAATTAAAAGATCCAATGATCAAAACTTCGAATTATGGAAGTTGAAGATGGAAGATTTTCTAGTGCAAATAGATTAGTGGGTTGTGGTATCTTCATCGACCAAACCCTCGGGAATGTTCAATGAAGACTAGGTAAAATTGGATAAGAAAGCAAGAAGTACTATCCTATATGTTTATCAAATTTCTGTTCATAAATGTGTCTACGGAGTAGAGTGCAAAGTCATTGTGGAAGAAGATAGGTACATTATAGCAATCGAAGAGTCTAGTTAGTAAAGTTCTATTGAAAAAGAATTTATATTCTCCTAAAATCAAAGAGGGAGACTCAATAATTGATCACTTGAATAATTTTAATATGATATGAAGTCAACTTGTGTCATTAGAAATCAGGATGGATGAAGATGACAAATGCATTGCATTACTTTGTTCCTTACCAGATTCATGGAATAACTTGATAATGTCTATGTTGTGTCACGAAAAGTGGAAAATGTTATTGGTATTTTGTTAAATGAGGAAATTAGGAAAAAAGTCAACGGATGATACTTCTTCTAATGCCCGAGGGGTTGATTGACTCGGGTGCTTATCATATGACACCTCACGGAGAGTGATACTTTGATTACACCAAGTGTAATGAAGGATAGGTTTTTCTCGGTGATAACAACTCCTTGAAAATAGTTGATCGAGGAAAGGTAAAGGTTGCCTTCATGGATGGTAGAGTAAGGACACATTCTAGGCTTGCCTAGAAAGCTTATGTTTGTGTCTAAAATGATTGACTTAGGAATGCATGTCACATTTGATGGTAAAGGTTGCAAATTGACAAGAAGTAATTTGGTCCTTGCTAAGGGAGTGGGGCATGGTACTATGGATAGGTTGGGTGTATGAACATTGTTTGGTTGTGCTAATGTAATTGCATTTGAATCAAGGTTGTGGCATATTATTAGGATGGATCACTTGAGTCAAAAAAGGTCTAAAAACCTTGGTGAGTAAAGATATGGTAGATGATCTTGCTGACTATTTTGTTAGTATTGACTTTTGTGAGCATTGTTTGTTGACAAAATAGAATAGAGTGCGGTTTGTTTTGGGAAGCACTAGAGTAGAGGAGATTTTGGAGGTGATACACAGTGTTTGGTCTTGTAGATATTCAATTCATTGGTAGGTCTTTATACTACGAATCATTCACTGATGATTATTTTAGGTATTCTTGGGTGTATTTTCTTAGGAGGAAGTTTGAGGTATTTTTCAAGTTTAAGGAGTTTAGGGCTCTTGTTGAGAATTAAATGAATAAGAAAATGATGATGCTTAGGATGGGTAATGGTTGTGAATTCTGCTCAAAGGAGTTTGAAATATTCTCAAATTTTGTGCTAAATGTGCTTGCCTCTTCTTCCAATAGACATTACCTATTTGTAATTGTGAGAAGGTCTACAAAACGCCGAAGATCCCTTGATAGGTATAGTCCATTGGATTTTCATTGAGTTTTTTCTCTTACTTGTACTGATAGTGAACCGAGTTTTGTGGAAGAGGCTCTCACTTCCAAAGAAAATAAGTCTTGGAAAAATACCATAGAGGAGGAGATATTGGCATTGAAACAATGCAAGATTTGAGATTTGGTTGATTTGCTTGAGGATAGGAAACCCATTGGCTGCAAGTGAGTGTTCAAGAAGAAATTTGAAGTAGATAGATCACTTGAGCCAACAAGGTGTAGTGGGTGGCAAAAAGATATTCCCAAGTTGAGGGAATACATTTTGGTGAGATCTTTTCTCTTGTAGCTAAGTTGAGTCCTATTATAAGTTGTTATCCATAGTTGTGATATATAATTTTAAGATTCAGTAGACAATGTCAAGATAACATTATTTCATGGAGAGTTAGGGGAGGAAATATACATGGAACAACTTGAAGGATTCAAGGTCAAAGGCAAAGAGAATTGCGTTTGCAAGTTGAAAAAGTCAATCGTATGGACTTAGATGTGCTAGAATTGGGTTTTGGAAGAAGTGTTGTTGGTCATTGTGTATGATTTAAATAGGTAAATGGTCACATTCTAATTATTATGATATATGTTGATGATATGCTAATAATTGGAGACAATAAGACATTAATTCAAGAACTTAAAGCTCAATTGTCAAGTAAGTTTGACATAAAAGACTAACGTGCTGCTAGATACATACTTGGTATGGAGATATACAGGGATAGGACCAATGGAAAATTGTGGCTAAACTAGAGGAACTATCTTGAAACTACTTTGTGGAGGTTTGGAATGTAGGACAGTAAATTGGTAAGTACACCCCTACTAGTTGGCACAAAATTGAGCTTGGAACAATGTCCTAAATGAGAGGAGGATTTGGAGGACTCGGGAAATGTTCTATATGCTAGTGTAGTAGGAAGTTTCATATATATGTGATGGTCCACACAAGATTAGACGTTGCCCAAATAGTAGGAGTTCCAAATAGGTTCATGGCAAAGTGAGGTATATAACATTGGACACAAGTGAAGAAAGTACTTGAAAGGAATTTTTGTTTATTGCTTATTATGGTACTAATGATGTGGGTAGAGTGTTGAGTGTACAAGGATTAGTAGATTTTGATTGGGTAGAGATCTTTATAATGAACGGTCAACAAGTGTTTATACCTTTATTCTATTTGGTGTAGTAGTGAGTTGGATGAGAAAGCGGCAACAGACAATTGTCCTATCTACTACTGAAGTAGAATATATGGCTGCAAGTTTGCAAGACATGCTTGTAAGGAAGCAATATGGTTGAAGAGGTTGAGTGATAGTAACTTATGGTATTAATGATGTGGGTAGAGTGTTTAGTGTACATGGATTTGTAGATTATGATTTAGTCTTATGATCATGATAATCGAAGATCAACAAGTGGTTATGCTCTTTTTTTATTGGTGGAGTAGTGAGTTGGATGAGCAAGCGGCAACAAATAGTCACCCCATCCACTATTGAACTAGAATATATGGTTGCAACGCATGCTTGTAAGGAAGTTGTGGTTGAAGAGATTAATAGTATTGGTTTTAAGAATCATATAGTTGTGAAATATGATTGACATAGTGCAATTTGTTTGGCTAGGAATCTTTTTTATCCTGTTAGAACCAAGCATATTGATGTTCGATATCATTTTGTGAGGGAGATAGATGAGAGCATGAAAGTTTAGATGTAGAACTGTTGACTCTTTGACAAAACCTATATGTACTTCCAAGTTCATGTGGTGTAGGGATGAAATGGGCTTGTCTTATTCCCAGGTATGAGGTTAATTTTGTGGCTTGTATACCTCAATTTTCCTTTGGTAAATATCAAGTTGGAGAATGTTGGGACTTGGGTGATATTCACCTGCAAAAAGTTCTTGTTGGAAGAGTTTGTTTGCATACTTCAATGTAGTAATATGTAGTGAAGTTATAGATGTTGTGGTACAACAAACAATGAATTACATGTGGTAATGTTGTGGCGGATGATGCGGTACAACATACATGTTGGCTCACATGTGGTGGTGCTATGACATCAATCACAATTCGTTTGAAGAACTCACAATTGTATATGGAAGGTAGTGTTTGGTGGTTCAACATACATGTTGGTTTATAGTTGCATGACTTGGTCTTCCACATGTTGGTTGGACAATTACATGGTTGGTATTCTCATATGCATGTCTATATGCATCATCGGTGAATGCGCCAAGGTTAGAAGGCTGGAAGGTTGTACAATTGAGTTGAATAGAACATTGTTGCTGTAACATTACAATGATTTCAAAAGAAGTGTGTTGTAGATTGAGATTCTGAAAAGACCTTGTTGTATTGAATTCTTGCTGATTTTGAATAATATAACCGTGAACCTATTTTGGTGGTGGGTTTTCTCCCACAAGGGTTTCCCATGTAAATCTTTGAATCTTATGTGTAAACTTGTGGATGAATACTGTTCCATTTACTTTTGTACATGTTGTTAGATAGATTTTGCAAGTGCTATTGTTTTACTTAGTCTTAAGTTTCTTTATCCTAGTCTATTGGTTGTCTACAACAGGGGTCAAAATCCTCAACATAATGCCACCTCAAGCCTGTAATTGAGCTCTTCAATGGCTTGTGCCACATGGTCATAGGATGCATTGCCTTTTGCTCAATTGGACATGGCAACGGCTCTGCACCATGGCCGTGTAATACTGTGGTGGGTAAATTTACACCTTGGAGCTCTTACTGTCTCTTAGTCTCAATCAGAAGCATCTGAGTCTGCAGTGAAACAGTTAACAAAACAACTGCCTAATGGTTGATAAAAATATTAAACACATCAAACAATGGCTTCAATTTCTTTCATTCTATGGCATGACACCATGATTCTTCCTATTTTGACTGGACAACATATGATAACAGTGATGTTTGTCAATTGGTGAGGAATCATTTGCAATTCAAATTGGGCATTGTTTCAAGTATAACAATATAAGCCCTTAAAAAGTAAAAAACAATGATAGAGGAATCATTGGGGTTCCTTATAATGCTTAATAGGAATAGTAAATAGCAGGATCGAATCCGAAATCATCTGCAGGTAAGCATCTTTGACATTCATTGCTACTCTATTTACAGACATCAATGCAACATTGTATTTTTTCAGCCACTATCATGATATTGTGTAATTTTTTATTTCTGACATCAATCCATTGAGATTTTATGCCTTTTTTGTTGTTTCTTCTGTCAAGTCCAATCATATTTGTTTCTAGATACCAGCTCTCAGTCCTTGGGGATGACTTCTTTTCTCATTAGAGAAATGGTTGCAAAGGCATAAAAGGGATTCTGATCAAAATCTAGTACATGGTTACTTTGTAGCAGTCAGGACTCTAATTGCTTGTGGTCAATACCAATATTTATTTTTATCTAATGGATGGTAAAGAAACTTTGGGCTTTACATTGGGCTAGTTGAGGGGGCCATTGATCATTGGACATTGGATGTGATGCAGCTTGTGGATAAAAAATGTGTTTAACAGATTTTTAGTATAATCAATATCAAGAGTTTCAAACCTTGAATCCATGTGAGATCAGGTAAAGGTTGGGAGAACCTTTTGTAGGTCAGTTCTAAGTTGTGCTTCCATGTCAAAACTTAAAATGTAGCTAATTTTTTGATCTCTTCAATTAACCATTGTACACAGGAGTCTCATAAGAAGCAAATGTTTCTACTTAGATATGTTATCACCATTTTCTTAGAAAGTGTATCCCCTTGACATTTTTAACTACTTTCCATGAGTGTATTGTCATCATGACTCTTTTTATCTGTCCAGTAGATTTGTGCAATGCTGTCTTTAGCATTTTTTCTTAGAAGCTCCATTTGTACTATTCTGAATATATAATGAACTGTGTAGCTTTTAACTTTTTAGGCAATGCAATGATTATATGGTAATTGTTTCTCATAGGATTTCTAAATTTTCTTACTCAGTTTATAAATATTCTGTAATTCTGTATGCTGATTTGATCTCAGAAAAACTATCAAACTTATTTATGTTTTGCAGTACTATATCTTCATGTATGTGGATGCACCAAGTTATCAAATCTTGAAGAACTTGAACATTATTAGTACTGGAGTATTGTATCGCATTATTTTGAGGAGAAAGTAAGGACTTCTATTTTGACCTTCTATTCTGCAAAATTTTAAATGCAGAATGAAATGGCAATAGAATAAAGAAATGAAAAATGTACTGTTTAAGTTCAATGTTTTGCTTCTAATAATTTGTGCAGTTGCATATCTGCTTTTCATTTTCATTTCAATATCATTTTTCATAAATACAATTCATTTTTTTATCTTATTTTACATAGTAATTTTTTCCTTTCCTATTTGTTCCTACAGTCTTCTGTTATCTGCTGGGCAATATTGTTCTCTATTCTGCATCCATCCTCTATTTATTTCTTTTTGTAGAACCAGGATTTTATCCAAATTCATGTGATGTTGTGATGCCTTCCTTGGCGTCATCGAAATCCACATTGTTTTTTGGATAATTGATAGAAAAGTAATGCCCCTGGTTATCTGCCACCTAGTTAACATTGTTGCCATCTTTATAGATGAAATGTTTTCATATCTGCCATGAATAGGAACATGATCATTCTCAAAGATATCTCAATATTTATTTTTCTGATCTGAGGATTTTTTTATTAATCTCCATTCTATTCCACATATTGGCATTCCCATATAAAACTCTAATCCATGAGAATTGAGAACCACATCTCTGTATGAACATTCAAAAAATCACGGTTTGCCCAAAAGGATACATAAACTTTCATCAAGATTCCTACATACTGCTTGATATCTTTATGCTTCTAATGATAACTATCATGTAGGCCTGACACCACTGATGGAAGGGTTATTGGAGATTTTGGAGCATTGGAAATTGTGATTGATTTTGTCCTTAAATATGTTCTCGTTTGAGTTTTTCACTCCTTGTTTTTATGGTACATCAATGGTATATTTATCGCATTCCACAAGTGAGTTCTAGAATAACTTTGAGACCTGCAATAATATTTTGTAGCTAAAGAGTCAAAAAGTGTTGCCTTCTAATACTATTTGCAATTTAAAGTTTTGATGGCCTATAAAGTTTGATGTACCCTCAGTGTTTTTTTGGGTGTGTTAAAGCTTTTCTTTTTCTTATTTTTAACAGAATATGAGTTATGGAAGGAGCCTACTAAGATGGAGAGGTGACAATATTTATCCTTTTATGATCACAAGGTCCAGCCATGACACAGTTGGATTGATCAGAACACTAACATGATTAGTGTAGGGAATTTTTCCATTGCTTCATACCCAACAGTTTTAGTGATTCACACGGTCCAGGAGTTGCAAGGACCACAACGTGGAGATTGACTAGCAGATTAGTTTACTTAATTAACCAACATGTTAAAATTCAAGATGCAATGGAAATTTAAAGAAAGCTGAATGTACCATTACATATTCAATTGCAGTGAGATTTAACCAACAGCTCTTCTGTTCATTTTGAACATGGTAAAATACATTATTACAATGTTGGACTGAGACGCAATGTTGTATATTCTGTGAGCCTAGTTCAGAGATGAAATATGTGGCGTGAGGATGATTGCACATTTGAAGTCTAACCATTGTCTAATCTGATAAGAAGTATTTGGATTATGATTGTAGAACATTTAATCAGTTATGTTAGTTCATTTCCTTAACCAGTTTGTGTTCAAACTGATTCCATTTCTTTAACCGAATCTTATTATGAATGGTGATGTGTTGATTGGCTTGGTATCAAAGATGTGCTTCGGTGAGTTCAGACTATTAACTATAGTGTGACCTGCACACCCACCCACACATCCAGCACCTGCACAAATGCATGCACACTAGGATGCACACACACACATGACCACGCACATCCACTCACCCACCCACACACACACACCCACCTTCATGCACACACACACCCACCCTCACATGCACACTCACCCGCACATACACACAGACAGATAGACACAAACACACACAATAATATTAATAAAAGAACATATATCATAGCTTTTTAATTGTGACCTCCCTACATCCCCATGACCTTGATGTGTCCATGACAGCCATAGATGGGAGGGGATGTGTTCCTGTGGAACACTAGTACTAAACAGTCCTAAATAGCAAAAGAATGATGATGTTCAGACAAGAAATGCCTTCTTAACCTGTAGAGAAGGTAGCCTGCACAAGCCATCTGCTTCCATGTCATTGGCGATAAAGAAAGCTAAAAACTGAATTTTCCCATTAATATGTTGCTGCTTACTTTTCTTCTCTGACTCCCCTCTTATAGAGGTTTCCTTTTTGATATATGGGTTTTTTGGAAAGATTAATGCTGTAATTTGCTATTTGGAAATTGGAGTGGCTATATGTGGATCTATTTATTACTTTAATGCCAAATCTAAGGCTTGCATTGCCTTATCAAGCACTCTCCTTAGAGGGTTATTAAAGTTCAAATGAAAGTCTCAAAATCTACTGCCTTGGAATGGAATCAGCCTTTGAGTTCTTAGGCTGCAGACGGGTTTGTACACGGCCCCCTATAAACATGCGCCTGGTAAACTTTTTAACGTTGGCGCGACACGCCCTCCGGTACCACGGGACGGGGGAGACTAGAACTCTGACCAGCCACCTTGCCAACTGAAGGGCCCCCGCCCAGCCTTTGAGTTCTTATGACACATAACATTGACTAATTTTTCCTTTGATAATTACAGCAACCATCAAGCACCACGAAAGGCGGCAGCTTTGGAGGATGCCTTGACTCTGTCATTCAATAATTGATATTTTCTTCTAGTTGTTGGTAGCGGCAAATAGAGATATGCATGTGGACGTTAGTAGACATGGACTCTAGCTTTAGCCCGTGTTCCTAGAGCCTGTACAGATAAGCTCATTCTTTCCTTGATCAAATCTTTGTAGGGTGCAATTTGCATATAGGAACTTAAACCCACTCTACTATCTGTATTTAATTGTCTGGTTATTTGGACCTTATTGTTGGGATTCTAGCCCTCATGTAGTTTGGTAGGTGATCTCTATAAATATTAAACTCTTCTCCATTCATTTCACGGATTATGGGTTGTTTGCTCCAAGCTTTTGTTCTTTGCATTTTAGCTTTCATACATCTAGGAAGGTTCACTAGGTTTAGCCACTCCTTACTTATGCAATATCAATGCTTCTTTTTCTGGTCATTACAATTTAAGATAATTTCTCTTCTTGGTGGCTTTGTATTCACAGCTATATTTGTAAGCATCAGTGTAGTTCTTTCAAATCCTGTACTAAGAATATTAGCCTAGACGACATGGTGCTACTGCAGATACTTTTGACTCTCTTGTTCTTTTATATCCTCCTAAGTGGTTTTGTAGCTTGCATTGTATTCCGCATTTATGTCATAAATCTTTAGTTTTCCTTTGTTTTTGTTGAACACTTTAACTTTTCTTGTGGTCTATAGTTCTCTTTTTATTTTTTTGTTATTCTTTTTCCTTTACATTCTCCTGCTGGCAGTTTCTTAAGTGGTTTAGCTGAGCGGTCCTATTAATTGGTATTGTTCTTTCATGCACAAATATATTTTCTTTCTTTCAGCTCATGTCTTATTGCTTTCTATATCTTGAGATCCTTTATTGCTAGCTTCTCGCGTCTTCCACAGTGGAGTTGATTTCTTGTAAGACCTCTTCCTCCATTCTCTGTACCTAAGATCTAATAACTTTATGAACTTTGTCTGTGCCAGTTATCTTTTTTTTTGGCTGCTTATTACTAGATGATCACACTCTATGTATCCTACTTTCCCACTCTATGTATCCTACTTTCCCATGCATAATTGTTGAATATCAGTACAATTGTTAATTGTTCTCAGTTTTCAGAGCATTATACTACAATCAGTGTTCCTGGGGGATGCAGTCCCGGGGGTTTTACTGCATTCTGGTACAGGGATGTTTTGGGGATGGAGAATGTCGTCATCCTGTCCCCTTTTTTTTTTTGCAAAAAATGGGATGTCCCCTCACTATGGGTGATGTCTCAAGGGAACATCCCTTAATGGTGGACCCAGCCCTGACATCCCGATGACATCTTGGGGATGTTTTGACAATGACCTTGAACATGATAATTCATTCATAATTCCTTTGGAAGTGTGATTAGTACATCCTTGTTCATTTCCTGTCATAAAAGCTGGTCTGGAAACTGTCTGCAGACTTGCAGAAGGAGAATCGTTTGAACACAGAACCATATCTTATGTTTACTGATGCTTGGCAGCCCTATTTTATCAAAGGAGTCCCCTTTGCTGTCTATTCCCTGCAGGAATATCCAAACATGTTGTATCAATACAAATCAAGGAAACTGTATTATTTGTATCAGTTACTGTTCTCTGAAAGTGTTTAGAAATAAACCCGTTTTGCTTGTTTATCCAGATGACAATGGAAATCCTCATGTTTTTGGGCCAGTATTTTCTGTTTTTCATGGATTAGCTTCAAAATCTCAAGAGTATCCTGTTTATGTGTCGCAGAGTTGAAGACAGCACTTTCACCGTCATGGGTTTTGCAGAAATTGTTATCAGCCCTATGAGATTTTTCAGATGTAGAAAGTCCAAACACTAAAGGAAATTCTGTATTCATTATTAAACTTTGTACAGTTTGTGTAAATTATGGAGTGTTTGTGTGTGTGTGTGTATAGCCGGCCGCTCCCATCCCCAAAATTCAGGATTTTTTTCGCTGTCCCCAGAAACCTGCCCCCCTGTGCACAAAACCCGGAGAAACACTGATTACAATTAAATATTATGTTTGTTATTTTGGTCTCTGTATACATGGATATCCAGATATTCTCCCACTGAATACTGTTTTTGCATCATGTTTATATTCTTTTATTTTGCAAATAATTCTCATCATATCAAGGAGAGTAAACTCATGTCTCTTATTTCTTTTGACAGCAGTAGTACTTGTCTGGTCTTTACTCCTTTGTTGTGCAAACACAGTGATTTGGTAGCTCATTCTATTGTCTTTGTTTCACAAATATGTTAATATATCTATATGATTGCTTTATCTCATTTTGCGAGGGGATATGGAGCATTGAAGGTATCTGTTTACTGACTTTTAGTTGGATATCTCTTGTTAATTATCTGTCCAGACAGTGTATATGCAAATTCAGAATCCTCTAATAAATAATTGCCAACGTAACATATTCTTAGTTGTAGTGCAGTAGGAGATTCACTGTGATTGTTAACATTTCACAGAACTAATAGTAACTGTATATGCAACTAGCTATTTAAATTGTAAAAGCTATGATTAAGAGGCATCACTAAGAGTATAATTGTAATATGGGGAATTCTCTGCCATGAAAAAAATTATAATGCTTCTTTGTTACTAAATGATCTATTTGTTGCAGATTAACAGAGATTCAATGGTCAGCTTATATTCTGTTATGTATTGGATGCACGACCGCAGAGCTAACTTCATCGTAAGTTAATATGTCTCATTTTTTGAGATTTGATTTGAATTGTATAACAAGAATTATATGGGAGTGGTTCTCACTTTTATACATGTGTTTCTCATTTACTAGATTGTATCCCTTTGGAGCTTTTCTGATTTTGATTACTATATGATAAGATAGATTTAGAAGCCACTCATTCTGCCCTAGCTACATTTTATTTTTTTGCACTCCTTTTTCCCATGACATTTTTTCATCTTTTCAAGTCACAAAATTCAGTTTTGCTTGCATACCTAACCATTTTAATTTTTAATATAAATATTTGTTGTGGGTGTATTGGTTCTTGTATATTATGATGGTGAGTTGTAATATTTCAAGACAGTTTACACATTTTCTTTGGTTCTTGTGTATTATAATGGCAAGTTGTACAATTTTGAGATGGTTTAAGAATTATCTTCATTTTATACTCACAACTAGCAATGATTTAAAATGGATTGTGCAAACAAAATCCTTTTTTTAAGTGCTTTAGATAAATTAGACAAAGACTTGAAATGTTGAGTAGCACTTCTAATGGTTTATTGCACACTATTTCTTCAGAAGGCTCAATTACATTATTTCTAATAGCATAATCTCTTGGTGCAGGTCTGATCGTGTTTTACAGACCCCGCTTCAGGGCTGGATAATGGCTATTGTAAGCTAATTAATTTATTTGGAGTTTTAACCATCCTTGTAACTCAGGGATAATGAAAGCATCTCAAGCTTGGTTTCATTGTGCTACATAAAGTAGAGTTATTTTATGTTTAAATTACATGATATTGGTTTGTTGCAGGTGATGGCACTATTGAGTGGCTTTGCTGGTGTTTACACTGAGGTATAGGGCAAACCTTGTACTGGCAATTTTTGTCATTGTATAGACAAAATATAACCATCCAACTTACTATAATGTTTCTAGACTAATTTGACTAATTTGCATGTCTGGTTGGTTGCTTATAGATTTAGAAATATGCAAGTCCTTATAGTATATTTGTTTTTATTTTTAACATACACTGAGAATGGTAGGCCTATTATGACCGTTTTTTCTCCTTGGAATTTGAAGGTCCATAGATTTGAACTTCTTGATGAAAGTTTGTTTTAAGAGAAAAAGTTAACATGACCATTATCTCCTCTTGTATCTTATCAGCTGATCATTAAAAAGCGACCTTCAAGAAATATCAATGTGCAGAATTTCTGGCTGTATATCTTTGGCATGATTTTCAATGTTGGAGCTATGCTTACACAGGATCATGACGAGATTATGAACAAGTATGGCAGTGTCTTGTGCACTCCACTTCATTAACATTATAGAACTTTGTGCATATGTTAAGTATATGTTTAAATTTAATGCTTTTCTTTCTACGGAATATGGATCTGTCGTAGATATCAACTGGAATAATGCTGGTTCTATTGTCACAAAGAATATGCCCTTTTCTTCTATATTCTTTGGAGGACCAACAGTACCATTTATACAAATATAATTTTTCCATGGTTATTCACTCATCACTGTATGCATGATTATCAACCATGCTCTTAGGTACATTATTTTTTCTGGGTTTCTTACATATTACATTTCTCAGGGTGGATGCTTAACAAAATAATTTATTTTTTGTTTCTTCGGTTATATGATTACATTTGATCTAGTATCACTTCTCTGCAGTGGGATTGCAGTATCTATGGTAATGAAATATGCAGATAATATTGTCAAGGTACATTTGCTATTACATTTAACCTATTAGTATTATTTTGTGCATATGACTGCCCTCTGATGTTTTATCTAACATCCACCTAATTTTTACAGGTTTACTCCACTTCCGTTGCAATGCTTCTTACAGCAATTATATCAATGGTTCTTTTTGGATTTCAGTTGACTCTTCCCTTTGTCCTTGGTTCTATGTAAGTATTACATTTAATGTTTTGTTGCTTTCCATTGGTTAAGGCTTCACAACTCTTATTATAATTTGTCCTTTTCCAGTATGAATTGATCCTTGCTTTTGAAAAAGAAGAAGTTTAATGATGTGCTTCCTTGCAGGGTTGTGTCTGTATCGGTTTATTTGCATTCTAAGGGAAAGGCGCCAAGGTGATCCAACTGTTAGAGTGAAGTCAGGGATAAATATTCTCAAGAGTTAGCAAAATGATTTTTCTTTAAGGTTATCTTGCAAGTGAGGGTAACTCTTAATTCGGAACTGCTGCGGATAGACCTCCAATATCATAACGTACCAAAGAAGTTGAGCTTTGTTTCTTTTTGATTCAAGAATGGTGTACCCATTTAGCATTTTAGATATTACTTCGTTATCTAAGTCACATTTTAAGGAAGCAAAAGGACTCCCAACCTGCCCCGAGTAGAAGAGCTTCATAGTCATTGAGTTGATATTTAATATTTATATCAAATATGTCTAATTGACAAGAGTCTTAAAATTGTTTGGACCTTGTACATGTAAGATACTTCATATTATCTGATTCAATTTAATTGTTTCTGGGTTGTTTAAGGGCCGCATACTAGTATCTTCCCTGCTGAACATTTTAATTGTGCATATGTAGATCCATTTATATATTTCAGACGGTAGTTCTGTTGTGGAATCCTTGCAAGTGATAAAAATAAGAAAAAAGTTTTGCATAAATGTCAGCATAGTAGATTTTCTTGAGTTATTCTTTTATAAGTAAAATTGCTGATTATACATTCTTAATTTTGATAGTTCTAGAAATCATATCCAAAATTATTGTATTTGTGAGAGAACGAAAATGAAACCTTAAATTAGGAAAAGTAAGTAAACTAAGGTTCTCTTTCTTAATGCATGCATGCTTAATATTGATCAAATTTAGAACTTTCAAATTTAACGAAATGGTGCCTAATCTGAAACTATACTTACACTCACGAGCTAAAGTTGTCAACATAACTGGAAATACACCATGACACAGAAAATGGGAAACTAACTAGGAAATTGAACTTCACAAGCATTAAAAGAGGAACTTGTGCACCTGGGAGAAAAAAAGTGTGCAATTGAAATGCTTAAAGCAGCTGTCATAAGATTATTGGAAAGTTTGAAGGCTTTAGGAGAAAAAAAGTGTGCAATTGAAATGCTTAAAGCGGCTGTCATAAGATTATTGGAAAGTTTGAAGGCTTTAGGACCTGTATTTTTGTAAAGGGGCACAGATGTCCTAAACGGGGCCCAAATGACATTATATTAGATTGCCTCCAGGCTACAACTGATGAAACCAGAGGTCTCGTGAATCTAGAAAATCATAGTTACCTGTTTTTGAGATGCACATGCAGAGAGAAATAACAACTCATAGATGGTCCAAGTATACAAATACAATGGAGAAATGAGCACAAACCAACTCATTTAAACATGTTACACTTATAAAAACTTGAAATAGAAGATGAATTGAGTTGGGAATGATAGAAAGTAGTTTGACAAAAGGGGAAGCTCGATAGGGGAATGATAGAAAGTAGTTTGGTGATGTCAAGATCACTCCTTTGACAAAAAGGGAAGCTCAATAGTGAGAATGTCCTAATGAGGGCATGGATGACACTATTTGATTAGCTTGAAATTTTGTGGAAGGCTCTAGAAGGTCTTGAGATCCACTTTTCACAAATGTGTATCAAATACTTGCAAAACAACAAAACCTTGCAAAAAAAATGGTTAGGAGGAGCTTGCTCAATTAGCTCCCTTGAGGGTTTTTTCAACAAGACATCAAATGGTATTCTTGGAAAATGATGTATGCAAGCTTAGGAGATGGAAACACACAGCTATAATGGACAACAATGGTGTGGCTAAGATACAATGTGCAAAAGCCAACTTTAGGAGGTGTGCAATAATGAACAATGGTTAGTAGATGATGAAATAAATGTGTGCAACGATTTGGAGGTGGAAGGATGGCAAGAGGCTATGTAAAAATTGACAAGAAAATGGAGTTCCTACTGTCTAGGGAGGAGGGGAAAATGGATGGACATTTCAGAGTAAAAGGAAAAAAGAAAGCCACAAGAGGGCTAGATTGAAAAAGAAAACAAACTCCAAAAGCAGTAATTCCAATGGTACAAAACTTTAGCAAAATATTCTCTCCTCTAATAAACTTTAGCAAAATCTTCTATCCTCTAATAGCACTTGCACAATGAAAGTTGCTGCTTCAAAATGTAAGCGCTTGTGGAAAGGTTGATTGCAAGGATGAGTGAAATGAATATGGTAAATAAACATGAGAATAAGGTAAGTGGGTCGTTAATGAGGCGCTTGTAATTTTTGGTTGCAAAAATCACCAAAATAGTTATAGCAAGTAGTCTCACGTTAATTTGATCATTCGGAAAAAGAGATATAAGAGAAACAAGTAGAAATAAGGTTTAGCAACACATCGAAGGGGACAAAATTAAATCTTGGCAAACAAAGATAACGATGAGTTGGATAGCGATTCTCAAGTCTTATATAAGGTTTTGAATACATGGAAAAGGAGAAACATAAAACTCATAAGGATAAACAAAGATACATAAGATTAGACAAGATTTGAACAAGGGCTAAAAACAATCTAAAGGGTTTAAAATGAGTGCAAACCATGATAAATAAATTGTAGGTTGTGCAATTTTTTATTGTATTTTACACCAACTTTACTGGATTGATGGTACTAAAGTGGAAAGAAATATGTTGAAAGAAATATGTTGAAGTAAAGGAGTATTTTGAACATATAATCATACAAATATAGTGGATACACAATATGTTGAAGTAAAGGAGTATTTTGAACATATAATCATACAAATATAGTGGATACACAACAAAAATGAGAGATTGCAGTATTTTGATTTTGTTTTTTTGTTTTGCTCAAGCATGTATGTATTTGGTCTTGAAATGCATTTAAGGAAAGTAGTCATTGCACATATAAAAAAACAATACTAAACAATACATATATACAAGAAATAGAAACACATCACAATTTATTTTACATTGAAACATAAACACATGGAAATGATGCAAAATAAAAATAAAATTAACACAAAAAAACACATTCTCTAAACATAAGCAAACACACTATTGGTTTAATGACATGAGTTGAAATGAAGTAGACACTTCTATTTTGCAATAAGAGATCTAAGGGAATTTAGAGGAAAAGGGCAAAAGAGAGTGGTTGGATCACTAGAGAGACACTTTGGCAAAGGTAAAATGAAAACTAAAAATGGAATAATGGATATTGGAAATTGAAAATCAGATGATAATCATTATGATAAGAGATATGAGGTTTCCATCTAGGTCAACGATGAAACACAAATGACAATGATTGAATAGTAAAAGTAAAATGACAGTGTGCTAATTGTAGATGCCTATTTTCAACCATTACCTAATGTTTTATCCTAGTTGTAACCCATTCTCATTTCCTAGTCCCCTTTCAAATTCCCCCTTTCATTACCCATCCTTAATAAAATAATTATCTCCATAAATTCCCTTTTCCATTAAATAATTAAAAAATCCATTTTATTACCCATTTATCCATTCCAAATACATAATAATATCTATTATATGTTTCTAATATCTACTCAATATTCCTTTGTAACCCCCCTCATTATGCCATCACTACTTTTACCCTATGCACACCTATTTATCCAAAAAAAATTAAAAAAAAAAGATAATTATCCACATTCATTTGTAACTCCCATGACTATTCTTAGCCAGTGAAGGTTCTCCACTTTCTCTCATTTTGATCTCAATCATCCATTAAGATTTAATCTTCATCATTCACATTCCTCTTTACAACTCTATAAATCAACCCCTTCATCCTTCATTTCCATATACTCAAATGATTGTTTTTTAGGTAAATGTTGATTTGGGAAACCTACATTCCATTTAAGAGCATAGCTACAATATCACAATAGAGTTTGGATAGAGGGTCTACATTTATGGCAAGCTTGGTGGGACCTTGTCCCTTCTCTAACTTTGGTTTTTGTAGGTTTTTATAGCTTGTTTGATAGGTTTTGTGTGGAGGATTTGTGTTTAAGTTTTAAAGTTCAACACATTTTAGAGCATTTTGGCGTGAAATGTATTACACCATTAGATTTAGAATGCCCAAAAATCCCATAATCCATATGTGATTTGTCCGATGCAGACGAAGTTATAGAAAAGGCAAAAAAATTGCCGAAAGAGGTTGTGTGACCTCTATGTAGATGTACTACCAAGCATTGGAAAGTTGGTTTGAAGCCTTACACATTGGATCAAGTCATTTTCCTAGATTTTGTACCAAAAATTAAGCACAATCATTCATAGTTATAATTTATTTTGAAACTTTAAATGCTTGTAACTTGTACATGAAATTGTTTTTTAGTAATTTTATTTAAAATTTATCAAAAAATCACAAATACTCCTATGGTGCTATTTATTCTTGTTTATAATGGCTTGTTTGAAGTGTTTGATCACATTTCAAACTGGGCTCAAAATTAATCATCACATTTTGATTTGAGCTTTAAAATTTACGTGTTTTTGATCCCAAAGTCTCATTTGTGTATTCTCTCCTGTTGCACCTTAGAGCGGTCTTAAGGATAAAAACAAGTGTAATTTTCTTTTCTTTTTTAGGGGTTTGCCTAGGGATTTCATCACCCTAGGAAATGATCTCAACTCTATCATTCTGACAGAGTAAAATAGAAAAGGGTGAATTGAAAGACAGGCCTCTTGAAAGTGAAAATTTGTCATTCTGGGTAAGCCCCCAATAACCCTATACCTTGGGGAAGTGAAGGTGGAGATTTGGGTTATCCTCTCCTCTTGACTATTTGACTTATTGTCCTTCCATTTTCATGGAATCGGGCCTCACATTCCCTTGTGGTATAATGAGGATATCCCACTAGTCGAGCCCATGAATCTTATTTAAGAAACTTTGGTCATCTTTTCTTGTGGTGCACTGGGCCTATAAAGAATGACAAACCTACTTGATTTAGGTTTGTTCAGGTGTAATGTGTGTATGCTAATGTTTAGATCATCTTCCTCACCTTAAACAAAAAAGGGGACACTTATCCACGTCGACTCATAGGATTGTCTTTGATTTATTTTTTTGTGTGTTCTAATTTTAATCAAAAAATAAAAAAAAACCAAAAATCCAAAAATAAGAAAATTCAAAAATCTAAAAAAATAGAAAATTAAAATATCCTAAAAAATTAGTAAACTTGAAAATCCAAAAAAATAGAAAGTTTTAAAAATCAAAACTACAAAAGAAAGTTCAAAACCAAATCATGATTCCATACCCTTCCCCAACAAGGCCAAAAAAAAAGGGAGTAAACCAAGAACCATGAGCCCCTTAGATCAAATTCTTTTATTAAATCAATCCAATCACAATGATGATGATGATGTTAATTTTGTTGATCAAGAAGTGTATGATCCCTTTGAACCTAATGATGATGATAATAGTCTTGTGGACTAGGATGAGCTCCCTCAATCCTTAGATAACATTATTTTAAGCAAACTTGCAGCTCACAACTTCCATCGTCCCACCCATCTTCTACTTATCATCCTAATGTCAACCATGACAAGGGAAACACCATTATAGGACAATACCCTCAATGTTGATCCACATCCAAATCCCAAATCCTTGAAAATAAAAACCAATCCTTGTCCTTGCATGAAGTTTCTTCATTATCTAAGCTTTCACAATCTCATGAACATTCTAATAAGCAATCTTATCAATCGCCCAATCCTACTTTATCTAAACAACCTATTAAGGATCCCATTCAAGGACTATTAGCAAAGGATCAAAATCGACATAAAAAGTACAACCATCAGGAGTCTTGCAACACCCCCAATATGATGCCATCATTCTTTAACAAGTACAAGTTTTTAATTGTGAATGGAATAATTAAGTTTATCCTAGAGTCCCCTAGTAACACTCACATCCAAGTGTCATCATGCAAACACAATATTAATCCAAATCCTACTAAACATGTTCAAGAGCCTCCTAACACCATCCCTATTTGAATTCAAGTGCCATCTTGCAAAAATATTATCAATTCAAAGCCTACGAAGCATGTCTAATATCCTCCTAGCAGTACCATGTCCATGAGTCAACCAACATAAGAAGTTAAGCATAAAAAAATCATGAGGTCTATAAAACCCATAAGGTCCAAAATCTATAAGCATCGTAAGGACCAAAGACATCACACTAGCCAAAGAATACTGTTAAATGTGATGTTAGGAGCATATATAAAAATCCTAATCAATATAAATGACATCAAAGAAAGCAAAGTGTATCCATCTTGTCTAAGAAGCAATTAAGGTTATGTTAAGAGCCCACTTCCAAAGAATGATCAAGCTTGATCGCAACCAAATCAAGATCAAGGCATCCAAGTCAATCCCATCCATCCTATTACAAAATCCCAAGGACAAGAATTCCAAACTAATCCTATCTATTATTCAACCACCTCTCCTTCATATGATGAGACATTGACCCCCTTGAACACATAGACAAGTATAATGAACATATGGGAAACTAAGTTCTAAATGATGTTGATCATATCAAGTATGAGGATAAAAAAGTCATAATCAATCACATTGAGCATGTTGGCACCACATTGTGTTGTGTCTCATTTTGCTCTATTTTCCTCTATAAGTCTACACTTTACCTTTGTTGGCCCATTACTAATAACTAGTTTGAGATATTCTTTAGTTGGGCCTGTGTGTATTTTCCTTCTTTGTTTTCACTTTCTCTTTTAGTCAATTGTCCTGTTTGAACCATAAAAAAAATAGCTAAGTTCATTTTTCCAGCCTTTCCTTGAGGTTTTGGAACCTCTTTCGGAAATCAAAAAGGTTGTGAAAACCTTGTCGAAGTCCAATGAAGGTTTTTGAACCTATTTATTTTGCCTATGTTTTGGCTAGGTTTCTAAGTGTTGTTGACCTTTCGGGGAGGTTTTGAAAATTATGTAGGATGCCAATAAGGTTCTCATAACCTTGTCGAAGCTCAATATGGTCTTTCCAACTTTGCAAAGTATGGAGTGCTCGTTTGTTTGGCAGCATTTCAATTTGGTTTTTGAACCTCTTATGGTTCCCAATGGTGGTTCTATTGCCACCATGTTTCACTAATTAGAGAAATCAAAAGAAAGTGGGGCTATGGAAAAGTAATAAGGCTAGGAAGGCTTTGTCAACTCTTGACAAGGTTTTCACAACCTTGTCGAAGCACAATAGGGTTTTCAGAACTATTTGAAGAGTGAAAGATGTCCAATGTTGGTTTATTTAGTGCTCAACTAAGTTACTTGTGGCTTCATTGAATTTTGAAGGAAATGGATTTTAAGTGTTTGTCGACCTTTTTGGAGGTTCTCATAACTTGTTGGGTGCCGACATGGTTCCCCAAACCTTGTTGAAGCCTAACGCTTTTTTGTTAAGGGTTTTTTTCTTAAGGGTGAAGTTTTGAAGTGTGTCGCAATTTTGTCAAGTTTTGTGTTTGTCGGAGTTTGGAGCGGTTTTGGAACTTGTGTTGGCTCTCAACAAGATTCTCATAACCTTGTTGAGGCCCAATGGAAATAATAAATTTGAGAAACCCCCCATGAAAAAAGATAGAAAATATTAGCAAATCTTTCATTTTTTTGAAAAAAATATTGATTTCTACTAGCGAATCTTTCCTTTTAAAAAAAAAAAATTATGGACAATTTTTTTAATCACTAGAAATTGGTAGAAAATAATGGTGAATTATAGATAGATTTGAAAAGAAACAATTCAATAGCTAAATTATACTTGTATTTAAAAAATAAAATAAGTGAATTTTAGATAGATTTGAAAAAGAGAAATAATTTCATTGGCGAATTATATTTGTATTAAAAAATGTTTGGTGGGGAATTATATAATATTCAAAACTATAAAATTAATTATTTGGTCAACGTTCTAGTAAGTTTTTGAAAAATATTAATGTGGCTAGCTAAAATATCAAATGTTAAATAGTAATTATTAAGTTACTTGGCAAATTGATAACTTTAAATAGATTTACATTTACATTGTCAGGTGATCACAAATCAACAACATAACTTCTAACACTTTATACATAGTCTTTGGAATAGAGACAATGTCAACAAATATGTGGGAAGTGCTCAATGTATCGACAATTGAAAAAATTTATTGGCCTTTGGTTACTAATTCTCTTAGGTTGGTTTGTCGACACTTGGCAAACTAATATGTCAAATCACCTATAGCATATTGTTGGCACTTGTGTCTTAGCAATGTTTTCTTGTACTAATATTATATGTGTTTTGTCGTGAATTAAATGTTGAAAGTCTAAGTATTGATTTCTTTGATGGATATCTATTTCGTTTGTGGTGAATTAAATGTTGAAGGGCTAAGTGTTGATGTTTTCAATCTATATATACTTCACCAACTTGATGTTCCCCGTACCCTTTATAATATATTTACTCTCTCTTCTTTGTTCACTACAATATAATGGATTCAACGTTGTTCTTATAGTTGAAGAAGAGTCATATGACCTTTAGGGGGGCTATTTCGGAGGTGAGGATGGAGAATATCTTTAAGTAATAATTTCCCAATGGTTTTTGAAGCAGTTAAAATGGTCATTTGGGAAATTTTCATGAAATATGAAAACAAAGTCCGAGTAAATTTTGTTGTTGGCTCTCAATTTATGGTGATTATGTTGGACTTAGGGGAAGCTAAAGATATTATGAAACAGTTGGTCGAATCTCTCATTAATCCTGAATGGCACGTGGGTCTGAAATCTTTTCTAGAGGGTGCCATTGTGGGGCTCAGTTTCTAGAGTGGTTTATGGGGTATGGTTTGTTGTGTATCCCAATTATAATGGCCCTTGGGTGTCATTTCTAATTAAATCTATGAGGGATAATGTGGCTAAGCATTGCCATTGTGGTCGCTAGGGTCTAGAGTTTATGAAATTCATCACTAGGGTTTCCAATGCAAATTCTATAGATTGGTCTTTTGCCTTCATTCTGAGCTCAGAGTCTAATGAGGAGTTCAAACCCTAATTTCAATTATTTTTGACATTATATTATGTTAAGTGTATGAATATACAACTCTGTTAGTATATTTTATGTTAATGTTAAAAAGTTGTAGCTAGACTTATCAAAGTTAATATAAATACAATATAAACTTGGCCCTCCATATGAGCATCTATTTTTGTATCTATTTTCATTATCTTTTATGGGCTCTATTTCCCTTAAGCCTACTTAAAGATTAAAAATAATATAAAATAAATGATATTTTATATTGAGAACTAAAAAGACAATGGTATTTTGTATCATTAATAATTTGCATAATTAATATCCTGAAAAGGATATTGGTATTTTACATCACTAATACCCTACCCTTTCCAACTGTTTGTCTATTATGAGGCACGCGAAACATTAATGAATAGTCATATCCTTCACAAACTTTTGTGTGATAAATAAAAAGTACCTATTATTGGTAGTTAGATAAATTGTCATCACATGTGCCAACCAAATGCATGTCACTATGAGACGATCTCCCTCTCACACAAGTGTTTTATATTTTTTCTAAAAATGTGTAGGGTATACCAAAATCCTAAAACCCTTGACTTCCCATTCATGCTTGTGTGCTTAAAGTTTCTAATTCGTCAGCAACTTGTTTAGTTTGTGAGAATGCCTTAAGTTGTTCTAATGGTGTTTTCTACAATGTTTCTTGAGAATAAATTATATTTTATATTGGCTTACATGCATTGTTAGATGATCACAAATCAACAACATGAGTTCTATTCCAGACTGAATTTTTGACATCCCCAAATTCCTACATAAATCTTTGGAATAGAGATAAGCATCAACATATTTTGATGTTGACTTGTTTGACTTGTGGTGTTTTCACTTAAGTGATTTCCCTTGTCTTTGGCTATGCTATTTTTCCAGGCCTTTGAATTGTGTTATCAACCAAGCTTGTTTTCTAAGTATTCTAATAATTATTTTGTTTGCTTGGAATTATGCACTCCTTTATTGAACCTGTTTATGTCCACATGGTGTTATTTAGTTGGAGCAAACTTTCTCTTTGTAGTGCAGGTTTCCTTTTCACCTTGGGTTGTAAGTTGCACTATCGTGCTATTGTACCACATGTATTTCTCTTCAGATCCCTTTACCTAGTGTAGACACATAAAAATGTCCTCATAATCATTTTTATCCATTCCATATTTCATTCAATCATCTGCATAAATCATTTAACCATTTGCATAATCATCAACTCATCCATTTCATTAATCATTAGTCCATAATCATTTAAATACATCCATTACACATTTTATACATAATCATTATATCCATACATAATCATATTTCCATAATCATAAATGCATTTCATAAATACATTTGCACAATCATTTATCCATAAATCATTCCATATTATAATATCCATGCATTCAATTCACAAATCATTAAATCATTAATCTTTATCCATTTATATGTTTCATTAAAATCATTTAACCCATGCATTTAATCCATTTATTCATCCATTAATTCGAAAATCCACTTTAAATAAAAATTCCTAAACCTCTATCATATCATAAAGTCACTCATTTATCTCTCCCATTTCAATCAATTGCATTTGATTAAAGAATATGGGATAATTATTCATTTCATTTTTTTTTATCCCACATCTCTCCCACAACATGAATCCACTGTGTGAGGACATCTATAAAAAGCCTTCTCTTCTAACCAAAAAAGCATACATAGAATTCTTAACATAATCAATCCTCTCTTCCATTCATCACAACTTCTTGTTGCACTTGTGCTCATAAAAATTTGAAAGCATCAAATGCATAAATCAAGATCATGGTGAAATAGGAAAACAATGGAGCTGATTTTCTTTTGATTACATGTGTTTTGGTTTTTCATAGTTTAATTACATATATTATCATTTAAGAAAGGCTTCATTGGAGTTATGTTGGATTTTTTTTAGCATAAACACCTAGCAACAACTATCATGCGAGCCCGCTATGATGACAATTTGTCTCATTTCCTAGTGGAGCGTATTCACTTATTATAACACAAGATTGAAATTATTCTTTTGTTCTAAGTTGTGCTCTTGCGCTCTAATGCCATGTGTACTTTCTTGATAATTTTTCATTCATTGGTTCAATCCATAACACTCCCTTAAGTCACAACATTATTTGTTAGGATTCATTTTCCACTGGCCCCTATATCCTAGTAACTAGTTGAGACATTTATTTTTATGCCTTTAATGTGTGCATAAGTCTTTTCTTAAACAAGTGCTTGTATGATGGCCCTCTCATCCATTTGGTTTCTCCTCATTCAAGTGCATCCATCCTTCATAGCACATCTTCTTGATTTGCACATACTTCTAAGTTGTGCTATTGTGCTCTTCTAATGTGTGGATTCCACTATCACCTTTCAACCTAGTTGTGATATGCTTGTGGGTCCACTGTCGTTCCCTATTTTTAGTATTTTGTTGGATTGTGTTCATCCCTCTTAGCTTATGTTTATACAAATTCTAGGCTTATGAAGTTGCACTAGTGGTGACATTTGGAAATGACATGTCTTCTTGATCTACACATACTTTTAAGTTTTGCTATTGCGCTCTTCTAATGTGTGGATTCCACTGTCACCTTTTAACCTAGTTGTGATATGTTTGTGGGTCCACTATCGTTCCCTATTGTTAGAATTTTATTGGAGTGTGTTCATCCCTCTTAGCTTATGTTTATACAAATTCTATCCTTATGAAGTTGCACTAGTGGTGACATTTGGAAATGACATGGATTGGTCCCAAGTGACTTCATGGTTTCTGACAAATGGGTAGGTGGGTGATTAGGCACCACATGCCACTTACTCATTTCAGCGTAAGACACTGTAAAGGTTGGGTTACTTGGCATCCTTGTTTGTAAACTAGATGGTGATTGTGGGCTTGTCCTGATGACTCAAGATTGAGTTTATTATTGGCAATAATTCATTGTAGTACACATTCTCTTTGTAATGTGATTAAGCCAATGGGAATTTAAATGTTTTTACACTTAAGAAAATTAGTATGCTAAGCATTGATCAAAACAGTCTCACCGACTACCAAGATCAATGATCCACATTCAAACTTGAGAACGACCAACATAAGACTCCATTGTTTCACTTGTATGAACCATTATTGCAAAAGTGATGGATTTCTACTTTGCCACTAACTAATAATCCAAGTTACAAGAAGAATAAGAATTAAATAATTATCTCTTAACCTACATTGGAAACTAAATACCCATTCCTAAGATGTTGGAGATCTAACATTAAATAAAATATTACAAATTTAATATCACCTTAATGCTAAAATTCTCAAAAATGATATTATACATTGTAATAGAAAAATAAAATAAAACAAATAAAGAATGTGAGGCTCATGCCTCCTTAAATCAAGATAATTTATTCACGTGCATTAGTTTCATTAATGAATATGCAACGTTATCCTGAGCATTAGCCTTCTAAATCACGATCTTACCACTTTCCATCATCTTCCAAACAAAGTGATATTAAACATAATATGCTTCATACAAGCATGGTACATGAGGTTACTACCCAAACAACAATGTAATAAAAACCCACTCTTGAACATAATATTTGTAATCAAAATATCTCTTTTTGGTAGTGAACAAAGAAACCATGGGCTACCTCTTACTCATCCAATTGACAACATTGTCAAACACAGAAATGATAGCTAATAGTGGACCTTTGATTACCCAAGTCACTTATCAAATCTACATTAACAAAGGCCTATATGTCTAATAACTTAAGAAATAATTAGAAGTCCCTCACAAATATCTAAATACACTATTAGCACGATTCTAATGGTCTCTATTAGGGTTAGTCATAAATTTGATAAGAACTTTTACTACTTGGGAAATATTTGGTCTAGCACATACCATTGAATACATTAGACTACCAAAAATACTAGCATATGACACATATCCATATCCTCAAAATAAACATATGTAAGGATACATGTGTGATGAAATATTAATACCCATAAGTAAAGTAGTATTCACTAATTTATAATTGTGCATAGCAAACCACCATAGTACAGTGTCAACATACTCTAAGTCAAATATTTCTATAAATTCACTCTCTTCTTACTTCCATTTTAAGAATGAATTTTTTCCCCTAAATTCTTTATGTCAAATGCACCAAAAATGTGAATTTGGATCTCCCTAATCATCAACTTGTTTTTAAAAACAAACATTTCATTAACATACAAGATAATGATTAAAATATGATCATCAATACATATAATGTAAAAAATTGATCCTCATAACCTATCTTCAATTCAAAAGCATTAAACTTTTGATATTGCATCCAAGGTGATGCTTCAAATCATACAATGATTGTTTCAATTTACAAACTAAAATTTATATTTGTTTTACCTCAAACCTATCTTATTGACATATATAAATTTTCTTTCCAAAATCCCCATGTAAGAAAGTAGTTTTAACATGCATTTTCTCTACTTAAAAATAACAAGCAACAACAATATAAAGTAGGAATATAATAGAAGATAGTTTAGCAATAGGAGAGAAATTTTTTCCAAAATAAACTCTCTCCAAATGAGCACACATCCTCGAACTAGTGACTTAGTAGTATCCACAGACTAATTTCTCCATACACACAAACCATCTCCATCTATGTCCATCTACATATACAACCCAATGTGATGTCTAATCCAAGAAATATTTCATTTTCCATATGGAATTCTAATGATCCTCTTGTATAACCACAACAAAGAAGTACCATTTCAAAACCAATTTTCAAGTCTACCTCAATTTCATGGAGATGGATAAATATTACTAGCTAGTTACATGTAGGATGTTCTCAATCTATGTAAAATCCATGTTGTTGTGGTTGAGGAGGTTTATCTTAGGATCTTGGCTATTTCTCTCAAAGGAAAATAACTTGAGAGGTTTTGAGGCTTAACACCCTCATCCATGAAAAATTGAGAACAATTTGGAACTATGTTGCATGAGTGGTTCAAGGAGAAGACTAATTACACGAGTTTGATGAAGAATCTCATTGCAATGAAGAGAGTTTTTTAAAAATGTATGGAAAACTTCAATACAAGATTCCACAAGAAATGTGAGAGGTACCAACTAACTTACACCCCCAAGTATTACTTTTCTTTGATTTTTAAGGGCATTAGATTCTAATTTGACTTTCATGACTAAGATGCCAGGTGGTTTTACTTTTCCACAAGCCTATAGTTTGTCATTAAAGATGAGAAATACCTTATTATGGTTGGAAGGATTCCTCCCATACCTACAACCTCTCTAATTTTTACATCACGCGTATCTTCTCAAAATTTCCCAAGCAATCATGTGTAAATTTTATCTCACACACCTCCCATCGTACTCAATCATATAATCTTGATGAGGTGGTTATAATGAGAGAACTATAATTTTGAATTTCTAATAACTTGATAATTCTTAAAGATAAATTTATAGCTATAATTATTGCTAGCCTATCCCTACTCAACCCAATCAACCTATTGCATGCTCATCTCATATTTTATTTAGTCCTATAATTGAGAATTATCATCTTATGATGAAAGATCAAGTGTTCATGATGAATGAGGAGAATGCAACCATGAACATTAAATGTGCAAGTGAAAATATAGATGATGTTGTTGATGTTCAATTAAAAGTTTTAAAAGAGAATATGTATCTTGTGTTATCAAGGATGAAATTAGGATTAGTGATAATAAAGAATTAAACAACAATCCTAATGATCCTAATCAAGTAATAAAGAACAAAGGAAGTGTAAAACATAAAACAGTAAAACAACATTACCAAAGTCTCAAGCTTCCATTGATTCACCTCTATTACCCTTCTCCATTTTGCTTGGATTGATCAATGCCCTCAAATTCGTGTGCAAATGTAGCCTAAATGACAAGCAAAATATTGAAGTAGTTGTCTCAACAACATTTACTTGCATCAACTAGATTTCATAAGATGTAGATCCCCAAATAATGAAGAAATGATCTTATTTATAGAATTTCCGAGGAAAAATCAAATAAGAGATGAAGATGAGGATGAAGACATGAGATAACTAAAAAATCAGTAGAGTCAACTCAACTACAAAATAATAATTTCCATTTTGAAGCTTGAAGAGATAATAATGAATTATTTAATTTGATTAATAGATAATTGTGCACATAAAGTTTCCATTTTGAAGATTGAGTTGACTAGTGGATGAAGAAGATGTTTCTAAGATGAAGTGGAGTTAATGATTTAGGAAAGATTTAGATTCCAAAAATGAGGTAGAGTTGACTGAAAAGGAAAAAGATGGAAATATTGAAGGAAGGAAGTAAGTGTAATAAATAAATAAAATTTATTTATTTGCACCCACATGAATAATTAAATAAATAAATAAAAATATTTATTTAACTATAGAAGAATTTATAAATTATTTAATTAAATAAATAAACATATTTATTTAATTATGAATAATATTGGAGATTAAATAATTAAAGATAATTATTTAAAAAGTGGTCAATTAATTAAACAATTAAAATTATTTAATTAACTTTAGAGAATAGTTTATAATAATTAAATATAATGATTTAATTATATAGATAGGAAGAAATATGAACTTAGAGGAATGAGGTTAATCTAATTAAATAATAAGATTATTTAACTAGGACAATTTTTAGTGTCTACTTCTTGCACAAGCAAATGATACAGTTTTAAAATGATCTCTAAGGCCTCTTGAGTTTGACTCAGTTGATGACTTCTCTCATATTTTTAAAGGTGAAGAGAGGAATGAAAGGTTGCAATATATTTTAAGAACCATATTACAAAACAATGAATATAATCATATATTCTAAATGAAATCTTAAGCGGAGAGCCATTGGTGGATAATCTCGTGACTACATTTAAAAGGATACATTTTTCATTGAAGAAGATTACAATCTATGTGAATGAATACATGAGGACCTATTTTCATTTTTAAAAATGGACAAGTTCTCCTCCAAGATGAAAAGTACTCCTCGATACAAGTTCTAAGTTTCAATTTGGGGCATATTTTAGAAGATCAACAAGAGGTTGGTACTGTGTACATAAAGCTTCAAGGTAAAAGTATGCAATCAAATTTTATGAATATGAGACAAAGGAATGCACAAATGATGAAGAAGGATCTTCAATTCTAGTAGAAGATGAAGAATGGCATCAAGTCATCAATGAACCCATAGATGATGATACAATCCACCTATTTAAGGCATTACCGTGATATGGTGATCAAGATTGCAATGGCATGAATGGATAGGAACATAACAAATATTTATTTGATATCATTCAAGAAGGATATGCTCTTTGGGTTGAAGAAGATGAAAAATTCAAGACAACTCCCAACATTGATTCAAAGCCCAAATATGAGGATCTTCATATGTAGGCACATAATGTGCTCTCTGCCATGGAGAACATGAATTTGTCTTCCATTGTTGATGAAGAATATGTTCACTTTAAGGAAGAAAAATAAATTCATGGTAGAACATATTATTATAGTAGCTAAGAGTTCACACTCTGAGGATAGAACTATGAATCCTCATATCTATAGAGCTACTAGACTAAGATTTGAGTCACTCTTGGATAGCATGGTTATTTTAAAGCCAAAATTTAGTGATATCCAATATAATGTGGATAGAAGATAGTAAGAGTAGCTACAACCAATGATACCAAGTCATCTAATAAGCTCATCTTAAGAGATAAATGAGTGTTCCAACACTTTAGTGATACCACTCACCCTCAACCTATCACCAATTAACATACACACTACTAAGAAGAGTAAGGAAACCAAGCATCCAAATGACATGGCATAGGAGATAAAAAGGGTACTTCTTCTCTTATTCTACTTAATGAAGTTTACTTAGTTAATCACCATTTGTAGAATGGCGATATGGGTTTTTTTTTATCAAGAGCGAGTCTTATTTTTTACATGAAACAATGGTTTTGTTTGACCAAGTCTTCTAAATGTGTTAGTTGTTAGAACATATTTTTAGCCTTATCAATAATTTTCCAATGTAATAGTGTACAATATCAATATATTTTTTTGAGTGGTGCTCACTAAAAATGAAAGCATATTATTTGATGATAGCGTGCTGTTTCAATTTACAATATTTTCAAGATAAACA